>CM067169.1:63324914-63394914 GCA_034093135.1 Erigeron breviscapus
ACTTTGAGCTTTCGCCATATCCTCAAACATTTTCAAAGCTCACTTGAGGTCTTGTAACTAATGCTACCTCCACACGTCATCACCATCTTCTCATAACTCTCCCTATTCATCCCATCCATGAATATCCCCACAATCTCGGTATCACTCACCCCATGCCCGGGACATTCCCACAATAGATCTTTCATTCTTAACCAAGCCTCAACTATCGACTCATCCTCATCTTGCCTGAAAGATCTAATTACAAGTATGAGCTCTCTTTCCCGATTAGCGGGGAAGAATCTCTCAATCAACGCTTCCCTAACCGCACCCCAAGTAGTCAAACTATCTGGTGCCAAACCTTTCAACCATTTGTGAGCCTCTCCCGTGAGAGACATGGGAAAAAGCTTCATTTTAACGTTGTTGGCCTGATTTTCCCCATAATTGAATAAGTTGCAAATCATCTCAAACTTGTCAAGATGCTCATGAGGATCCCTTTTATGCCTTCCGTCAAAGCATAAATCCTTAACCATTTGCAAATGGTTGCCTTTCACCGTGAAAGTGTCAATCTCGGGAGAACGAATGGCCGATTGGCGAGAAGTGGGTATGGTTCGAGGAAGGTCTTCGATCTTCATGTTGAAAAGATCGGGAGGGTTTTGTTGTCCGGCCATGTTAACGGTTGTTTTCGGTGATTCGGGTGGGGTAGGAGTTTTATCGGAAAGTGGTTCTTCTTTTTCGGAATGGTAACCCCACTCGTTACTTCCCGACTCGTAATAAGTCTCGTGAAGTATGTGGTCGGATTTGGATCTAGGAGTGGTGTCTATGAAAAATGGGTCGGAAGTTGATGGTTGTGATGTTTGTGTTTTGGTGCGCTTTTTGAGTTTTTCGGGGTTGGATGTGGCTTTCACTAATGGTCTCCCAGAAGTTCGAGTGTTCATCCACTACCTGGAAATATTCTGCAAACACAACACAACAAACAAACCTTAATAGCACCTGGGGTACAATTAAAGCAAAATAAAATGAAATAAACAAGTAACTTCTCCGTGCGAAGCACGAAAAAGGATCAATTCACAGAATCTCAACCAAAAGTACTTAAAATCACTCCCCGGCAGCGGCGCCAAAAACTTGATGTGTGAAATCTAGTTTAAAATTTATAACAAGATCTACCGCTAACTGACTACAACACACTTACGGGCAGTGTACCCGTTCGTATGCAATATAGCTAACCGGCAAGACCAGGATCGAACACAAGGACTGATTGTTGTACTAAAGGTTGTTAAAATGTAAATCAATAGAAATGTTGGTTTGTGACTGAATCGTCACTTTGCGTTTCTGAAAGCTATTTAATCAACAAGTAAATAAAAGTACTCAACCGGCGTCAATCGAGAGCACACGAAAATAGTTTGAGTTGCGACAAATAATTAAAAAGCCATCTATGTCGAATCCGCTACACAAAAAGTCTAGGTTGCATATGGGTTAAGCTCAAATTCTTTAATGTTGGTGATAATAATCGTGACAAGACAAAAACACAACCGGCGTGCACTCCGTTTGTAAAATCAACTCAATCACCTAATCAATACAATTTCTTGCAACAAGTGGTACCACCAACCCTATTACAATTCCTTGAACTAACTAGTTTATTTGATTATTTAAATAACAATTTTTATCTATGTGAAAGAAACGTGGTACCACCATCCGTTAAATCCACTTAACAAAATAATTCCTATTAAACTTGTATCCTTTACTATCATACCATGACCTAGCAATAGTTATTCATAGACAAACAACTAAAATCATACTTGCATTCAACTAGTACCACTATCGAAAAACACAAATATCACCAAGGAAACAAGATTAAGTAGAACAAATCACTTCATTAAGGTCTTGACAAAATGTTAAGTAAAACCAACTTGAATTCAAAATATTATGCAACCATAACTAATTGTTTCACTTCATCTTCATAGATGTATAGAGATTTAGCTACTCATAATGAAAATAACTAGAGATTCAATTACCAAGGAGAACATGGTTACCAAATATGACGTAATAATCCGAATCGAGGTTACAACCGAGCTACAATCACTAATCAAGAACCAAAATTAATCTTCAAGTCTTCACAATATTTGGATGATGAAAAACCTTTGAAGGAACCTTAAAATCAGCTGGAGAGAGAGACTGGAGGCTGGGGTGTCCAAGATTAGGTTTAGGGTTGAGTGGGGGTTGGTATTTATACCCCAGGAGAGAGAAAACCATGTTGTCAGCTCGAAGTCGCGCCGCGAGATCTTCCAAAATTCGAACAGAGGATTGCAGACCAAAAACTCGCGCCGCAAGGAATTCTTGCTCGCGCCGCGACTTTTCTTGAGAGATCGCGCCGCGAGGAATTCTGCTCGCGCCGCGAGTTTCACCTGGATTTGTCATTTCAGCTTCGTTTTCGACCATGCTTCATCCGTTAGTGCCTTTGGACCATTCCTAAGTCGTTTTCTACCATTTGTGAGTGAAATACCTGCCTTAGACCTGAAATCACTAGCAAATACCATAAAGCACCATAAAACATGTATGAACGGCTATCAACCGTGCCTAAAACGTCCAAATAAGATGTGGGAAATATGTATTTATTGAGACACATCAATACGTTAATAATGACCAGATGATACTCATACATAGTATTTTGAATCAAGTAATTTTCTCTACCTTTGAGTAATGAAAGTTATCTTTATCAATACCAAGGGATCATATATACAAATTATGTAGTATACTCAATAAATAGATATAACCCACAAAAATATTTTCCTCATCATATAAATTCCTTTTGAGTAATTATTCATCACTAAAATGCTCGATTTTGTTCTATCGAGATTTTCCATCACACACATTCAAACATAAAATTGCCATAAAGATCTTTTGCATTCATAACTTATTCAAGTTTTATATTTCTTACATATGCTTGGGCGAGTAAGTCTCATAACTTCAAGTTATATATTCAAAGAGACTTTTCCAAATGTCTAATATAGACTTATATATTATATTTGCTACATGTTGTTCTCAATGACCTCTCAAACATGTTTGTAGCAGCTTTGGGTCATTAGACATGCTCCATGCATAATATTGCAATTTAAAGAACAAAGCATACTTTATGCACTATATATAATATATCTAGAGCTCAAAATAATCCAGAAGACCTCAGTTTCATATTATTTTATATTGCCGGACTTATAAGATATCAATAGTTGCATCCACCACGTGAGAATAAAACTCATCGTATCAAGTCTATATCTTTTGCGAAAAATCCTTATTCCATAATAAATTTCACAATGACCCAGTTGTATCATATATGGACAACCACTATATATTTATTCGTAATACTCCATCTTGGATGTCCATTACTTAGAAGATTGTGCCTTATGTATCATACATGTGATTTTGTCATTTATTTTTCGCACTCATCAATTATATCATAAAACGTTACACTTTCAGGTGTATGGACTCGAGGTCCAACTTTTGCGTCTTTTCCTTTTGGCCAATCATATATATCTTAGAACTTTATTTTCATGCATGATTTCATGATCCTCGTAATTATTCATGGTACTTAGCGCTATGCAAAACCATTATCGATGTCGATTTCTTTTTTCGATTCCATAGTTATCTAGACATAATATAGTTTATTGAGATCTCATTATTTTCAGGTACCTGAGGTTTATCCATAACCTTAATGTCTAGTTACTCATTAGTAATATCTTTTGGGGTCTTTCATACCTCGAATTTGACCATCTTATTTCTCGCTCCTTTTTCTTTCGAGGATTTTATTTGGAATCGATTCAAATACTATGTTTGAAGCATATGTATACTCATTACGAGTCGGAGCAATAGCAACTGATATGCGTGATCTCATCACTCTTTTTGGTCAGTCAACATATTTGGCGATTATCAAACTTAGTGAATGAGTTATCTCACAAACTTTAAAGTTGATATATTCATTGGTGCGAGGATCTTTGATAATTCATTCTTACTCATTTCAGTTGCTTTCCATCTTCCCTAATGTTGGGAATATCTCCCCCTAATGTTGGGAAACTATATCATATCAATGAGAAACGTAAACCATAAACAAATATCACAATGATGGCTTTATTGATTACGTTCGCCTCTTTCATGTTTTAACTCATACCCAAAACAGCTATACTACTGTCTAGTTAGTCAGACAGTTTCGAACTGAATCAAAGCATGAGTCTACATACTTCCAAGGCATGTTTATTTTCCCAACATTATTTCCAACATTATTTGAGGTCTCATTTTTGTGCGTTGTGGTGGATCAACTTTAACATATATCGCACAACCAAAAACTCTTATGAGACATACTTGGTTTTTGACCATAAACCAATTTCAACGGGGAGGAAATACGATAAACTATTGGCATGATGCGAATTTACATTTTTGCATGTTAAGTAGCATGGCCCCAAATTATAAGTTACTCATTTTGCTCTCAGATCATTATAAAACTAATCATTATTTCCAATACAAAATGAAACATGTTCTCAATCTCATAACATGAGCAATTAATTATACAAACTTCAAGTTGCAACTTTGATGACCATTTAGACGATGCATCGATTTTAAACACTAAATGGTCTTTTGGACGATGTATAGGCCTACTTACATCTCCTTTACATATGTTCCATTACGTTGAAGGATTTCATCCTTATTGTACTTGGCATATACTTCCTCATATAGCAAATGATCACATTTTTAATCATCAATTTGAAGAATATATTGATTATTCTATATTCTTTTCGCATCATCATTGACCTGGGATGGTATATCCAGTCATGCCAATGAAACAAATACTCATGGTCTATAAACTTCTTGTTTATGACTCACATGTGCTCCGTTTTATTGCCATATCTATTATCACATCTCAAAACATGTGTTTCTCATGATTAAGTTATAATGACCCTTCTAGAGCTTCCAAATAATTTAATATAATCAAGTTTAATATTGCATTTGCCTATAGCCATATTAACTGAGCATGCAATTATATTCAAGTTGCACATCATAAACAAATAACTTCAAATAATTAATCGAGTAGCTCGTTTCTTAGCATGATCGTACATATCAATTCACAATAATAATAAGTAACCATTTTATGATATTACTTATAAGAAATGATAATCTCAATTAAGAGTGATTACATATATAGTCAAGACTTTCTTATTCACCAATTTGAATATTACAGCCACATGTGAATTATAATCAAATATCTCATACATTAGCTATAAATTATACCAAGTTAACACGTGGATGTTCTAATACAACAAACAATATCAAATAGAATGCATCACTTTAGTT
The DNA here is from genome assembly GCA_034093135.1 of Erigeron breviscapus. Classification (NCBI taxonomy): domain Eukaryota; kingdom Viridiplantae; phylum Streptophyta; class Magnoliopsida; order Asterales; family Asteraceae; genus Erigeron; species Erigeron breviscapus. The sequence goes on from CM067169.1 coordinate 63,330,231, forward strand.
ACATATACCACTGAATATTCAATACTATTAGAATTCATTTATCCATATTGGCACATCTTAACTAAATTTGTGAGCACATGCCATAAATTAATCGGGAAATAATCGAATAAAAGCTTACGGTGATTTGTATATAAATACATGATATATATGATGAATATTGTGACGTCAAAATATAACGTATTACATGTATCTATATTTTGTTGACAGAAAACTATGTACCTTAATGAACATTTATAAGTTTTACCTTAGCATAATATATTCTTTGTCCATTTCGTTTAACATAAAGTTCTAATGTATCAAATATTTAATCTATACACATTTTTGAACAATTGAACAATTTGACTTATACATAGATAATGGAAGTTGTGAGATGCAATTATTAATAAAAATAATAAGTCCAAAAACAAAATTTGAATCCCAAATTAACAATTTGATTTAGATAAAACAATTTGTAGTACCATCTATAATCCATCGTTATAAGACTTATCCAAATAAAATTAATGAAAACGGAATTCTTAAAATCAAGATTGACAACATTAGGAGATTAATAAACTATAGGATTTAGTATTTAATGTCATAATTTAGACAATAAGATAAAAAATTAAGTATTTAATGTCATAATTTAGACAATAAGATAAAAAATTAAGTATTTAATGTCATAATTTAGACAATAAGATAAAAAATTAAGTATTTAATGTCATAATTTAGACAATAAGATAAAAAATTAAGTATTTAATGTCATAATTTAGACAATAAGATAAAAAATTAAGTATTTAATGTCATAATTTAGACAATAAGATAAAAAATTAAGTATTTAATGTCATAATTTAGACAATAAGATAAAAAATTAAGTATGGACTTTTAATTTTAATGCACTATATAAGCATATATTGTTTAACATCCATGAAAATAATACGACATTAAATTGATAACTCATGCCAATAGAATATGAAGTTAACACATTAGTCCATTACCCTCCAAAGTTTGTTACCATGATCATGCGCAATTTAGTTGAGTTATAACTTATAATTAAGGACCTTAAGTTCCCATTAAAAACCAAAATTTTCTAACGTTTGAGTATCATTTAATAACTTCATATAATAAATTCTTTTTAATATGGACCTATCATATTACTCAAATCTACAAATTAAAAGGGGGTTAGAAAGTCATAATATAATTACTTTCTATAATTTAAACAACCAAAAGTGTATTCTAACATTATTTGGGATTCCATGATTATTATTTTTCAAAAGTATAACTTGGAGAAATCCAAAAATCTCTAATGTAACAACAGTATCCGTGGCAGTTAATAGTTTATCATGCTTTGTTGAATTTTTTTTCTTAATTTAAAGTCTCTACCACATACATATATCACAATAGGTAGATGTGTAAACCACTGTCACTTATACAAGAACGATAAAATATACACACTTCTAAATTCTAAAATATACATGGTCCAAATATCATTTTGATCAATTAAATGTATTTAGCATTTTCTGTGATAAAATAAACGAGTAAATGTTTATGGCTCATATTGCATTCTAATGTAACAAAGTTCATGACAAAGTTCATGACAACTTTGGCCCCGCTAAATGAATATTATAGTATATAAAAATTTAGCAAAAATGAATTACCCAAATATTAATTGATGAAAGGATATGAATTATCCGAAGAAATTATTGTTGACACATATATCAACATTGTATACGATAATTAAGCATATAGCATAATATAAAATGATATGAGAAATTATTGATAATGGCATAGACGTAGATACATCAAGTAAAAGTAAAATATAATTTGGGTTTCTCAATCTGTCAGAAGGCTAAATGTATTCTTTTGTCAAGTAGAATAAGAATTCAATAGTAGATTGATCTGTTTTTCAGGTTTCATGTTTAAGTTTCATCAATAGTATAATTACCTATTTATATCTATAGCAACTTATATTATTCAGCCGACATTTAATCAAATAATGACTATACGAAAGGATCAATGCCAGGATCAATACCATTCCTGAGCAGCAAAAACTCATCATAATTAAATTGTATATACTTTATAAAAAGTTATAAATAAAATATAAAGAAGTATCTTGAATAAAAGTAATTATGTGAGCACACACTAATTATCAACTCATCACAGATCTAATTTTTCAATTGCATGTATCATGTAATAGATAGTATTATGCGACGAAGAAATTAATATATACTAAAAAGTTGGTCTATTACCTTTCATGTGATTGTGCAATCACATATTCAAGAACAATGACTGCAACCTTTATCCCATCCATTTATAGTTTTATATATATAACCGATCCGTCAATATGTATCTTTGAGGAAACAAATACAAATCTGACCAGTATTTATTCGATTTCTTTAGATTTTTTCAAAAGTTTGATGATTGATGAATTGATGTATTCACGGATCCAATTACGACAGCTTTCGTGCTGATAACGTGTTGTAAAACAACGACCTAATAGCATAACAGAATAAGATATAGAGAGAATACGAGAATGAAAAGATATTTTCCATTGATGTTCAATATATCTTGGTTACAATGAGATGACTATATATAGAGCTATAAGAGTCTATACAATAAGTACAATCATAATGATATAATAAAAAGCTTGGGAGTTACGAATGTGGATAGCCACATAATAATGATTTCACAACAATAAGTGTTAACATCTTGTCTCTATTAACAAAGGTCAAAGTTTCCATCTGTATGTCTTGTAAGGCTGGAGGTCCTTTTTTTATCTTTGATAAAATCTGTAAGCAACCTTTTTACACCGTCGGTAGGGGTAAGGTTGTATACATCCCAGCCTCCCTATACACCGTCGAGGTATTGAGAATCAAAATCCGTAAAAGACGACATTGGGTGTTTACTTTATATATTATAATAAATAATTATATATTTGTTTACTTTATATATATATAAACTCGTAATACATTTTTTTGTTTTTTTCATTTCCTTCTTTGTTTGTCTTTCCATATAAGGATGTGACATTTTTGCTTATTGATTGGTTTTTCAGATTTTTACACCACTCTTTAGAGTTGATGTTTTGGTGATATCCACTCAGTTAGAACCCCGCACACCACACATAATAATTATATACGAGTATCAATCAAGACAGATACTATCGTACTTATGCCACCTAACTCAGATGCTATCGCTCCTGTGTTTGCGGGCTCAAATGCTTGAGTTGGGTGTGGAGCCGAGTCTTATTACTTTTAATGTCGGGTTTTCAAAAAAGCAACTAATGAAGGAATGTAAAAAAGTGTTTAATGATTTTGTTAAGCAAGGGTTGGTTCTTAATTATATATATGCATACATTTAATACGTTGATTAATGCTTATTGTCAAGATGGAATTTGGAACAAGTGGCTTAAGTGTATAAATTAATGTTGATATAAGTCCCAAATTTTCAACTTTTAATTCGTTGATAGCTGGATATAGTCAAGTTGGAGATATGGAGGCTGCTAATAAGGTTGTGGAGGATATGAAGGATAGAGATTTGAAAGCTGATATTGTAACACATAATACAAAGATATTGAAAAGTTTTGGATTCTCAGCTAATTTGGTATCCAAATCCGAAATTTCAGGTGGCCAAATTCACTATTTGAATTTATAGATACCAAAAAATATCATATATCCACTTTTGAACACTCTTGATTCTAGACTATTCACAAGCGGAAATTCATCATGAGATTAATCGATTCTTAAAACCGATCTAAATATCTATGTTAATGTACCCAAAAAAAATGAAACTAAAAATAAAACCAGAAATCTATATCTATATATAAAATGCTATCAGAAAGCACTCGGGTGGCACTCTCTGAGCCCGCCACGTCAGCATTTTCTTACGTGGCGTCATCAGAATGATTTGAGTGATACGTCAGCAGCCACGTAAGCAATTTATTTGCTGACGTGGAGTGTCCACTTAAGCAATTATTAGCCTTTTATTAATAAAAAAAAGGGAGAGCGGTTTCGAACCCGTGACCTCTCAAATGTCGTGAATGCATGCTTACCACTTGAACAAAGTTTTGTTTTGTTTATGGATAGGAAAACCACAGTTAATAAACCATCAAATCTTTGCTACACAAATTTAGGAAACAATTATCCCCAAATTCGTTCCATCAACAGAGATTTCCCCAAATTCTTTCATATTTCCTTCCTAAACAAACCCCTAAACTATAGGGATTTAGGGTTTTAATTTAAATGGCTAAATCAATATACATATCAGATCCTTTCTACATTCTAATTTGTTTTTTATATCCACCGTCAATTTCACGATAGCTGATGCTTTCATCCAGGTTAGATTTTTCGATCCTTTCACTGTATTTTAGTGTAATCAATCTTTATTTGTATGTTTGTAAAAAAATATGACAATTGTTATATATATATAGGGATTTCGGTATGGGTTTTGTAAATATAAATCATTTTATGATTAAAATTGTGTTTTGGAGATATAAATCATGAATATTGGCCGACTTGCAAGATCGATGTATGTGTAACTGTATGTATTATTTTTTTTACAGAATATCAATATATGAAATTCAGTTGTTTTGTTTGTGTAACTGTCGTTATATCCAGTGTCAATTTCACGAGATCCGATCCTTTCATCCAGGTTAGTTTTTTCGATCTCATGTTTGTTTGGTATAATGTATCTATGTATTCGTAAGATAAATCTTTATTTGTATGTTCGTAAATATAAATCATGAAATTTGTTACCTGAACCCAAAGTGACCAGATGGTTTGAAAGTTGTCACGTTGTATCACATTTATTAATTTTATAGACTATTTTGCAGATAGATCATATTAAATTATTAATGTTCACTTACAAATTTTTTGATGGTATCAATTTTTTTCGCAATTAGCACTCTGTTTCTTTTGTTTGTTTCGAATCGAAAGATATTCTACCTGCATTTTGAACCATTTGTGTATGTCTAATATTTACTTACATTTCATTATAACATATGTTTTGATTATAGAGGGTAAAATTCACGATTTATGTAAGGGACTATATTCAATTTACAGGACTTGATAACTTGAAAAGATTAACGAAGCAGTCCCGAATCAAGAAGGTGGCGTCGGTGAAGGTGCTGATGCAACTGCACAAGAGGATGATTATATAGGTGTGTTTAAACATCACTATATAATTTCTTATTGTATTTTTATAATAGGTAGTTTTTTGTATATTAAACATATGTATTTATTTTACAACAAAACTCATAAGCTACCAAATAGAACCACCCACAACCTACTTAAGCCATGCTGCAACGCACAGGTTATAAGTAGGATTTATTTCAACCCATTTGACCCGTTGTTCTTTTAACAAATTTTTACTAATATAATGTGGTTAACTCATCAGTAAATGAGCCAAGCTTGGTACTTCTAATATTCGTAATAAATGCTTTCCGTTTAATAAGACACAAAACCCTGCCTAACTGTATAGTGCGAAACCCAACATAAATTTAGAAGGAAACATTGCTTGAAAACCCAATAACTGAACAACACGTTCAGTTGCACCACCTCTGTAACTATTGTAGGACCCAAAGAGCCCAAACAGTCCCAAAAACACTTCTCGACAGCAGCTCTAGCACCCGTTTTCGGACCTCAAAGGTTGTACCTCATGATCCTTTTGGTTATATCCCACTGATACATGTAATTCAAGAAATGCTATTTTTGTTTTAGGTAATTTTTCTTATGTTCATGCTCATATTTTTGAACAAAAATGCTTAGAAAAATGATACACTATTTTCTGATTTCAAAGACATAAAAAGGGTTGATGTATAATCTGATGTGAGCTTTAATAGGGCTCAAGTAATATGTATTTTGATATGGAATTCTTGAGCATAATGTGTTATGTGTGCTTACTTTTAGAAAATAAAAGTAAATGGTTGTATCTGTTTTTTTAAGACATATATGTGTAAAATGTTCTAAGATGTATGAGCAAGTAAATATTTATAACCATAAATATGTGTTTACTATTATATGAGCCGTATTTTTTCTTTATGGCAAGTTCTCCGGGTTCTTACAAAGAACCTGGTGTGGTGTTAGTTGGATGATGGGTTATTCTTTCTTGGCTTGCTTTGTCGGTCATTGATTGCACTCCCAAAGGTACTTACTTTTCGATTTTCTTAATTAGATGTGCTTTTAAGCTTTCAATTAAAAAAGACAGTAATTCGTTTATCCAGTTATCTCAGATATCTAGCTTTGGTTATCAATACAAGTTTTCTGAAAAGAAGTCGGTATTTGGTTTTTGTTCCTTAGTTTTACCGAGTTAATTTATCAGTTCTGAATGTCAGTTGGATGATGGGCTATTCTTTCTTGGCTTGCTTTGTCGGTCATTGATTGCACTCCCAAAGGTACTTACTTTTCGATTTTCTTAATTAGATGTGCTTTTAAGCTTTCAATTAATACAAGTTTTCTTGAAAGAATTCAATAATTCGTTTATCCAGATATATAGCCTTAGTTATCAGTACAAGTTATCGAAAAAGAAGTCGGTAATTCGTTTTGGTTCCTTAATTTGTAACCGTAAATTACTGAACGTGTTCTTGGGCTAAAATAATGTTACTTCTTTTCTTTTTTATTTTTCAGCTTTACTAAGTTACTTTACCAATTCTTTAACTCTTTTAAAAGGAGTTTACTTAAAGAGGGTTTGGCTATTAAGGCGTTAGGTAATATGCTCTCTTCAATTTAAATGTTTTGCACTTTCTCACATACACTTTGCAAATGCTGATAACTCCTTTGTCTCCCAGGATTACTAGCCATCAACTTTGGTTGTGGGGAAAATGGTTGTGAAGTACATAAACAGCCAGCCATGTTCTCTCAAAAACTCTCAACACAAGCTCTTATTGGAGTTTGTTTTCTAAATTGAATTGCCATTTTATAAGTTTATATCATGAAATTCCTTGGTCCACATTTGCAGGTTTTAAGACACAATTTTTTGTTGAAGAACAAGTCATCAACCTCATAAGAACATCATTTTGTAAAGCCACAACAGCTGAGTGAGCTGACCCAATCAATGAAAAGTACAAAAGGGAACTCGAAGTATTCTATGAGCTGACTTTGACTCGATTCTGGAAAAAACAAGAATCTGTTCAAAGAGTGGTTGCAAACCAACGGGTCAGCGTCACTGGACCAAAGGCATCTCAATTTCATGAGTTGAATCAGAAAGATGAAATCTTCGGATGCCAAGAACTAATGGGTCAAAGCCGAAAGCATGCAATTGACTTGAACCAGACATGTGCAAGTTATTAAGAGTTTAAGAATATGTTTTGCTTATTTATAGGTCATTAGCTGATTTATTCTAGAAGTGGCATAATAAGTGGGTAGAGCATGTTGTGTAATGGTTCAATGAGACAATGAGCAATCAAAATTTGTTTGTCCACATATCTATATATAGTTTCTTTATTAACATCTAATATGTGCATATTTCTTTATAGATTGACTTAGGAGGTTAAAATTTACTAGAATGTGCTTATGCAAGTTGAACATAGTGTTGTATCAACCAATAGGAGGCACCTTTATCGGAGCATATGACCAATTCTAATTACAAGAGAAAATGTGAATTAAGAGGGCGCATAAGAGAGAATATGATATAAGAAGAGGACATAAGAAAGCAGAAAAGTGTGGTTAATGGATAGTTAAAAATTAGCATTGAAAGTTATTATACACTAAAATTTTAGCGAATGAAGTAATGAAGTTCTTATAGACTTCCTTAACATTGGTCTCGACTAGAGGTGTAAAAATGCCTCTTCTCGAAATTTATGAATTTTTCATAGATGAACGACTACTTCATCAAGTGTTTTTGTAACATTATTTTACAATCTACATAATAATATTAACGTGTAATGATACTTTGTATATAAGAATATATATTAGTCCGTGATTAAGAAATATATTAGTTTCTTTCATGTTTAAATTGACTACAAGTGATCGTTGGCACCATTTTTGTCTGTCTTTCATCGCGAAATAACCATAATTGTTGTAATGTAATCAATAATGTAAAAAAGTAATAGGTCATGATTCACATAATCATATTCACTCTACCAGTGATCATAATGTGTTTTATTGTTGTAACAAATTACATGTTTAACGAAGGAAATATTATTTGACAACATTATTTTTATTACATGTCATTTACGATGAATTATGTTAGAAATTAAAAAAGACCGGTGCAACGCACGGGTTTCACCTAGTATCTTACATGAACTAATAAACCATTTTTGTATAGGATAATATTAAATATGCCTAATAATGAGTTTAAAAATATGTCTAATACATTCAAGTTTTGACACATGTATTCCACATTTTCCCTTTCATAATCTTTACCATTGAATTTGTCATGTGTCAATCCCTCCTTATTAGGCATACTTTTAGGCTTATTTTTTAGGCACATTAATCATTTTCCTTTTGTATATTATAACATTCATGAACATAAAAACAAAATTATATCTCTATCTCTACTACATTATAAAGCATTTGTTCCCGTCAAATTTTTTCAACTAAGTTTTTGAAAACCCTATAATGCCCCTATTATTGTTCACTAATTTAAATATATTACCTAAAATAATTATAATACCCTTAGAAAATCTCAGCCACTCATTTTCATCTCTCTCCTCAAATCTCAACCACTCATTTTTTTTCCTCTCCTCCATAAATCATTTTATTCCTCTAATTCATTCAAAATCTTTTATCTCAAAAACCGTACATCGATAAATTATAAAATTTATATGGGTGTTCTTAAAATTTCATGCTCTTTCATTAGAGAGGTCATTCGATATACTTTCGACGAATTTTTAAATCCGATGGCGGAGCCTGTACGGCTAAGGCATTTGGCTATCACACTCTATGACCTTTCACACTCTATGACTTATCACCTCCACCATCTCACCGCCGCAACGCGTGGGTACTTTCTCTCGTTATATATAAAACATTTCCACATATAAACACATGCTTTCTCTGCAACTATTGCTCGCGCCACACCAATATGCACGTGTCACATCATGTTTTTTGATACACATGAATAACGTACTACACGATTAATGAAAGTCTATGCGTCAAGACGTATATGCTTACTGCTTAGTTTAATGAATTTTTTTTTCTTTTTTATCAAAATACTTTTTGGACATATCTTTGGCATTTAAAAAGTACTGGTCCAAATACATACTCATCAATCTGATCTACATAGAATTAGAAGGCAAACAGGCAACAAGCTGCACCGCTAACCCTTTTTGTATCGCAAACCCTATACGTTTGAAAACTACATTCGTAGACCTTGGCATCACACTGTTACTGTGCATGAACCGTTGAACCCTGTCAAGTAACTCAATGGACTCAGGAGCGAGAAAACCAAAGATAAAAAACAATGTTTTATTTCCAGAAAATATATTACCACATAATTGAAAATTTCCAATTAATAACGCCTATCTTAATAATAAATCCTCGATTAAATAACTTGAACAATCTATGGCCAATTTTTAGTATCCTCGACAGTGGACACCCATAAACTCGGGTTAACCAAAAGTAATGTTATTAAATTGGGCTAGGGTGTGGGCTTGGGCTTGGCTTAGGCTTGTGCTTCGTCTTGCATAGTTGTTTTTGACGGAGGGGGTTTGGTTAATCTAATCGAGTATTGGCTAGTGTGTTACAATTTTGACGGGCGTTCACTAAATTAGCTGACTACTTGGAAAATAATTACATATACGTGAAAGAAAGAAAAACGAAAGTAACAAAAGTATGTCAATTCTTCTATTAAAAAAAGACGACAAATAAAATGCAAACTACTGAATTTGTCAATTTAAGTGGTGCTAGAAGACCATAAAGAGGATGTTTCTTTTTAGAAATGCAACAAATTTATAGATCATTAATATCTATGAAAAAATCACACAAGATCTAGCTAGATTTTAAATTGAGTAAAAACTTTCAAAGTCTCCACATCAGTCCCCAAACAACCTATGAAATAATACAACATCCACGAAAGGACCTATGTACTACTAAAAAAAATTGTAATATGAAATACGTATGTTTGATTGTTTAATAATAGAAAACCTTATATGAAGATTAAACTAGAAGTATTTTTGAAAAATGATTAACTTAAAACATATGATTGAAAGTAATGATGTATTTTTATACTCGTATTATTTTATATGCCAATAAAAAATCAAATGTATATACAAAAAAAATACAATATAATAATCAATCAATACTTGTTTCTTATTTTTTTTTAGGAAATAAAAAGTAAATACAAAATAAATCTAATGTAATTAATCAATGATATATTTGTCTCTTTCATTTAAAGCCCAAATGGATATGGGCTGCAAGAAGTAAAACTTTTCATTAGTTTATGAGGTTGATATAAAAAGAATGATAATAATAAAAAGGAAAATGATTAATCAACCTAAATGAAACAACCTAATGATCAACCTAAGAATATAATGATGACACTTGCCATAATTAAAGGAAGAGATTGAGAGGGAGTATAAGTGGATTACACTTGTTATGTGATAAAGATTTTAGGTTGATTATTAGGTTGATATATCATTATGGTAATTCAAACCTGTATTTAACCCTACAAAAGCCGGCCAGGGGCTTAATTGCCAATCCTTCTAAGCCACCTTTATTTCAATTTGCTAGAGTTTATCTTCTTTTTTTTAATATACTAAAACAAAGTTGTTTTAATAATTTATCGAGCAATCATAATTTTCAGTTTTCTTATATTGACTTTTGTTTTCAATTTTGACTTTCATTTATACTTTTTTTGTTTTCCATCACAAATTTATACTTTTTAACCAATAATTTCAATATAAACAATCAAGAATAATAGTTAATATGTATCCAATTGAATAATAGTTAATATATATCCAATAGATTAACTGGTAATATATATTAAAATAAATAAAATTCAACGTAAATATATTAAGATTTTCAGCCTCTGTGGGTAAGGATTTTTCCTGTGTCATTTCATAATTGAAGTACAAGTTTTTTCATCATTTTTACAATACTCGCAATTCAAACCCCCAAAAAAGTCCAGATTTATGTTGTCTTTCTAGACTTTGTAATTAGAATTGTACTCTGCATTTCTATTTTGGTTTTCTAATATTTTGTTAGAAGCCCCTTTATTAGTATATTGTCAAAATGTAACACCCAATGTCGTTTTTTATGGGTTTTGGGTCCCAATACCTTGTCAATGTATGGAGGAGGTTGAGATGTAGACAATCTTACCTCTATCTATATGGAAAGGTTGTGTCCAAAATTTATCTAAATGATAAAAAAAGATCTCTGACTTTACCTTTATTAGTATATTGCCGTTTTAAAAAAAAAATCACAAAGAACAATTTCTAATATGTTTTTTGTGTTTCACATGTATTTCTTTTTCATTTGTCATTTCATATTAAGACACGTGACATTTTTCCCTTTAGATTTGTTTTTCAGATCTTTCACACTGCACTTAGAACCACCTCACATGGATATTTGAAGAGTAGATCGATGATATCATATAAATTCCTTCAACACCACACATATTATTCATACTATCTTACCTTATATGCTACCTAACTTGAATAATGAAAATTGCTCATTGTACGTCAACACTGATTATTTTTTTGTATGTGTTAGTTGACTCAAATGCATCTATTTTTCTATTCTCTATTTTCAAAACTATTTTCTATATATCACGAACGGAAATTATTAATCCTCCTAAAAAAATGGCCTAAAAATCCTCCTAACTATTAGATGAAGACATGTGGCAAAATCAGGGGGCAAGATTATGAAAGAAAATTAGTGGATACCACATGTCACCTTCTTATAGTATTAGAAGGATTTTTAGGCTAATCTTTAGGAGGATTAATCATTTTCCTATCACGGAATAGTTATAATCATCCACTAATGAATGTATTATGAATAAATAGTCTACTTTCCTATGTTACATATAGCTTAAATTAATTAGTTTTACAAATATAGAAAGAAATATATCAAATATATAAGGGGTAACGTTTTTCTCTAATATATTGTCGTGCTTTTGGACGGACTATTAGGAAGTTTTTTCCTCTTGTGAGGTATTGGGTGACCAGACTCGATCTGCAGCGTGAACCTGGTTAAGACAATGTAGTTTAGACCCTCAATCATGATATTCAATCTGCACCTATAAAAAAATAATTAAATGATGGAGGCTATTATATTTTGTCATGTGAGAAAAAGTATAATGTAATAATCTTGTTTATATATACACAGACTTTCTCTCTCTATATATATACTATCTTATAAATCATTTATGATCTTTAAATTTCCCAAAAAAGAACTTAATCTAACCAAACTACATCTAATATCTATTAACTAATTTAAATATCTTAAACTAATATATGCCTGTAATGGGGTGAGTTATTTTGAGAATTCACAAATAAAAAAGAACGCGAGAACAATTCTGGGCCACATATTTCCCCCACCTTTCTCTCTATTCAATTAAATAAGAAAATTCATCCAAATCATTCAAAATGCTTTATCTCACAAACCGTAAATCGTTAGATGAAACAAAAAGTATGGGTAGTCTTAAAATTCCGTCCTCTTTCATTAGAGATGCAATTAGATATACTTTTGGCGACTTTTTAATTTTTGTTTTATTTCTGATAATTACACATAACCTACACATGTATAAGTTGAACGAAAATTGGTAAGAGTCCTAAATTTAAACCAGCAGACTGGTTAAGAAACTGCTAAAGACACGAAACCTCGGCAAAATTAGAAAAGGAAGAAAAGAAAAGACGTGTTGGTGGTGTGGAAAGTGTTGCAAAATTAGAGAGAGTATATAGAAGAGGGTGTGTCTCCTCGGCGGTTATTATTATTAGTGTTTCAAATTTCGGAATAAAGTATGGTGTTACATATATGTTTAACAAGATATTTAAAGTCTCCTACCTCATAAATGCCAGAGTCTGCCATTTGTTGCATCGACTTGTTCAGCCGGTAACCGACTACTCAAGTAGTTTGATTACGTATGAATTTCTTTTTTATTCTTTTCTTGATAAAACTAGATTCAAAGTTAAACCAACGGCTCTTATATTTTTAGATATTATAATTGAATCATGTATTTTTAGTAGTCGTTACATAAATTGAAACTTCTTAAATTTTAATTTTTTAAGTATATTCTAAGTTTACATTTACACTTGATATTCAAATTAAATTCAATGCAATTAGTCATAACAAAATAAAATTAATTAAAACATAACCTACACATGTATAAGTTGAACGAAAATTGGTAAGAGTCCTAAATTTAAACCAGCAGACTGGTTAAGAAACTGCTAAAGACACGAAACCTCGGCAAAATTAGAAAAGGAAGAAAAGAAAAGACGTGTTGGTGGTGGTGGTGGTGGTGGTGGTGGTGGTGGTGGTGGTAGGTGGTGGTGGTGGTGGTGATGGGGTGAGGTGGTTGTGGTGGTGGTGGTGGTGGTGGTGGTGGTGGTGGTGTGGTGGTGGTGGATGGTGATGGTGTTGGTGATGGTGGTGGTGGTGGTGGTGGTGGTGGTGGTGGTGGTGGTGGTGGTGGTGGTGGTGGTGGTGGTGGTGGTGGTGGTGGTGGTGGTGGTGGTGGTGGTGGTGGTGGTGGTGGTGGTGGTGGTGGTGGTGGTGGTGGTGGTGGTGGTGGTGGTGGTGGTGGTGGTGGTGGTGGTGGTGGTGGTGGTGGTGGTGGTGGTGGTGGTGGTGGTGGTGGTGGTGGTGGTGGTGGTGGTGGTGGTGGTGGTGGTGGTGGTGGTGGTGGTGGTGGTGGTGGTGGTGGTGGTGGTGGTGGTGGTGGTGGTGGTGGTGGTGGTGGTGGTGGTGGTGGTGGTGGTGGTGGTGGTGGTGGTGGTGGTGGTGGTGGTGGTGGTGGTGGTGGTGGTGGTGGTGGTGGTGGTGGTGGTGGTGGTGGTGGTGGTGGTGGTGGTGGTGGTGGTGGTGGTGGTGGTGGTGGTGGTGGTGGTGGTGGTGGTGGTGGTGGTGGTGGTGGTGGTGGTGGTGGTGGTGGTGGTGGTGGTGGTGGTGGTGGTGGTGGTGGTGGTGGTGGTGGTGGTGGTGGTGGTGGTGGTGGTGGTGGTGGTGGTGGTGGTGGTGGTGGTGGTGGTGGTGGTGGTGGTGGTGGTGGTGGTGGTGGTGGTGGTGGTGGTGGTGGTGGTGGTGGTGGTGGTGGTGGTGGTGGTGGTGGTGGTGGTGGTGGTGGTGGTGGTGGTGGTGGTGGTGGTGGTGGTGGTGGTGGTGGTGGTGGTGGGGTGGTGGATGGTGGTGGTGGTGGTGGTGGTGGTGGTGGTGGTGGTGGTGGTGGTGGTGGCGAGCGGCGGTGGCGGCGGCGGAAATTGGTGGTGGTGGTGGTGGCGCCAGTGAGTCGTGGAAGTTATTGATGTAATGTGGCTATGATGTACGGTACATCATGCATTAGAATGTGTACATTGTTTAAACTTAAATCAATATTGAAATTTTAAGTTCAATGTTGAAAATCAAAAGTAGATTTGCTTTATAATATAGTATAGATCTGAAACAAATTCAATTGCATGCTATGCAGTACACAGACATTTATGGTGTGTGTCTAAAATTGACAAAATTAGATAAGTGGTTAACATCTTGTCTCTATAAACAAAGGTGTTAATTTCCATCTGTATGCCTTGTAAGGCTGGAGGTCTTTTTTTTTATCTTTGATAAAATCTGTAAGCAACCTTTTTACACCGTCGGTAGGGGTAAGGTTGTATACATCCCAGCCTCCCTATACACCGTCGAGGTATTGAGAATCAAAATCCGTAAAAGACGACATTGGGTGTTTACTTTATATATATATAAATATATATATATATATTTATTTATATATATATAAACTCGTAATACATTTTTTTGTTTTTTTCATTTCCTTCTTTGTTTGTCTTTCCATATAAGGATGTGACATTTTTGCTTATTGATTGGTTTTTCAGATTTTTACACTCTTTAGAGTTGGTGTTTTGGTGATATCCACTCAGTTAGAACCCCGCACACCACACATAATAATTATATACGAGTATCAATCAAGACAGATACTATCGTACTTATGCCACCTAACTCAGATGCTATCGCTCCTGTGTTTGCCAATCCTTCTAAGCCACCTTTATTTCAATTTGCTAGAGTTTTGTCTTTTTTTTTTAATATACTAAAACAAAGTTGTTTTAATAATTTATCGAGCAATCATAATTTTCAGTTTTCTTATATTGACTTTTGTTTTCAATTTTGACTTTCATTTATACTTTTTTTGTTTTCCATCACAAATTTATACTTTTTAACCAATAATTTCAATATAAACAATCAAGAATAATAGTTGATATGTATCCAATTGAATAATAGTTAATATATATCCAATAGATTAACTGGTAATATATATTAAAATAAATAAAATTCAACGTAAATATATTAAGATTTTCAGCCTCTGTGGGTAAGGATTTTTCCTGTGTCATTTCATAATTGAAGTACAAGTTTTTTCATCATTTTTACAATACTCGCAATTCAAACCCCCAAAAAAGTCCAGATTTATGTTGTCTTTCTAGACTTTGTAATTAGAATTGTACTCTGCATTTCTATTTTGGTTTTCTAATATTTTGTTAGAAGCCCCTTTATTAGTATATTGTCAAAATGTAACACCCAATGTCGTTTTTTATGGGTTTTGGGTCCCAATACCTTGTCAATGTATGGAGGAGGTTGAGATGTAGACAACCTTATCTCTATCTATATGGAAAGGTTGTGTCCAAAATTTATCTAAATGATAAAAAAAGATCTCTGACTTTACCTTTATTAGTATATTACCGTTTTAAAAAAAAAATCACAAAGAACAAGAAATAAAACTAAAGAGGAGTGAAGCAGGATATAATAATGCTCAGATTCCCCAGCTTTATTACGGTAGGCCTACGATCAATGTGGGTCAAGGTTCTTCTAGTGGAAGCACAAGTGCCTTCCTGAGTGAAGATGTTGACTTACAGAAAATCTCGTTTGACTCTGAGGGGAACATATGTCTTGTTTCAAGTCAGAGTGACAATCAAGGCAACCGTCAGTATCCTACCTCCAGTGCTAGTTCCACCGTGCCTATAAGTGTCAAATGTGCGGAAAGTCACTTATCCGTTCTTGCGTCATTCGTGACATCGTATGAACAGTTTATCCAAGGAAAGGTTCAAGATCCTAGTCTTATAGATGAAGACTACGAACAAATTGATCCTTTGGACTTAGAAGAGATTGACTTGCAATGGCAAATGGCCATGTTGACTCTTCGGGCTAAACGGTTCTTGGCAAGAACAGGGCGAAAGGTTGTGGGTTCCAAGCTTGGCTTTGATAAGTCAAAGGTAAAGTGTTACAATTGCGAGGGCTTTGGACACTTTGCTAGGGAATGCCAGAGACCTAAGAAGGATGATAGGTCTATTGTGACTCGTCAAAACTTCAACCAGGGTGGAGCAGTATATCCTCCAGGTGCTCCACAACGAGATATTTTCAAGGGTCGAGCTCGAATGCCAACAACTCTTCTCAACAAAACAGTTATCGAGGTTCCAAGGTTGAAAGTCCAAACTCTAATAACCGAAGTGGGTCGAGAGCTTTGGTGGTTCATGTTTCGGTCAAAAATTACCTAAGATAATTTTAGAAAGGATTTTAGACAACTTAAGTACCGAAGATTTATAAGTGGGGTTTGGTGTTTTAGGATCTTCAATTAAAAGTAAAGTTTTCTTAAATATAATGACTAAAACTAAGAGTTTTTATCAAACAGAGTTTTATGAAAGCCTTTGAGACAGAAATACTTTGAGTAATTAAGAAAACCGTTGAAGATAAAAGTAAAGCACTAAAAATTAAAGCTAGGATCTTAAAGAAAAAACGAAAAGCACAACGACACCAGAATTTTGTTGATGAGGAAAAACCCTTGATCCAATTAAGAGATCTTAGGTAAAAAACCCCGGGAGGATTCAATCGATCCTACCTGCTGTTCTTTTATTATTATTGTTGTTTTGGAATGATTACAATGAAATGAACGAATGAATGAATATGAAAACTAATAATAGCTAGTAACTAAATTTATGTTGTGTGTTTGTAGAGCGGATGAATGCTTGTGTGATGATTGCTTGTGTGTGGAACATATATGTGTGTGATCTCCCCTCTTCTAAACGACATCCTTTCCTATTTATAGAGCTAGACGTTGAACTGTATCTCCGAAATATCTGGGATCTTCCTGGACTTGCTCTTTACGCTGAAGAAATGGCATAAATGACCGTTGAGCATTATTCTTCACATGGTAAAACTGTTATCAATCCCGATTCTTGTGGTTGAAGTGGTAAACTATCCGTTGAAACACGTTTTCTTCTTGTAACACGTTTGTACTTCAATCATGCACATAATATCTACTGTACTAGACATATATTTGTTAGTGAAATCACGGATCCTGAAGATATCAAGATCCTGTTATATCGAGATAATAACATAAGACAATCAGAACTAATAAACTAACAGGGACTAAGGATCCTTTAAGACAACGTATTGTTAAGTATTTATCATAGAAGGACTAAAGTGTAAATTCTTATCAGGATCCTAGCAGCGGAAATTCTACCCCAAACAATTGTCCCCAAAACTTATATTTCATTGTAAATAAATATAAGTTTTGTTATTTACAGTCAATTTTTAGCAGTCAAAGGAAAGTCAAGGGGTGAATTTTGCATTGATGGGACTTTTACTTACCCACATTTACTTTCCACTATCCACATATATCGACAGTTTTTTTTTTTTAGTTTTTATCTCGAGCCAACATCTCTCCAAACCCTAAAGGTTAGTTTCTCTTTTTCTTCAATCTTTCAGATTTTTCTTTGTTTTACTTTCGCTTATTAAATTATGCCTCGAATATCTTCTTCCCGTTCTTCAATCAAAGTGAGCGAAGGCTTTACTCCTACTTATATCGCTAAAAACCCTAGTAAGTGTTCGTTTGTTGATAGTGATATTGATAGGATCAAAGATTATTTTCCTAAAGGTACTGAGTTTAGGGCTTTCGATCCTACTCTTACTTCTGACATGCAATCGGATTTATGGATCTGTTTTCCAGGATTTCCCTTCGAAATTCTAAAACTATCATTCCCCTTTCCTAAAATGTATGAACAGTTCTTTAAATTTTCAAAATTAGCATATCCTCAAGCTATGCCTATGCTATGGAGAACCCTATATGTTTTAGACAACCTAGTTAAGGAGAAAAAGATTGAATTTAAGTTATCAGATCTTCCCCTAGCATACAATTTGCAAACCTTTGGTCCTGGTTACTATATGCTCAAAGCTCCTAAGAAGAATGAGAAGTTGGCTTTGGGTGTTACTCAAAATGACCCATTCTGGAAAAGTAGATTTTTCTATGTCTCAAAAAAGTCTCTTCCTAAGGGATCCTATCTTCCTACTGCTTGGACAGAAAAGGGTAGGGACTCATTTTTCTCTTTATCCTATCTGTTCGGTTTTATCATTATTTGTTCCTAATTAATTTTGTTACAGCCAATCTCGAAGGATTTCCCACTAGCGAAGATTCAGGACTCAGCAGGATCAAAAATATCTTATCAATCCCAGCAGAAATCAGGACTTTTCAGGCTTTACCAGAATCTCCTAATACTTCTAATTCCAACCAACTTGTCGTCATGGTCGGTATACTTCTATAAGATTACTATCTAAAATTCCATCTTTAAATAGTATACTAATATATTTTCAACTTCTACAGACTCTGGACACTTTGATTTGGATGTTATCGCCCAACGCATTGGAGATGTCAAGTCAGAATCTGCTGGTAAAGGTAAAAATACTTCTGGAAACACCGTCACTAAGGCATCTAAACGTCCTAAGACTACTCATTCAGACTTGAGCCCTGAGTTCAACAATTCGGTTCAACCCATGAATCCTATTCCTATCAGTCAAATTGCTCCTAATCTGACTCTCAATGCCACTTTGGATCAAGCTGCAATGGTAAGCCATACCCTATTTTCTGCTTTCTTTACCTCCTAAGGTATCTGCTTAATTATCTCTATCCTACTAGTTGTTGAAAACAGCCCAAGACAAAGCAATGAAAGAGAGTCAAAGAATGATCAGCCTATTGGAAGAAAAGAAGTCAAAGGCGGCTGAGATTAAAGCTTTGAAGTCTGAATTGAAGAAATTAAAGGAGGATAAAGTTGGTTTAGCTAAAAAGAGTGAATACTACATGCAGAGGGCAAAGGAGGCTGAGAAGAGTAATGATGAAAGGACAAAGAAAGCTCTGCATGAACAGCAAGAGAAATGCATTATGAGTGCTTCTCGCAGTGTCCTCGAGACCAAGATTAGGATGGCTTCTGAAGCAAAAGAAGGAGGTTTTGAGACTGACAAATGGGATGTCACAGATTGGAAGGAGTCATTGGCTTTGCTCATTCAAAAGAACTCTGAAACTGTTGAATCCAAAGATGAAGGGTCTGAAAAAGACACTGCCCTGAGTGAAGGAGGTGATCAATCCAAACCGGTGGATCTCTCAGAGGATGATGAGGAAAAGAAGGAGGAGGAAGTTGCTGAAGACAAGGATGTGGAGCAGATGGAAGAAGCCTAATCTAATGTTTTTAGGTTATGAACAATATCAGTTTTCTTAGGTTATGTGGTTTGTATCTTAAACAATTTCTATGGGGGGGTTAACTAACCTGGAATGGTTAGTTTCGGTGGTGTATTAAAATGGTTTATGTTGGCCATTTTGAACTTATGTTACTAAGACTATAACCTTATGTTTCCCTAATTTTCCTAACTGTCCCCAGTATTAGGGAGTTTTTGAAATGTTGTTGAGATAATCCTGGGATCTTGGCTTATATATACCTACATCCCTTCAGCCCCTATCATCAGCCATTTCCTAATCATGGACAATTCTAAGGCTATCGATACTCCCAACACTGATCCTTTAGCCAAACAAATCAATCATAGATGATTTGATGGTGATGTCTTTCATCAAAGACTCAGTGAGGTTAAAGAGGAATTTGATTCGGTAAGTATCATTTCTTAATTTTTCTAATCATCTTGTTTCCATTATCTTAACAAGTCTATTTCTTAATCTCTTATCTTAGAAATTAAAACAAATGATTGAGTGTTTCGAGCATCAATTGCAAGAAAAAGACTTAATCATTGCTCGCCTAAGAAAACTTTCTATCATACGAAGAGAAGCATTAAATGATGCAATTACGGAAACATCTAAAGCTAGATCCAAGCTTCACGAAAATATCGCTTGGCATTACGCAGAACATGAAGCATTACTAAGGGCCTTTCATATGGATGCAGCCATCCAAGTTTTAGAAACTAAACTTCTAATGGCAGCAGAGGCTAAGACTATGGATTTTGAATTTCCTAGTTGGGATGTTAACAAGTGGAATAGCCTATTATCTAATCTAGAAAAGTCATTTGCTAAAGAGGCATTTGCTAGTAAACTAGATCAACATAGGAAATCTCTACAATTGTTTTAAATATTGTACCTTAGTCTTATTCCTTCTTGAGAATAACATTTGATCTTCAATCAATTGAGACTTTTTATTCTCGCATCTCTTTTTAAGAACCTGCATTTAAGACATATCTTCCACAAAACATCTAATCCCTAATGTTAGTATCCCAATGTTCAATGATTAATGTCCCCTACGCGCTTTGATTTGACAGTAAACCCCCATTTTGTCGATTTAGTTACCCTCTATTGACTTATTTATATCCAAAGAATATATTAAAATTATCTTTTCCTTTTCAATTAATATTTACAATAATACAATGGAAGGCGAGTCATCATCTAGAAGCAGGGGTCCTAAAAGACTTAGGGATCGTTCTATTTCAGTAAGTTTTTTACTTTAAATATGTATTTTAATTTCTTATTTGTTTCTAAAACTTTTTTGTTTTATTTTCGTAGATCATCGAAAAGTTGTCTGACGCCTACGAAGCAGAAATTATGTACAAAAATGAAACTATCAAAAGCGCTAATCGTCTTTTAAACTCGGTTATGGATACCAGAAATCAAACTTTAAGAGAGATGACGAGTTTGAAAAATGAATTGGGCGACGCAAAAAGAGAAGTTAGTAATTTAAAAAGCTTTTTGGGATGGCTAAAACTCAAATATCCTCAAATTTTTGGGGAAGACGAAGCAGCCGAAGAAAGCAAACTAGGAATCAACAACAAACCTTCTTCCTATAACCGCAATAACAGGAGGCCTATGCCTTAATTTTAGTTTCAATTTGTTATGTTGATTTTATTTCCTAAATGCTATTAAGACTTTAATCCATACCTTTGCTTTCCCTAATCTTGTGAATCCTTGGATAAGTCTTTTGCAATGATTTTCTCTTATCTTTATTCCCTGTTCAAATGCAAAAATCACTGCAAATGATAATCAATTTATCAATCTATTTGTTAGTTTATTGGTCAATTCATTTGTCAATCGTTTGTATCTAATAGAGAGATTGCCCCTATTCTTTTTGATGACTGTTTATTAATAGTCATAACCAAATGAGTTGATTGTAAAATCAACAACCCTTTGAAAATTCCCAACCATGAGGGTCTACCCACGATCAAGAATTTTTTATGACGTGCTCCCCGGGCGAAATGAGGTGTTAATGTTAACCTCAGCATTCGAGAAGGTGATCCCTTCAACCTAGGATTGAAGTTTTAGTTCAATCCACTGTAATCCGTTTGAGGATTTAGACTTAGGAGAAACTGTTCTTATTCAGGATCTGTACCTCGGATACTAGCTTGTGATCTTCATCCATTAAGATCCTAAATGTTAATGATCCTGCATCAAGACAAAACAAATGCTAATGGTTTATGTTAGCCCTTATGGCTAACATGACTCATTTGCTTGGGTTAGTATTATTATAACTGATTTAACGACTTTCATTTTGGAAATTACTTTTTTGCTAAAACCCAATTTTGATTAGGAAGTATTTCATCCAATAAGCCTTCATGTATTAATCTCCAAAGTTCATAATTAAATGTTGCACATTCTTTAGTTTCGTGACCAAAAATACCATGAAAAACACACCATTTAGTTCTTTCAGTATAAAATTTTCCTTTCAGAGTTTGTTCAGCTAAGAATCTTGCATTTTCAGGAGGGTTTCTCAAGCTTTCTTTCACATAAGGATAATCGTAAACCAATTCAGAAGAAGAAGGATTTTGAGATTGCTCGGACATGATTTTCTTAGAAAAAGTTTTCCGTGAAACACAAAATCTTTTTTAAATAAAAAACTTTGTTTTTATAACAATGATCTAATTTGCAAAAACACCTTTTTGCCCCACGGTGGGCGCCAAATTGTTTCGGTCAAAAATTACCTAAGATAATTTTAGGAAGGATTTTAGACAACTCAAGTACCGAAGATTTGTAAGTGGGGTTTGGTGTTTTAGGATCTTCAATTAAAAGTAAAGTTTTCTTAAATATAATGACTAAAACTAAGAGTTTTTATCAAAAAGAGTTTTATGAAAGCCTTTGAGACAGAAATACTTTGAGTAATTAAGAAAACCGTTGAAGATAAAAGTAAAGCACTGAAAATTAAAGCTAGGATCTTAAAGAAAAAACGAAAAGCACAACGACACTAGAATTTTGTTGATGAGGAAAAACCCTTGATCCAATTAAGAGATCTTAGGTAAAAAACCCCGGGAGGATTCAATCGATCCTACCTGCTGTTCTTTTATTATTATTGTTGTTTTGGAATGGTTACAATGAAATGAACGAATGAATGAATATGAAAACTAATAATAGCTAGTAATCTAAATTGTTGTTGTGTGTTTGTAGAGCGGATGAATGCTTGTGTGATGATTGCTTGTATGTGGAACGTATATGTGTGTGATCTCCCCTCTTCTGAACGACATCCTTTCCTATTTATAGAGCTAGATGTTGAACTGTATCTCCGAAATATCTGGGATCTTCCTGGACTTGCTCTTTACGCTGAAGAAATGGCATAGATGACCGTTGAGCATTATTCTTCACATGGTAAAACTGTTATCAATCCCGATTCTTGTGGTTGAAGTGGTAAACTATCCGTTGAAACACGTTTTCTTCTTGTAACATGTTTGTACTTCAATCCTGCACATAATATCTACTGTACTAGACATATATTTGTTAGTGAAATCACGGATCCTGAAGATATCAAGATCCTGTTATATCGAGATAATAACATAAGACAATCAGAACTAATAAATTAACAGGGACTAAGGATCCTTTAAGACAACGTATTGTTAAGTATTTATCATAGAAGGACTAAAGTGTAAATTCTTATCAGGATCCTAGCAGCGAAAATTCTACCCCAAACAGTTCAACAACAAGAAGGTTCATATGACTGGGGTTCTATTGTTGAAGAAGCAGACAATGTCTATCTTGCTGAGATTAGTTCAGATGTGTCGTCAGATTCAGAATCAGATATTCCAGAAGGTGATGACACTAGATCATTCAAAAACTCTGAAAAATCAATAGTTGTAAGCAGTTCAAACAAAGTCGAAGATCAAAAGACAATATTGGGTCTGGGGAACTTCATGACGTTAACTATCACAAAGTATCAAGTTTCAGTAGAAAGGACTGACAACATGTGGAATATCGATACTGGATGTTCTATTCATGCCACTGGAGATAGTAGTGTTTTGTCAGACTTTGTTAAGGTTCCTGATGGTCATGTGAACTATGTCGGACCTGCACAGGGAATCGCAACTGGTCATGGTAAAGTGAGCATCACTAATCTTCATCTTGACAAGGTGTATCATGTTGAACACCTCAGTCAAAATCATTTGAGTGTCAGTAAAATGCATGATGTGTGTCATGAGTGGGACAGGGATCATAAAGATGTTCCTCGTTTGGTTCCTGAAGCTTCCAGGGTTGATGATCCATCAACAAGCGGAAGAGTTATTCTAGAAGAAAATGAGACATTACATTTGAGACACTCAAAGTCTACTCCATTAATGCCTGTGAAAACAATGAAAGAAGCACTGGAAAGACTTTCTTGTATTGAAGAAATGAGAGAATATGGAATTCCTATCACGGAATAAAATCTCAGAAGGGTCAAGAAGAAAAATGTCAAGAAGATTTCCTGCTTCATATGTCGTACGAAGGGTCATGTTGCTAGCATGTGTCCAAGTAAAGGTGTGAATAGAGAAATGACTCAATCAAGGTCAGAACATACAGATACCTGGATATGCTCAAGCAGTGATGATCATTCATCAGACAATCTATCCAGGCTTAATGAGAGAAACCTGAGAAATAGTTCTCAGAAGTTGAAGGGAAAAGATATGATGAAAGAACAATACAGGGAATCAATTGGAGACCATGTTGGTTCTCCTCAAAGGTTTCCCATGCATGCCTTATCTACTCAAAGATCAAGAGATTCAGAGAAGAAATCATTTGGAGAAAGTCATTTCAGACAAGTGTCAAATCATGCAACTTCTTTAAACTACCCTTCTTCAAGAAATAGATCAGAAAATTCTGGCAGTAGGTATTCTTCAAACTTATATGAAGTGAGATCATCTGCTAAGTCTGCAGAATATCATAGTACTTATTATGATCGATTTACTGGAAGAAGTGGGAACGATTTCAGATCAACATTTCAGAGCTACAATGTTGGTGAATCATCCAATGCCTTTCATAAGAAGCAGCATCAAGATGATTCAAATCAATTGAATAAGATTTTGGGAAAAGGAAGCTGGGAAGAATTTGCATATCCGGATTATTCGGGAAGAATCCGGACAAAAAAGGTCTGGGTTCTTGATGAAGAAAACTAATTCCCTTCATTAGTGCGGAGGACACAGTTAAGGAGGACCATGTATTTTCGGTGATCGGTGACTGAGTCCTAGGCACATTTTTATTAGATAACATAGTGGGTTATCGAACTTTTGTTTAACTTTGTCATTGTAAATCATGGTGCAAGTCCCTTGTATGTTATTTATAATTTGTTTATGAAAGAACGTATTTGGGAAAAACGAGTATATATAAGGTGTTTTATGTTGATCACTTCTGATCACATGTCAGGTGAAATCTTTCCTTGTGTAGTTAAGATGTAATCTGAATTACTTTATTTTATGCTTGTTAATAAATCATTTGTGATAGCATTGTTATTTGTTTAATGTTTGTTATCCTATGATGAATGTGCAAGTTGATTTATAATGATTTTTACACTAAGGCCTTTGATCGATCGCGTTTCGAGTTGCTAGTCCAATTGACTGGAATGAGAAACCCTTAGCTATTGTCTCTCTAGAACCTCTTATATTTTACTAAAATGCAACAAAAAATATAATAATGGTTTAAGGGGGAGTAGTTAATGCTTTTGTGTTGAGACGTGAGGATATTTAGTGGCTTTTAGACTTGTGTAATTGCCACATCTGATCTCTTCCGCAGAAACTAGTCTCTCCGATACCTGTTAAATATACAAGATTAAGCATGACTATTATAAGATTTATTAGATTAATTATTGTAACATCCCAAACTTTTCTTTATTAGTTGACTAATGCCGTTAAGTCAATATTGTGTGTGTCGTTAAGTCTATTTTAGATTTAAATGTTTATATGTAGCTAATGTGTGTTATGTGTGAGGCTTGTAAGCCTAAATGTTAATGTAGTATAAATGTGTGTAATATGAAGGTTAATGTCTATGTAGTGATATTTAATGAAGGATTAATGATGTATATGGTCAATAAAGTAGTTTGTGACCAATAATGAAGGATTAGGAAGCTTAGGGGTTAGTTTTGACATGTGTGCAAAGTCAAAAACGGGTTTAGAGGTTTAATGGTTGTCATTGAGAGCCTTATGCAGATTTTCTTCCTCTAAAACAAGCCCTAGTTGATCCCCTCCCTTCCCTCTCTAGTTTCTCCTTTGATCTTATTCGTTTTGGAGCCGAATCGATCGTGTATTGCTCAGATCTTGGATCTTGATCACCAAATACAGGTAATATAGGTATTCCTCAGTTGAGAATTGATTGGGTGAGTCTTATATTAGTCTTAATCCAGGCCATAAGGGTTTGGGTTGGGTTATTTGATTAAACGTTCATCAATTTGATGTTATTAGAACGATTAAATGATTGGTTTATGATGTTAATGATTTAAAGGATTATAGTATGGTTAAAGATGATGAAAGTGCAATTAAAAGGATTAATTTTAAGTCCCCAGGTTGGATTTGGGGTATGGGTTAGTATGGGATTCGTTTGATCAAAGCGTAAAAGTGTAGTTGCTGGTCTGCACCCCTGGTGCGACGCACCAAAGGGCTGGTGCGGCGCACCCAATGAGGATATAAGTTTCTGGAGTGTTTGTGCGACGCACAGTGTGGGAGGTGCGGCGCACCACTGGCCAGTTTGGTTTTTGGTACACCCCGTTTTGCGACGCACCAAAGGGTAGGTGCGGCGCACCTATTGATAGATAAGTTTTTCTGATGGTTTTGTGCGACGCACCAAAGGGTAGGTGCGGCGCACTCGTAGTTATTTGAATTTCCCTGGAGGAATGGTGCGACGCACCACATGGAAGGTGCGGCGCACCACCTGCCCAGATTTTACAAAAGGTGTCGTTTAGCTTATCTTTCGATCTTATACTTGTTCTAGGTTATTGGAGACATCTAGTCATCGTTGTATTGTGCTTGTAGCTTGTTGTTAAGCTGTATCAAGGTAAGATACACTACTTTTGTCACGCTGAGGGTTCAACAAGCAAAGGTTTCATACTTATAACTTCCTTAACGGTAACTTATGATATATGTGGGTATCTCGGGTTACACGGGAGGCATTATGGGATATGTAGTTGACCATGAGACCTGAAATGCAGACCCTATCGTAGTGAAATGAAGTATTGCTTAATGTAGTATACTGTTATGCAGTTTATGTAGTATTACGAAGTAGCTTGTGATGCTCTGAGATGTAGTGTATGTTGTTGATTGTTGATATGTGCATGATTGTATGGCTTGCTCAACTAGTACACTAGACTCGTTAAGTTGCCATGACACGTACACGTTTAAGGGCCCAAAACGTAAAAGCAGTAAACGTAGAAAATGTTTAGGTAATGCAGTCACCTAAACTAAATAATGCAGGATCGAGCTCGTTAAACTTTGATGCAGGAAAGTGTTAAGCTTAACCCGTACTTGCCCTAGCCCGGCTAAGTGCGTTGACGTAGTTGTTGCTTGGGTGGCTCCTTGCAACATGGTCTTTATAATGCAGGGCGAGTAATACGAGGGGTCTGACCAACCTCCACATACGGATTACTCTTGGATTGGCTTGCCATTCCTTAACGACGCTTGATGTACAACCGTGTGGGGTTTGTCATCTAGTCGGGTGTAACATATGTTACACATTAACGCAGTTAATAACGTAGTAAAGCAGTTAATGTAGTAAAGCAGTTAAAACGTAGTAAAGCAGTTAATGTAGTAAAGCAGTCAATGTAGAAAGCAGTTATGTGGTTAAACGTGTGTAATGAAGTAATGCAGGATAGGCACATTTAGGGTGATTCATCCTAATTGATATGAAGTTGTTATGCAGTTTTGTGTGTTGTGCGTTGTGCCTAATGAGCTTGTCTAATAATGGAGAAATGTTTTAATTGGACAAATGCTTTTAAATTAAGTGTGATCTTACTTAGCTATTCTTATAGCTAACACTTGTATCTTTAATGTGGTTGTTCCCTCAGGTTTAGCTTGATGGACTAGTGACGCAGGACTTATGAGCTTGGGTAGATGCAATGAAGGAGCCTTAGCTACCCATAGTTGCTTATTATGGAGACTTTTGAATACATTTCATTTTGATGTCGAATTTATGTAATAATGTGTGAACGGTTGTTTAATGTTGGGCAACCGTTGGGTTTTCATTTGAACTAATGTTTGATATGGCATGTAACACCAACTAAACGCAGAAACCGAAATGTTTTGATCGGTATTGACTTTTACGGTCTTTACTTCCGCAATTTAACACCGTTAGGTGAAAGATTTTTGAAAACCCATATTTTTAAATGTCGGGTGTTACAATTTAAAATTAATGTGATTTATTTTATAACTTTATGCTCCGTAATGTATATTGCTAATAATAGGGTTCTATTGCACGAGAGACATTGCTAAATAGGGTATCTAGTTTCTAGGAGGACTCAACTGCGTTCTTATTGAACACCGAATAAGCGTGTGTCGTGATAGGGATGTAGTGTAGTTTAAGACTTTAATTTAAGTGTATTTAGTACACCTTAGGTTAGGTCTTATATGTAAATTGCTCGAAAGATTAGGTTTAATACTTAAGGTTTCGGTCAAAATAGGTCAAACAGAGTCACTTAGTTGATATATTTGATTGATATTTTGATTTGCAATTTACTTTGAATAATTGAATAGAAAATACTTATTGTGTGAGCTAACATGATAATTGCTTAGATTCTAATCTTTATTGGGAGAATCTGTTGGTTGTTATCTGTTATATATCTATTTAAGTGTTTTCGAGTTCAATTATTTACCATTGAGATGAATACATGTGCTGAATGGATCTCACGAGTTTGCTTGAGTGTGCAGAAATATTTATTTTAACAGGATGTGTGTCAACCGTTAAGATAAAGGGTCTCTTAAGTGTATGAAAATTGAGTCTATCCAGTCCGGAATGGAGAAAGCTCAAGCTTGTTAGTCAAGCAGAGTATACTTACACATCGACAGCTCACCAAAATTCAAACGGAGACGAAAATAAAGATTAAGAGTTTGTTTATCTTGTTATTCAACCTTATTTCTTTGTTTTTGTTATATTTGAATTTTTATGTATTTTTGTTCAATATTTTTGGGCAAATTTACAAGAGTTAACAGCATTGTGGTGTACAATGTCTGTTATTGTCAAATACTTAACAATGGTGCTTTGTAATTCATTAAATAGTGACATATCGGGTCTTGATTTAATGATTATACATAGTAAGTTTGTTTAAGTGGTGACAACTATCAATAATTTCTTTATTGAGAAAAATACGGATAATAGTGATACAAAATAGGTTTTGTATTTGTCTTATCGTGTTCTCTAAAGAATTCTTTTCGTTAATCATACCAGGTTCGAGAAAATTCTTTGTGAACTTTCAAAGTGTTAATCAAGTTCGTGAAGGTTGACTTGTTGATAAGTCAAGGTTCACATGAATCGGAAAATAGGCTAAGTGTAATATGAGTGTTTTGCCAAGTGAACTCATATGTGTATTTTGCAAATGGGTCAAGTATGCATATTGTATGTTTCGGTCAAAAATTACCTAAGATAATTTTAGGAAGGATTTTAGACAACTCAAGTACCGAAGATTTGTAAGTGGGGTTTGGTGTTTTAGGATCTTCAATTAAAAGTAAAGTTTTCTTAAATATAATGACTAAAACTAAGAGCTTTTATCAAAAAGAGTTTTATGAAAGCCTTTGAGACAGAAATACTTTGAGTAATTAAGAAAACCGTTGAAGATAAAAGTAAAGCTGAAAATTAAAGCTAGGATCTTAAAGAAAAAACGAAAAGCGCAACAACATCAGAATTTTGTTGACGAGGAAAAACCCTTGATCCAATTAAGAGATCTTAGGTAAAAAACCCCGGGAGGATTCAATCGATCCTACCTGCTGTTCTTTTATTATTATTGTTGTTTTGGAATGATTACAATGAAATGAACGAATGAATGAATATGAAAACTAATAATAGCTAGTAAACTAAATTGTTGTTGTGTGTTTGTAGAGCGTATGAATGCTTGTGTGATGATTGCTTGTGTGTAGAACGTATATGTGTGTGATCTATCCTCTTCTGAACGACATCATTTCCTATTTATAGAGCTAGACGTTGAACTGTATCTCCGAAATATCTGGGATCTTCCTGGACTTGCTCTTTACGCCGAAGAAATGGCATAGATGACCGTTGAGCATTATTCTTCACATGGTAAAACTGTTATCAATCCCGATTCTTGTGGTTGAAGTGGTAAACTATCCGTTGAAACACGTTTTTTCTTCTTGTAACACATTTATACTTCAATCCTGCAATAATATCTACTGTACTAGACATATATTTGTTAGTGAAATCACGGATCCTGAAGATATCAAGATCCTGTTATATCGAGATAATAACATAAGACAATCAGAACTAATAAATTAACAGGGACTAAGGATCCTTTAAGACAACGTATTGTTAATTATTTATCATAGAAGGACTAAAGTGTAAATTCTTATCAGGATCCTAGCAGCGGAAATTCTACCCCAAACAATTGTCCCCAAAACTTATATTTCATTGTAAATAAATATAAGTTTTCCAAGTCATTGTCGGCCACTGAAATCTTATAAAAAGAATCTGCTATCAACCTTTAGGTTTTCATTCTTATGCTCCCTTTTATCTATTTTGTAGTCCAGATTTATCTCAAAGAGCAAAAGGTTAGTTTTCTTTCCGTATATTTTCGATTAAAGAGTTCTCTTATACTTATATCAGATCTAAGATTTTCTTATGTTTTTCAAATATTCCCTTAGTGTTAGTTTTTGATGTAGGAATTTATATCGGTTAATTGTTGTTTCCTAAAATTTCTATTGTCTTAATTATTTACTTTTTTGGCTTTTTACTTTATTGATTCTATTAAGTTTATTTTAATATTTCCCTAGACATGAATGTTAGGAAACTTATTAAGTTATTGGAAATTCCGATCAAAGCTCCGTTTACTGAATTAGTTTCTCGACTACCGGAAAATGTTACGTTTGGGAGTTCAGTCAAGGATATTTATACGGTATCAATTATTGCTTGATAATTAAGTTTTGTAGTGAAGTTTTGTTTGGCATTCATTAGTCTAATATTTTGATTTATTATTCTTAGGCTATTGAACATTTGATTTTAAGTTTTGGAAGGTCATTGAATGAGTGGGAGTTGGATGTTGAAGTTCAGAAGGAGTTGGTTAATATTGAAAAAGCAAAGAATGATGATTTGTTGGCAGAAGTTGAAGGTTTGAATACAAAAATTGCTAAGTTGAATTATGAGCTTAGGGAATTCAAAAAGGAAGAGGAAAAGAAACTCAAAATTCATAAGGAAGAGTCTATCTCAAGCGCATCTATTACAATTCTTAAAAGCAGAATCGAAATGGCTAAAATTGCTAAGGACATGGGTTGTGAACCGGCTGGTTGGAACATCAAAGCATGGGAAAAAACTTTGGCTGGACTGATTGTTAAAGAAGTTACTGATGATATTCTATCTACCCAACCAGAGAAGTCTGCAAGCAAAAGGCGCAAGAGAAAGACTACAGGAGGAAATGGGTCTCCAAAGGATGATGAAGACATGATCCTGGTTGAATAGTAGTGAGGGCACTACTTTTTAATGATCCTTAATGTTTGTTTGGTTGTGTAACTTTTAAGAACTTATTTAATCTGTCCAATATCTATGCCCCCAATGGACAATGCTTTTTATTTTATTGTGTTATGTTTTTTGAAATGTCAGGAGACTATTTCATGTGATGTATTATGTATTTTAAAGTTAATCCCTAAGTTTTATTTTGTGTTGTATTAAATGCTTTATTTTTCAAGAAGTGTCTTTTCACTTTAGTGTGAAAAGTCATAACTATTCAGATTAGACTCTCAACTACCCAGCAATTAATTCTCCCTTATCTTCCTATTTAATCTCTACCGATCCCCCTTTCAGATCATTCCCTTATTTGAAAAAATCACTCTCTTTTTCTTTCATAGCAGTATGTCGAACGTCCCAACCCATGTAAGTTCTTATTGATTTCATTTGTGTATATATATATTTCTTATATTATCTTAGTCATGTATTTTCTTCCTTTTATACAGGCTTCTGAAAAATTCAAACAGTTATCCGCAGAGTTAGCCAAGAAACATGATAAACTTTTCAGAGATCTAGGGGAGTGTTTGTCGCTTTCAGAACAGATCTGCAAAGATCATCGAGGACTAACCCTAGAGGCTATCGGAAGATGGGGAAAAGACATGATATCCCTAAGAACTAATCACGGCTTATGGGAATCTGGATGATGTTCAAGAAGAACTTCGAAAGGCCAAGGGGAATGTGCTGGTTCTACAAGCAGTGGTTTCTAAGTTTAAAAGGTTACACCCAGAGATTGACGAGGCCAATGGAAATAAGTCATCCTAGTTTTAGTCAGTAGATCAGTTCTTTAATCATTCTGTACTTTCTATTTGAAAAATAAATGTTTAATCTAATTCTATGAATTTGCGTACCTTTTTGATGCTTAAGAAGATCGTTCCGGACCTTCATTATAACTTCTTTTCCTTCATCTTTATTTCCTGTTCAAACGCAAATATCACTGCAAATGATAATCGATTTATCAATCTATTTGTTAGTTTATTGGCCAATTCATTTGTCAATCGTTTGTATCTAATAGAGAGATTATCCCTATTCTTTTTTATGACTGTTTATTTATAGTCATAACCAAATGAGTTGATAGTAAAATCAACAACCCTTTGAAAATTCCCAACCATGAGGGTCTACCCACGATCAAGAATTTTTTATGACGTGCTCCCCGGGCGAAATGAGGTGTTAATTTTAACCTCGGCGTTTGAGAAGGTGACCCCTTCAACCTAGGATTGAAGTTTTAGTTCAATCCACTGTAATCCGTTTGCGGATTTAGACTTAGGAGAAACTGTTCTTATTCAGGATCTGTACCTCGGATACTAGCTTGTGATCTTCATTCATTAAGATCCTAAATGTTAATGATCCTGCATCAAGACATTACAAATGCTAATGGTTTATGTTAGCCCTTATGGCTAACATGACTCATTTGCTTGGGTTAGTATTATTATAACTGATTTAACGACTTTCGTTTTGGAAATTACTTTTTTGCTAAAACCCACTTTTGATTAGGAAGTATTTCATCCAATAAGCCTTCATGTATTAATCTCCAAAGTTCATAATTAAATGCTGCACATTCTTTAGTTTCGTGACCAAAAATACCATGAAAAACACACAATTTAGTTCTTTCAGTATAAAATTTTCTAGGTAGTGTTTCTGGCCAATTAACCTTGTCCCCCAGACTTTTCATAATAGTAAGAAGTCCAGACATATCAGTGGTAAAATGATAATCGATTTATCAATCTATTTGTTAGTTTATTGGCCAATTCCTTTGTCAATCGTTTGTATCTAATAGAGAGATTATCCCTATTCTTTTTTATGACTGTTTATTAATAGTCATAACCAAATGAGTTGATAGTAAAATCAACAACCCTTTGAAAATTCCCAACCATGAGGGTCTACCCACGATCAAGAATTTTTTATGACGTGCTCCCCGGGCGAAATGAGGTGTTAATGTTAACCTCGGCGTTTGAGAAGGTGACCCCTTCAACCTAGGATTGAAGTTTTAGTTCAATCCACTGTAATCCGTTTGCGGATTTAGACTTAGGAGAAACTGTTCTTATTCAGGATCTGTACCTCGGATACTAGCTTGTGATCTTCATTCATTAAGATCCTAAATGTTAATGATCCTGCATCAAGACATTACAAATGCTAATGGTTTATGTTAGCCCTTATGGCTAACATGACTCATTTGCTTGGGTTAGTATTATTATAACTGATTTAACGACTTTCGTTTTGGAAATTACTTTTTTGCTAAAACCCACTTTTGATTAGGAAGTATTTCATCCAATAAGCCTTCATGTATTAATCTCCAAAGTTCATAATTAAATGCTGCACATTCTTTAGTTTCGTGACCAAAAATACCATGAAAAACACACAATTTAGTTCTTTCAGTATAAAATTTTCTAGGTAGTGTTTCTGGCCAATTAACCTTGTCCCCCAGACTTTTCATAATAGTAAGAAGTCCAGACATATCAGTGGTAAAATGATAATCAGAAAATTGTAAAAATTTCTTATCACTCTTACCTTTGTTGGCTGTACCTGGATCCTTTTGGATCTTATTTGATGACTTGATCTTCAAGAGATTCTTCTTGATCTTCGATGTCGGTCCCTGTTTGCGTTCAAATCTTTCCATATAGCTTTTCACCGACTCATCTGATCCTTGGGTCAATTCTTCAGTTTCTAGAATTGATCGAAATGCTTTTTCCATAACATAGCTAGATATGGATCTACTGAGGGTATTCCTTTAGTTTTTCCTTTCAGAGTTTGTTCAGCTAAGAATCTTGCATTTTCAGGAGGGTTTCTCAAGCTTTCTTTCACATAAGGATAATCGTAAACCAATTCAGAAGAAGAAGGATTTTGAGATTGCTCGGACATGATTTTCTTAGAAAAAGTTTTCCGTGAAACACAAAATCTTTTTTAAATAAAAAACTTTGTTTTTATGACAATGATCTAATTTGCAAAAACACCTTTTTGCCCCACGGTGGGCGCCAAATTGTTTCGGTCAAAAATTACCTAAGATAATTTTAGGAAGGATTTTAGACAACTCAAGTACCGAAGATTTGTAAGTGGGGTTTGGTATTTTAGGATCTTCAATTAAAAGTAAAGTTTTCTTAAATATAATGACTAAAGAGTTTTTATCAAAAAGAGTTTCATGAAAGCCTTTGAGATAGAAATACTTTGAATAATTAAGAAAACCGTTGAAGATAAAAGTAAAGCTGAAAATTAAAGCTAGGATCTTAAAGAAAAAACGAAAAGCGCAACGACACCAGAATTTTGTTGACGAGGAAAACCCCTTGATCCAATTAAGAGATCTTAGGTAAAAAACCCCGGGAGGATTCAATCGATCCTACCTGTTGTTCTTTTATTATTATTGTTGTTTTGAAATGATTACAATGAAATGAACGAATGAATATGAAAACTAATAATAGCTAGTAAACTAAATTGTTGTTGTGTGTTTGTAGAGCGGATGAATGCTTGTGTGATGATTGCTTGTGTGTGGAACGTATATGTGTGTGATCTCTCCTCTTCTGAACGACATCCTTTCCTATTTATAGAGCTAGACGTTGAACTGTATCTCCGAAATATCTGGGATCTTCCTGGACTTGCTCTTTACGCTGAAGAAATGGCATAGATGACCGTTGAGCATTATTCTGCACATGGTAAAACTGTTATCAATCCCAATTCTTGTGGTTGAAGTGGTAAACTATCCGTTGAAACACGTTTTCTTCTTGTAACACGTTTGTACTTCAATCCTGCACATAATATCTACTGTACTAGACATATATTTGTTAGTGAAATCACGGATCCTGAAGATATCAAGATCCTGTTATATCGAGATAATAACATAACACAATCAGAACTAATAAATTAAAAGGGACTAAGGATCCTTTAAGACAACGTATTGTTAAGTATTTATCATAAAAGAACTAAAGTGTAAATTCTTATCAGGATCCTAGCAGCGGAAATTCTACCCCAAACATTGTAGTTAAGTGGGCTCAATTTGTGTGTATCACTTTGGGCCTCATTTGCATGTTCTGCCAATTGGGCCGGATATGCGTGTTTCATTGTCAAATTAGGGTTTGCGTGTTGTGAAGGGTATAAATAGGATAACGATACGCATTTAATGATAAATTTTAAATCATTTGCGTGTTCCTCATAAAACCCTCCACATTTGCGCGTTCCCTGTCTGAGCACTGTTCACATTTCGATTCACAAAACTTGATCTATACGTGTTTGAGACACAAGAAACACTTACATTTAACACTTATTGAACAAAGGTTTACGATTAACAAGATTTCTAGATCCATATTACGTGTTTAATGGCCAAATGTTTAGGGTTGTATTTTCAGACTTAAAATCACTAAATGGGACTATAAACATGTTATGGATGGAGAAATGGAACCTAAAAACTGATAAATCGGACCAATAGGATGCTATTCGTACCATGTTTAGGAGTTTTTAGTGTTCAAATCAACTGGTTAAGTTTTGGGGTGACGTTCTGCATTTGCGTGTTCTTATGAACTTTGTGTGTTCTTTGAACCCAAATGCGCATCTTCAAAATTTCCAGTTTTTGCATGTTTGTGATGACGTCATCACAAAGAACACGCATTTGGCTGCTTTGCGAGTTCCTGTGTCAAATACACCATTTTGCGTGTTTGTCATCATTTGAGTGTTGTGACACTTTGCGTGTTTCATGACTTAGAAAATTTTTAAATTGGAAAATTTTTAATAAGTAAAATATGAAAAATAACTCGCTTTGACCAGTCAAACCCGACACCATATGTGTGTATTGTCACCATATGCGTGCGTATAAGGAATTTGCTTGTTCTAGGACTTCGGAAAATTTTCAAAATGGGAATTTTTTTAAAATGAGTCAAATTAGAAAATGCAGTTAGCTTATAAAATTGAACTTTAAAATTTAAGAAAAACAAATGGTTTTGGTTAAATTTGATAAAGTTCAATTTTTCAATTATTAAAACTAAATGTTTTGGAAGGTTATGAAACAAACGGTTTCGCGACCTTGGAAAACGTTGAAAGTTTTAATTTCGACGTGTTGATTCGATAAAATTGGTGATGTTTTGGAGGATTATGAAACAATAAGTTTCACTATCTTGGAAAAAGTTAAGAAATTTATCGTTCAACTTTATTTGTCGATGGTTAAAGTTGATAACATTTTCATAGTTTGTGAAACAAAGGGTTTCAGGAGCTTAGAAAATGTTAGGAGCTTTAAAGTTCGACTTTATTTGTTGTTGCTAACCTTTTGTTTGTTGTTGTTTGTATCTTTTTGCAGAATGGCCGAGAGACAGTTCAAAATAAATCACAACTATTTGATTAACTTGGATGTCCACCAGGATAATACAGCCGAGTTTGTTCAGATCCTAGAGTTCTTTGAACGCTATAGAGTTCGAAGGGATCTCACTTCAGATCCGGTGATATATTTGACGTATCTTCGTCAATTCTGGGCCACTGCTAGATACATTGCTGGAAATAATCAGAGGATTGAAGCTCGGATTAATAATCAGGTCATCCAGTTCACTCCTGCGGATTTGGTCCAAATACTTGGATTGGAAACTGAAGCCCAAGAGGGAGGAGCAAACGGTCCCACCTCATACCCACTTGCACTCAGATATGGAGTCTACAGAAGGATGGGTTATGTAGGTGAGCCTAACCGAAACACCTTCACGAAGAACTGTCTTCATGGGAAGTGGAAGTTCTTCAGTCACGTGATTTTGGTTGCTCTTAGAAACAGGAAGTCGGGGTACGACAAGATGAATGTCAAGACCCAATCTCAAGTTGTCTCCCTTGTGCTGAATAAGCCGTACAGCTTTTCTCGTTTCTTCTTAAACGAGATAAGAAGGAAAATTGGTGCAGCTGCCGACGAGCGTTTCTTGATGTATCCTCGATTCATCATGATGATCATCAATGCTCGCCTACCCAATCTACCACAAGTGGGTCCTGTCGAGCGAGTAACTACCATGCCAAATCGCTTATTTAGCGATAGTTACTATTATAGAGGTCTACTCCCACCTCCAGCTCGACCGACTGACAGACAATTATTCGGTGCAATCATAAATCCGGCATGTGTGGCACCAGACAATGACGGATTTGCACACGATGGGTCTGATGTTGAAGGAAATGTTGTTGCAGCTCCACAGCAAGTTCCTCAACCACCACCTGCAGCACACCAAGTACAACAACAACAACAACAACCAGTGCAACAACCCCTACTTAACGCTGAAGCCGTTCAAGATGTGTTCTTACAAGTGGATCATGGTGTAGGCAATGCTGATGAAGCTGCCGAGGTTGCGCACCAACTGTTGGAACCTGACGATGTCATCAACCAGGTTCAACAGTATGACGCTCGGGCTGATCTAGAGGCAGAGATCGACGAGTTATTCGAGGATCACGAGGCCGATGATGAGGCAAGTAGTGATCCTCATGCCACTGAGAGCGATCAAGAGAGAGCTCCAGTGATGATGATGATGGTCATGAGGACCCTCAGGAGAGAGCACGTAGGCTTCTTCAAGTAAAACGTGCTGCTCACTCTGAAAGGGAACTGAAGGCTGATGCAGACTTCCAGCCTGAAGAGGAGGAAGAAGAAAGTAGTCCGCCTCGAGAGCTCAAAAGGAGGAGAAGAGCTGGAGAAGGTACATCGAGCACCCATGAGTCAAATGGACTTGGTGCAATGATGGATGTGGATGTAGAAGAGGGACTGTGGCATGGGTCTGAGCTTCAGAGACGAGAAGAGTATGTTCAGAGAGTATCTAAGGATGTAGCCGAGAGACCTAGGGGAGTAGGTAAAGGATTGATGAGAGCACCGGTCGAGCCTTCAAGGACAAGAATCAGACTATCCGCAACAGGGTCTGCTTTCTCTTTATTTACCAGTGTTGCTTCAACATCAATGCCTCAAAGTTCGGTTGCACTTCCAGTTGTTGGAACTTCTGCAATCCAGCAACCACATGCTTCTACATCAAGACCATCAGTGTGTCCACTTCAACATTTCCACCGAGTATCCCTCCTAGACCATCTGTGACTTCTTCTCAACCAAGCAGCTCAAGATCCGATGAAGACATTGTGTCAGGATTAGATAAAGAACTTGAAGATATGAGAGTCTTGGTTGCAAGCTTGACGGAAAGATTTTCCAAGCAAGAAGAGTCACTCCATCAACAGCTTGAAGAGTTGAAGACAGAGAGTGTCCAACTACAGACAAGGCATGAGGCTCTACAGAAGATTCAGTCTGAGACAACCGTGTATCTGAAAAGAGTTGTCAAGAAGCTGAACAAACACAAAGAAGCCATAAAGAGCTAAATTGCGGGTCTAGCAAGCTTTGATGAAGATTATGAGAAGCTGAATGACATTGTTGATAATCTTAGATCTTAGGGGGAGATAGATCCAACCTGCAGAGATAGTGTCTTCAGGAAGCAAAGGAGAGAGGATGAGGACGATGATCCAAGCAGACAAGAAGAAGAGATCTCAAGATTATCAAGGGGCTTTCGAATTGGCACTCCGATTGCTACATCTCGCGGCGCGAGTTTTTTGCAACCCTCTGTTCGAATTGTGGAAGACCTCGCGGCGCGAGCAGAATTTCTCGCGGCGCGACCTATCAAGAAAAGTCGCGGCGCGAGTTTTTGTTCTGCAATCCTCTGTTCGAATTGTGGAAGATATCGCGGCGCGAGTTTTTTGCAACCCTCTGTTCGAATTGTGGAAGATATCGCGGCGCGAGTTTTTTTGGGCTGAAACCCTCTGTTCGAATTTTGGAAGACATCGCGGCGCGAGTTTTTTGGGCTGAAACCCTCTGTTCGAATTGTGGAAGATATCGCGGCGCGAGCAGAATTTCTCGCGGCGCGACCTATCAAGAAAAGTCGCGGCGCGAGTTTTTGTTCTGCAATCCTCTGTTCGAATTGTGGAAGATATCGCGGCGCGAGAATTTGTTTTGCAACCCTCTGTTCGAATTGTGGAAGATCTCGCGGCGCGAGCAGAATTTCTCGCGGCGCGACCTATCAAGAAAAGTCGCGGCGCGAGTTTTTGTTCTGCAATCCTCTGTTCGAATTGTGGAAGATATCGCGGCGCGAGGTTTTGTTCTGCAATCCTCTGTTCGAATTGTGGAAGATATCGCGGCGCGAGTTTTTGTGAAACCCTCTGTTCGAATTGTGGAAGATATCGCGGCGCGAGTTTTTTTGGGCTGAAACCCTCTGTTCGAATTTTGGAAGACATCGCGGCGCGAGTTTTTTTGGGCTGAAACCCTCTGTTCGAATTTTGGAAGACATCGCGGCGCGAGTTTTTTGGGCTGAAACCCTCTGTTCGAATTGTGGAAGATATCGCGGCGCGAGTTTTTTTTGCTGAAACCCTCTGTTCGAATTGTGGAAGATATCGCGGCGCGAGTTTTTTTGGGCTGAAACCCTCTGTTCGAATTTTGGAAGACATCGCGGCGCGAGTTTTTTTGGGCTGAAACCCTCTGTTCGAATTTTGGAAGACATCGCGGCGCGAGTTTTTGTTCTGCAATCCTCTGTTCGAATTGTGGAAGATATCGCGGCGCGAGGAATGGAGCTCGCGGCGCGAGCAGAATTTCTCGCGGCG
Organism: Erigeron breviscapus; assembly: GCA_034093135.1. Taxonomy (NCBI): domain Eukaryota; kingdom Viridiplantae; phylum Streptophyta; class Magnoliopsida; order Asterales; family Asteraceae; genus Erigeron; species Erigeron breviscapus. The sequence goes on from CM067169.1 coordinate 63,370,035, forward strand.
CGACCTATCAAGAAAAGTCGCGGCGCGAGTTTTTGTTCTGCAATCCTCTGTTCGAATTGTGGAAGATATCGCGGCGCGAGTTTTTGTTTTGCAACCCTCTGTTCGAATTGTGGAAGATATCGCGGCGCGAGTTTTTGGTCTGAAACCCTCTGTTCGAATTGTGGAAGATATCGCGGCGCGAGTTTTTGTTCTGCAATCCTCTGTTCGAATTGTGGAAGATATCGCGGCGCGAGTTTTTGGTCTGAAACCCTCTGTTCGAATTGTGGAAGATATCGCGGCGCGAGTTTTTGTTTTGCAACCCTCTGTTCGAATTGTGGAAGATATCGCGGCGCGAGTTTTTGGTCTGAAACCCTCTGTTCGAATTGTGGAAGACATCGCGGCGCGAGTTTTTGGGGCTGAAACCCTCTGTTCGAATTGTGGAAGATATCGCGGCGCGAGCAGAATTTCTCGCGGCGCGACCTATCAAGAAAAGTCGCGGCGCGAGTTTTTGTTCTGCAATCCTCTGTTCGAATTGTGGAAGATATCGCGGCGCGAGAATTTGTTCTGCAATCCTCTGTTCGAATTGTGGAAGATATCGCGGCGCGAGTTTTTGTTCTGCAATCCTCTGTTCGAATTGTGGAAGATATCGCGGCGCGAGGAATGGAGCTCGCGGCGCGAGCAGAATTTCTCGCGGCGCGACCTATCAAGAAAAGTCGCGGCGCGAGTTGAAAAGTCGCGGCGCGAGTTTTTGTTCTGCAATCCTCTGTTCGAATTGTGGAAGATATCGCGGCGCGAGGAATGGAGCTCGCGGCGCGAGAAATTGCTGGTCTGACGGATTTTCTCTCTCCTGGGTATAATTACCAACACCCACTCAACCCTAATTTTATTCTGGGACACTCCAGCCTCCACTCTTTCTCTCTAGCAGTTTTTGAAGGGTTTTCTAAGGGTTTTTACTCCCCAATATCATTTGAAGATTTGAAGACTAATTTTGGCTATAGTTACTTATTGTGGCTCGGTTGTAACCTCGATTTGGATTTCTACTCTATATTTGGTACATTATGTTCTCTTCTTTAAGTGAATATTTAGTTCTTTTCATTATGAGTAGCTAAATCCCTATACATCTATGAAGATGAAGTGAAACAATTAGTCATGGTTGCATATTATTTTGAATTCAAGTTGGTTTTACTTAACATTTTGTCAAGATCTTAATGAAGTGATTTCTTATATTTATTCTTGTGTACTTGGTGATATTTGTGTTTTTCGATAGTGGTACTAGTTGAATACAAGTATTGTTTTAGTTGTTTGTCTTTGAACAACTCTTGCTAGGTCATGGTATGATAGCAAAGATACAAGTTTAATAGAAATTACTTTGTTAAGTGGATTTAACGGATGGTGGTACCACGTTTCTTTCACAAAGATAAAATTGTTATTTAGATAATCAAGTAAACTAGTTAGTGCAAGGAATTGTAACAGGGTTGGTGGTACCACTTGTTGTAAGAAATTGTATTGATTAGGTGATTGAGTTGATTTTACAAACGGAGTGCACGCCGAATGTGTTTTTGTCTTGTCACGACTGTCATAACCAACTTGTATGAATTTGAGCTTAATCCATATGCAACCTAGACTTCTTGTGTAGCGGATTCGACATAGATGGCTTTTTAATTATTTGTTTACACTCAAACTATTTTAGTGTGCTCTCGATTGACGCCGGTTGAGTACTTTTATCTACTTGTTAATTACATAGCTTTCGGAAACGCAAAGTGACAACTCGGTCACATATCAAACCTTACTTGTTTCACATTTTTCACAAATTTTAGTACAAAAGTCAGTCCTTGTGTTCGATCCTGGTCTTGCCAGTTACCTATATTACATACGAACGGGTACACTGCCCGTAAGTGTGTTGTAGTCAGTTAACGGTAGATCTTGTTATAAAATTTTAAAATAGATTTCACACATCACCATCGATGCTATCAGAAACTTGGATGACATGGATGAAGAAGATTCGGAAGGCTCAGAGGAGGGGGAATGGATACCTCACTCAGATTGGCAAGGAGTGATGGTATCACCTGAGCATAGGTTTGAATTTGAAGATGCACTTGCAGCATACCCGAATCTCTTTGAGTCTGAAGGTCAGAAGGAACGTAAAATCAAATCCTTTTATGAGCTTCCTGCTCAGGGTTTGAAGTTTACAGTCTATTACAAGAAGGGTACAGGAAGAAATGCTGAGCTTATTGGTAGTAGCTTCACGGATGAACTAAGCAGAGAGATTAGTGATACTTTTGCTTCTGATGATGAAGATGAGTATTATCATGTTTTGCCAAATGTTTATCCTGGAGATCCAAATCATCCATATTTGTAGTTGGATGTCACTCTTCCTATAGGTATTTCGAGTATGTCAAAGATCCTCGTGCATCAAGTCTACAATAACTCATCCTCAGTTGGACTTTCGATGAGGAGAAGAGGTTGTACATGATGAAAAGACTTGATGGATGTCAATACCTTCCGCCTAAATTTGAAGCGTTTAATTCAATGCCCAAGGCAGACTTCTTTGGCCTTGCAAGGCTTAGGCTGATTGGTAATCACAAGTGTGTGAAGTTGTTTGAGAGCTGGATCAAAATGACAATCATCTCATGCAGAGTGGAGAGTCAGATCCAAGAAAGTTCAAGTTCAAACCAACTCCGAGAAAGAAGCGTGTCACTCAAGGACCGAACGAAGAATAGATCGTTGTTCGATTTAGGAACAAGATCAAGAATGTTCGCAGGGTCCCTCTGAAGAAATGGCCGCAGAACATGCTTGATGACATGGATTATTGGAGAGTAGATGACTACAGTGCAGCAGCTATTGTTATGTCTACAAGAGCTACTGGGCACAAGGAATTGCTCAGAGTCTACGATCCACTTCAGCTTATTAATCTTTCGAGAAAGGACTTGAAGAGATTACATAGGCATCAGCTGACAAGTTCACAACTCCTCACAGGCATAAAGGGTGTCTATGAAAGGATGGTGAAGTTTTGTCTAGTTGAGTATATCCATGTTGACAGTCGAAGATTCTTTGACGAAATACCTAGACGGGTGCAAGCAGGGGCTCCGGCTGGGGACGATCAGAATGTGGTCCCTCCAGCAGCATATGAGCCATATGCAGAAGCAGGGGCTCCAGATGGGGACAATCAGAATGTGGTCCCTCCAGCAGAAGATGAGCCAAGTGCTTCCGCACCAGTACCCTAGACTGAAGTTCCTGATGACAGGGTGGTGGCCAGCACTTAGGAAGACAAACGAAGACTTGAAGGCCACATCTAGATGCTGGTGTCAAGGGGGAGACTGTTGGTGCATGTTTCTCGGTGACAAAAGCATTCTAGATGTGTTATGTATTTTATATTCAAGTCTTGTAATTTATCTTGTAAATTACCGTTTGTCAATGAAATTACCTTGGCATATATTGTGATCATATTGGGGTCTTTATATATATGTTTATATGTTTGTTTATTATTTGTGTTTTGCAGGTACTTGACATGAATGTAGACATTACATGTAAAGGGTAATTAAGTTAATGTTGTTTCTGCGTCTAACAGTAGTAGAAACATTAACTTAATATACTTCCAATGGTAATCTAGTCAATGTTGGTTATGCGTTTACAACAGTAGGAACATTGGCTGAGTTAATGTTGGTTCTGCGTTTTACAGCAGTAGGAACATTAACTCAAATATTCCTAAGTGTCATTTGAGAGTTCTTGGGAACAAGCAAAAGTTTGCTTGTTCAGAAGAACACTCAAATGGTTTGAGAGTTCTTGGGAACAAGCAAAAGTTTGCTTGTTCAGAAGAACACTCAAACCTATATGCGTGTTCAGGGAAACACGCATATGGCCAAACCCTAATGGGCCTTATGGGCTGTCATGGAAACACGCAAATACATAGGATTTTGCGTGTTCCAGCCCTGGCCTATATATATGGGTGTGTGGTTTGCGTGTAAAAGATAAGAGTACTGTAGAGAGAGAAACGAGCAAAATCTTGAGAGAGAAACTAACAGAGCTAAGAACACACAAATCTAGTAGATCTTGGGGTGTTACTCGTCTCACGCACGAACCGCAAAACACACACTCGTGTTGGTTGGTTTAGGACTTAAGTTACCAAGTGGGTATTGTTTGTCCGGAAAGCCGTCTCACTATATTAACCAAATACGAGTGTTTATGTTCACGCATAGATATATATATATATATATATATATATATATATACAATATAATAAGCATATAGGAGGGGTATTTCCGGAACTATGTGCAAAATTAAGACGCGTACAACAAAAACTAGCATGATGTACAACTGATTTATGCACAGGTGTCTTACAACCGTCTTAATTTTTCACACTTTCACACGCCCCAAAACTTATCAAACACGCTCATTACCTTTTCCCGCTCCGCCTCTCTCTATTCAATCTGCCATTCAAAATTCAAAAAGAAAAAGTATGCTCCTCATCTCTCTCTCACACACACTCTCCCAAGTCAGATCTATCATCTTCATCATAACTCTCTCTCTCTCTCTCTCTCTCTCTCTCTCTCTCTCTCTCTCTCTCTCTCTCTCTCTCTCTAACTCTCTCTCTCTCTCTCTCTCTCATTCTTCATATTTATTCACAGGATTTTTCTTCAATATACCTTTCTTAGGATTTTTCATATTCTTTTTCATTATTCTCTAATAAATCCGCAGTACTTTTCAACTAATAAAAATTTCTCTCACTTTTTGTAGGATGTTGATCATGGCCCATTTTGATGTGGGATGTTGATGTTTATAAATACTTGGTGGATGAACTTGATGAAGGTGGATCAATTTCCGATTTTCAGAATTGAAAATGATGAAGAGGTATTTTTTTCCCGATCTATATATTTGTTGTTTTTGTTTTGAATCCCATGTTGATTTGCTTAATCTAAACATATGATCTTGGCTACCAATCTTAATTTCTTTTAACCGCAATATTGTGTGTGTGTGTGTGTGTGTGTGTGTTAGTCAACTTTGAGGATGAGGAGGAGGAGGTGTATAAGACTTTCGAGGTGAAGAAGTGTTTGTTGGAACAACTAACAGATTTGTAAAATGGTAACAAAAGGTATGAATAATCAAGACAGATTATCATAATAATATATGAACTTGTATGTGCTTTACATAATTAATGCTTTATATATGGACTAAAAAGCATGTTGAGTCAAGGATTCGCTGACCAGACTTGGTCGCTGGCGTGAGTCGTCAGCGAGTGATCAGCGAGTCATTGACTCTTGTCAGCGGGTGGTTTGCTTTCCAAACTATTGGTCAAGGCGGGAAACATTTCAAACCAACAAGAAGACAAGAAGTCACATGGTGGTAATCCTAACTGAATGTTACCTTATTTGGCAAAGGTACAGTTGGGACCAAAACAAGGGTTTCTCTCTTTCATACCCGTTTTGGTAAAGAAGACAAAGGCTCCTGGATCCAAGTACTTAGAGCCAATGGATCGTCGACAACCACCATCACATCACTATCATTGTAAGGCTGTGTTTCCCTAATTCCTCCTCTATATAAAGCAACACAGCCGCATCTTTTATGTGTGTTAGTCACCACAAAGTGTTGGTCACTTTATTTGTAATTGTTTAAGTTTCCTTCTTTCTAGACTTAGCAATTACATAGTTCATTTGTATTCTTGTAAGACAAGTTGTATTATCGACCATGTATTCATCGTTTAAATCAATGATACATATGATTAGACTTGCATAGTTTTTCTAACAATTGAACTGGTTCTTGTTTACGTTCTTCGCTTTCTGTCGCTGATATTCAGACATGAGCTGAAAGAAGAATACATGCCAAATGGTGCTCAATTCATTCTCTCTCCAAGGGTTGCAAGCTCTGTTTATAAAATTCCAGCTTGCGACCCTGAGCACTTCGATTCAAAGTATGCTGCACTCACTCCAGCAATGAAGCAGGTACTTTTCACCACATACCCTGATGTATATAAACAAAACCCTGCTGGAGCTGGTATGCTGATAACCCCTCCAGCATCCTCCAAAACTTCCAAAGTGGGCAAGAAAAGTCAAGTCATTCCTAAAAGAAGAAAATATTAAGAAGGGTGGAACCCTCTCAACTCTCCCTCATCGATGAAGAAGAAACTCCTGCTGCTGCTGAAAATGTAGTGCAACCACAATCTGAGTCTGACCCTCGTTCATCCCCCAACCCAATCAGCTTCTCTATTGCTGAAAGGAACTCAACTGCTGCTGATGTTCCTGAAGTGCAGGCTGCTGGGGGAGAAGATTTGAATGTTGAAACTGAGCATATTGTTGAAGTTGTTGCTGAAGAAGAGGTTGGTATTGTTAATATTGAAGCAAGTGATGAAAGTGATTATGAGTTGGGTGACTTTGTCACTGAGGATTTTCAACTTGATCCTGATAGTCATGCTGAAGAAGTTGATGCTAGTGACATGGAGGTGGATGAGAATGATGCTGCAGTGACTGGTGAATGTACTGTAAGACCCAAGACTCCTCCAATGCAACCGGTGAACACCATGCTCACTCTTGGCATGCCTTCTTCCTTCTCAAGTGTTCCTGGCTGCTCATCCTCGATTCCCTCTGAAATCGAACCCCAAACTGCTAAGGATTTGGGCATTTCATACTCCACCTACTCTGCTGATAGGTTGGAAAGGGTGGAGCATCAACTGAATGATCTCACCAAATATGCAGAGGTTGCTGTAAACGTAAAAGAAAATGAGTCTGAAAGACTGATCTCTACTCTGACCAGCTGCTACAATAAGCAAATTGAAAATGGCTCAGAAGTAGAGATGATTAAAGAGAAATTCACCTCCTTGGCTGCTGATCAACACAAAATCAAAGAAGCCACAAAAGCTATCAAACATGATCAGCAGGTCATTCGATCTAAGGCTTTGTCAATGGTGAAATGTGCAAATTCCACCAGCTACTCGGCAATGAAGGCAGCCTCTACCAGTAAAGCTGCTGCTGCAAATATCAAGAAGTTGTCCGATCAAGTCAACAACAACACTAAGGCAATTCATGCCTTAGAAAAACAAATGGCTGATCTTCCTATTCCTTCATCTTTTACTGAGGAAGATCGCCAGAGGCAAATTAAACTGGAGTCAAAAGTTGATGAGATCAAGAAAATGTTGGCGCAGCTTGTGAACCAACCACCTAAACAGCCAGCAACTGTGGAAGTTGTTATTAACACTACAACTTCCAAGGGGGAGAAAGTTGATGCTGCTGTGTTAGAGTTGGTAAATGAAGCAGTACAAAAGGCAGTAGCCCAGATCTATGATGACTCTGCTGAGGAGGTACTAGAAATGGCTGATGTTCCCCCTGCTGGTGCTGAAAGGGAGATAGAAAAGGAAGCAAGTATTGAGAATCCCCCTGCTGATGTTGAGGGGGAGACTGAAAAGGATGCAAGTATGGAAGTTCCCCCTGCTGGTGCTGAGGGGGAGATTGAAAAGGAAACCAATGTTGAAGCTCCCCCAGCTAGTGTTGAGGGGGAGCAACAAATTGTAGCTATCAATGCTGAAGAGCGTTTTGACCCTGAAACGCTCAGAGCTTCATGGGAAGCTGGATTTGCTGACAGAATGGCCATGGATAGATCAAGGGAAATGTTTCCAATCTTTCATAGCACATATCTGGCAAATGCTGAAGTTACCCCTCTCTCCGATGCTCGCCGAAAACAGCTTATTGAGTCTGGCTTCTTCAAACCTCCCACTGCTGCTCAACTTTCCGTACAATCCCCAGCAGGCCATCAGCATCAATTGATTGATGTATTGGCACTAACTGCTGATGGAAAAACTCAAGAAGATGCTATCAAAGAGCTGGATAGAATCAAGCAAAATGAAGAAAATGAAAAGAAAAATCTTGAGTTTATCAGGCAGCTTCCTCTACTTGAAAAGGATCAGCTTGATGGTGAGCAAAGGATGCTGTTGAAATCAGGTGGTGCTGAAGCGTTGTACAGGCAGAAACACAAGGAAGTTGAGAAGCAGCTTAAAGAGAAAAGAGCCAAGTTTGAGGAGGAGAAGGCTAAATGGCTGAAGTTGATGAGGATAGAAAGAGGCCTCAAAGGATTATTGCTGCTGAGGCCTTCAAAGCTGAAATGGGTCTTAAGACTAACTTAAAGATCTTAAGAGAAGGTGCTGACAAGCCAACCAAGTTGGAAGGGGTCAAAGTAACCAACTTAGGTGCTTCAGAATGGGTGGAAGTGTTCATGCTGGTGAAAGATAAAAAGGCAGCCAGCTACCATCAACTTCAAAACATGCTGAAAGAATATTTCGAGAAAGCACTGGAGTATGAAACCAAGTTTAAAGCAGATCTGCCTATGCTGAGGCTAGTATTTGGTACTCCTGCTGCTGTCTCCTCAGCGGGTCAGAGGGTTCAAAGAAAGAGAAAGGAAGAGAATCGAACTATTAGAGTTGAGCTTCCTCACATCACTGGTGATGCATCGCTAAATACCAGACTCCCTCCCAGAAGTGTTTTCGAAGAAGGGAGAGTACTTAAAACACCTGCTGGCATCTTCTTCACAAACTTCCAGAACAATCAATTGTTCTTTCGTCTGGAAGAAATTGAAAAAGCTTCAACTGGGTTTCTCTTGAACATAAGAAGAAGGTGTGCTGAAACATCCAACAATAGATGGTTCATCAGCAAGGTGGATGAGGAGCTGGTTAAGCCTCACAGATATAATGATCCAGCAGTTCAGACTGCCAAGCAAGAACATGCTTGGGAATTTGAAGCTGAAAATGAATAGATGTCTTACAAATGTAAATGCTGTATGAGTCAGCTTGTAATTTTAAAGTTAAATATATAAGACATCTTTTCATCTTTCTATATGTTTTTCTAAAGTCTTCACTCAACAAGTCTTCTCAGCGAATAGGGGGAGATTGTTGAGTCAAGGATTCGCTGACCAGACTTGGTCGCTGGCGTGAGTCGTCAGCGAGTGATCAGCGAGTCATTGACTCTTGTCAGCGGGTGGTTTGCTTTCCAAACTGTTGGTCAAGGCGGGAAAGATTTCAAACCAACAAGAAGACAAGAAGTCACATGGTGGTAATCCTAACTGAATGTTACCTTATTTGGCAAAGGTACAGTTGGGACCAAAACAAGGGTTTCTCTCTTTCATACCCGTTTTGGTAAAGAAGACAAAGGCTCCTGGATCCAAGTACTTAGAGCCAATGGATCGTCGACAACCACCATCACATCACTATCATTGTAAGGCTGTGTTTCCCTAATTCCTCCTCTATATAAAGCAACACAGCCGCATCTTTTATGTGTGTTAGTCACCACAAAGTGTTGGTCACTTTATTTGTAATTGTTTAAGTTTCCTTCTTTCTAGACTTAGCAATTACATAGTTCATTTGTATTCTTGTAAGACAAGTTGTATTATCGACCATGTATTCATCGTTTAAATCAATGATACATATGATTAGACTTGCATAGTTTTTCTAACAATTGAACTGGTTCTTGTTTACGTTCTTCGCTTTCTGTTATTACTTTCTTATTTATTTAAATCAAATATAAGTGTGCAAATTAGTGGACTGTCAAAGCAGAGCATATTATCATAATAATATTATTAACTTCTATGCATTTGAATACAATTTAGATGTTTTTTTGACCTGTTCGAACCATACACCGTCCTATTATGCCTAACCTTTATTTGGACAACATATATGATACAATCAGTTACATACAAGGATGCTTCCTGAGGCTCACAAGGTTACTTACAAGGTGAATGACATAAAACACTGTCCTATTATGCATTGGTTTATTTTTTTCCATTCATATTATGGTTTGTAGATTAAAGCAAATGCCGTAAGAACCATTGGTATGAATTTTCTTGCATTTTACTATGCATAAACACATATACGCTGATAATCCTTTATAGATGATGTGTGTATGTACGTATCTATGATTGCAATTTTAAAAAAAGCATGGCTTGAACGTGCTGGTGAAATGATTTTATTACTGCAATAGGACTTCTTTACTTTGTATGATGAGGTTTGAATACTTTTGATGCTGGGTCTGTAATAAAAACTTTTAACTTATTAATATGTGATGTTGGTGATGGCAAAGACTGGATTGTAATGTCTGCACAGAAGATGCAAGCGGGATTGTAATGATGGCAAAGACGGGATTGTAATAGAATCTATGCCTCTACATGATGTGCCATTGGGTGACCATTTTTATGTAAGTAACAAAATGAGTCCAATTTGTAGTTTCTCCTAAAGGTGGGAAAATGGGTTTTCAGGCGGGTGGTCAATGGGCCAAAACATGCTGTTTTTGGTACGAGTCAAAATGGGTGGTTGGGTTGGGTTGACCTTAAACACATTTTCTGTAATGAGAACTTTAACTAAGAAATATTAGTATTGCTGGCTAAAGGTCAAACTCAATGTGTGGGTCAAACTCAATGTACTAACCCTTACCTTTTTTATTGTATGAATTTCACTTGGAACCTCAAGCATTTGTTGGTGAGGTTTTGAAACTATGAAAATGAATGTATAAAATGTAAATATCATAGATGGGCTACTGAAGATATAAACAGAGAAAAGATAGCAGAGATATCAGAATCGAAGATCAACACTTGCAGGAATACAAGACAAAGTATGAAGATGAAAAAAGCTTATACAAAGTTGTCTTCAATATTGTAACAAAATGTAATTAAGTATAGTTTAGCTTGAAATGTAAATTTAGATAGTTGAGGGACGATTTGTGTAACTTCTGTAACAGATTAGGAGAGGCGGTTAAACTTGTTTTAAATATGTATTTTGTATATCATTTTTGAAATCACCGGCGATCACCGGAATCCGCCATTAATACCGGAAAGTTTCTTCATCAAACTTGTTCTACTCTCTCTCCTCTATCGTCCGATATACAAATTTCAGTACCCTAAGTACTTCTGATCAAAATCCCCAAAAATTTTTTCTCAAAACCCTAATTTCTTGAAATCATAATAATAATTCAATTAACTCAAAATTGAAGATGCCGACTGAAACGACTACACAAGAAACAACAACAACTCAAGAATCCATTACTGGTGTGGAATCTGTCCATCATCCACTTTACCTTCATCAAACTGATCATCCAGGGCTCATTTTGATCTCCAAGAAGTTGACTGGATCGGAGAACTTCAGTTCATGGAAGAGATCTATGTTGATTGCATTGAGTGCCAAGAACAAACTCAAAATCATCACTGGAGAGTATAAAGAACCAGCAACAACTTCTCCACTTCAACCACTTTGGGAAAGAACCAATGATATGGTAATTTCCTGGATCTTGAACTCAATTTCTGAATCAATAGGAAATAGCTTGAGTTTTATTCACACTGCTACTGGTTTGTGGAAAGAATTGAATGATCACTATGCACAACTAGATGCTCATAGGATATATCAAATAAGTGTTGATGTAACTCAACTCAAACAAGAAAATACTAGTATAGAGGTTTATTACCAGAAATTGAAGGGTTTTTGGGATGAGATAGATACACTTGAGGCACCCTATGCTTGTACTTGTAATTGTGTGTGTGAAAATGGTAAAACTAATGGTGAGAGAGAACAGAGGAAAAGGTTAATGAAATTTCTCATGGGCTTAGATGACTCATATGCCAATATTAGGGGACAGTTGCTCTTGCAACAACCTTTACCAACTGTTCCAAAAGCATATGGGATGCTTAGACAGGAAGAAAAACAAAGAGAGGGAATCCTGCCCAAACCTACACTTACACCTGCCATCTTGTCAGCCTACACACCATCAATCTCAAGAGCCATTCCACATTACAACAATTCCAAACCAAAGGCTCCATATCCATCTAGGGTCACTGACAGGAAAGGTTTCTTTAGGAAAGGGATTTTTTGTGGTAAATGTAACAGGGAAGGCCACCTCAAAGAGGAATGTTACCAGATTGTTGGATATCCCCCTGGGCACCCATTACATGGGAAATTCAAACCATTGACATCACCCTACAAAGGGAAAACTGTCAATTCTGTGTTTGCCCAAGACCCTGTCAACTCTGTTCTCATCAAAGACCCTGCACCATCTCAAGCCAATACACCATTCATGGAGAACCAAGGCCAGACTTCCTCAAATGGTGACTCTACAATGCACTGCAGGATGGACCAGCTTCAAAACCAGCTCAACCAACTCATGCTGATGATGCAACACACATCACAGGGTAACAATTCTTTCACTGACAAAATGTATTCATTTAAAATGCACTAGATAAAAATAATACATGGACCCTAGTGACCCTTCCCACTGGCAAACAACCCATTGGCTGCAAATGGGTGTATAGAAAAACAAAGATGGCAATAGAAAAAAAAAAAAAAAAAAAAAAAAAAAAAAAAAAAAAAAAAAAAAAAAAAAAAAAAAAAAAAAAAAAAAAAAAAAAAAAAAAAAAAAAAAAAAAAAAAAAAAAAAAAAAAAAAAAAAAAAAAAAAAAAAAAAAAAAAAAAAAAAAAAAAAAAAAAAAAAAAAAAAAAAAAAAAAAAAAAAAAAAAAAAAAAAAAAAAAAAAAAAAAAAAAAAAAAAAAAAAAAAAAAAAAAAAAAAAAAAAAAAAAAAAAAAAAAAAAAAAAAAAAAAAAAAAAAAAAAAAAAAAAAAAAAAAAAAAAAAAAAAAAAAAAAAAAAAAAAAAAAAAAAAAAAAAAAAAAAAAAAAAAAAAAAAAAAAAAAAAAAAAAAAAAAAAAAAAAAAAAAAAAAAAAAAAAAAAAAAAAAAAAAAAAAAAAAAAAAAAAAAAAAAAAAAAAAAAAAAAAAAAAAAAAAAAAAAAAAAAAAAAAAAAAAAAAAAAAAAAAAAAAAAAAAAAAAAAAAAAAAAAAAAAAAAAAAAAAAAAAAAAAAAAAAAAAAAAAAAAAAAAAAAAAAAAAAAAAAAAAAAAAAAAAAAAAAAAAAAAAAAAAAAAAAAAAAAAATCATAATAATAATTCAATTAACTCAAAATTGAAGATGCCGACTGAAACGACTACACAAGAAACAACAACAACTCAAGAATCCATTACTGGTGTGGAATCTGTCCATCATCCACTTTACCTTCATCAAACTGATCATCCAGGGCTCATTTTGATCTCCAAGAAGTTGACTGGATCGGAGAACTTCAGTTCATGGAAGAGATCTATGTTGATTGCATTGAGTGCCAAGAACAAACTCAAAATCATCACTGGAGAGTATAAAGAACCAGCAACAACTTCTCCACTTCAACCACTTTGGGAAAGAACCAATGATATGGTAATTTCCTGGATCTTGAACTCAATTTCTGAATCAATAGGAAATAGCTTGAGTTTTTCAGAAACCAAACTGGTATGGCCATGAGCCAAAGAAAATATGCCCTTGACCTCATTGAAACTGCTCAGCTTCAAGATTCCAAACCTGCAGTCTGTAACACCCCAACATGGCGGAATCATGGGGTATCACTTAGAAATAGCACATCACAACATGGGAATTATGTAGAGTCAACTATATGAAAACATAAGATCGAAACGATCCATAAACTCGTACAAACGTATACATTCATCAACATTCATCAAATACACGTTCAATCAATAATAGTTGATCCTAAAAGTAACCCATTAAAGGGAGAATAAGGATCACGGATCCAGAAGTCAAAGCTAGGTTAGTTGCTCAGGGCTTCACTCAATTACCTGGAGTTGATTATAAGGAAACATTTGCCCCTGTGGCAAAAAATGATCACAGTTAGAACCCTACTTGCTGTTGCAGTCTCTAAAGATTGGTTAATTGAGCAACTGGATATTAACAATGCATTCTTGCATGGGGATTTACCTGAGGAAGTTTATATGACCATTCCTAAAGGATATCATCACACTCTGCCCCCCTCAACTGTCTGCAAACTCAATAAGTCCTTATATGGACTTAAACAGGCCAATAGACAATGGTTTATTAAACTCACTAATTTTCTTACCACCCTTGGATTTATCCAAAGCTATGCAGACACACCTCTTTTTACTTTTAAATCCAATTCATATTTTTTGGAACTTTTGGTTTATGTTGATGACATCCTCATATGTGGCACATCCCAAACTCTACTTGATTCTGTCAAAACCCAACTGCACACAAAATTCAGTATTAAAACTCTTGGTCCTTTGCATTACTATCTGGGCATTGAGTTTTTCAGAAACCAAACTGGTATGGCCATGAGCCAAAGAAAATATGCCCTTGACCTCATTGAAACTGCTCAGCTTCAAGATTCCAAACCTGCAGTCTGTAACACCCCAACATGGCGGAATCATGGGGTATCACTTAGAAATAGCACATCACAACATGGGAATTATGTAGAGTCAACTATATGAAAACATAAGATCGAAACGATCCATAAACTCGTACAAACGTATACATTCATCAACATTCATCAAATACACGTTCAATCAATAATAGTTGATCCTAAAAGTAACCCATTAAAGGGAGAATAAGGATCACGGATCCAGAAGTCCAAAGCTAGTCCAATTCTAACAAGCAAGCAATGCAATTATCCATTTTGTCTCTGATTAACTTGATTACCTGAAAAGTGTACTAAAGAGCGTCAACATAAAGTTGGTGAGTTCGTAGGGACATATAACAAGGAATAAACGTATCGGGAAATACAACCGTTAACGATATACGAGGATTAGAATATCTAATCATATCAAGAAAGCCCTGAAAGGGTATACGTTAGCACAACATCAATACATATCACGATTTAACACGTTTCAGCACGACTTACATGTCTTTCAAAGGCGTGTACAACAACAACAACAACAACAACAACAACCACATGACTTATGTGTCTTTCAACGGCATGTATAACAGTGCGACTTACATAACGAGTAACGCGCTAACGATGCGACTTATATAATAAATAATGCGCTAACATATCCATATCAACAATTCAATCATATAATCAATCAAATCAACAATTAAGCAAATTGACATCTCTGTCCATATCATAACAAGTGAATCAACCAACAAATACGATGCACATACACTTCTTATAATTATACTTTAAAGGAATAATCGATGCTTATATATAGGGTCACCCGCAGCCTTCCCACCACATCTACTATTCATAAAAAGTATAATTATCTTCCATGTATGTACAACTATCTAAAGCATAACAAGTATTCATAACTAAGTCAAAGTTAACCGAGCAACAAGTCAATACATTAAACAAACAATCAATTAACAAGCATGTACACTTTTCAGCCCGAATCTCAATTGAGTAGGGAGGGTTTACGAAACTCACCTGAAACGCCTGTCAGACAGTAGGAGGTATGTAACAGTCTGAAATGTATCCGAATATCCCAAACGTTTTAGCCTTCGGTAAAGGAAACTGTAATATAGTTGTTGTTGTTGTTGTTGTTGTTGTTGTTTGTGTTGTTGTTGTTGTTGTTGTTGTTGTTGTTGTTGTTGTTGTTGTTGTTGTTGTTGTTGTTGTTGTTGTTGTTGTTGTTGTTGTTGTTGTTGTTGTTGTTGTTGTTGTTGTTGTTGTTGTTGTTGTTGTTGTTGTTGTTGTTGTTGTTGTTGTTGTTGTTGTTGTTGTTGTTGTTGTTGTTGTTGTTGTTGTTGTTGTTGTTGTTGTTGTTGTTGTTGTTGTTGTTGTTGTTGTTGTTGTTGTTGTTGTTGTTGTTGTTGTTGTTGTTGTTGTTGTTGTTGTTGTTGTTGTTGTTGTTGTTGTTGTTGTTGTTGTTGTTGTTGTTGTTGTTGCTGCTGTTGGTGTTGTTGTTGTTGTTGTTGTTGTTGTTGTTGTTGTTGTTGTTGTTGTTGTTGTTGTTGTTGTTGTTGTCGTTGTTGTTGTTGTTGTTGTTATTGTTGTTGTTGTTGTTGTTGTTGTTGTTGTTGCTATGGTTGTTGTTTTGTATGTATGTTATTTATATATGTAACACCCCAACATGGCGGAATCATGGGGTATCACTTAGAAATAGCACATCACAACATGGGAATTATGTAGAGTCAACTATATGAAAACATAAGATCGAAACGATCCATAAACTCGTACAAACGTATACATTCATCAACATTCATCAAATACACGTTCAATCAATAATAAAAGGAAGTTCAAATCAATAATAGTTGATCCTAAAAGTAACCCATTAAAGGGAGAATAAGGATCACGGATCCAGAAGTCCAAAGCTAGTCCAATTCTAACAAGCAAGCAATGCAATTATCCATTTTGTCTCTGATTAACTTGATTACCTGAAAAGTGTACTAAAGAGCGTCAACATAAAGTTGGTGAGTTCGTAGGGACATATAACAAGGAATAAACGTATCGGGAAATACAACCGTTAACGATATACGAGGATTAGAATATCTAATCATATCAAGAAAGCCCTGAAAGGGTATACGTTAGCACAACATCAATACATATCACGATTTAACACGTTTCAGCACGACTTACATGTCTTTCAAAGGCGTGTACAACAACAACAACAACAACAACAACAACAACAACAACAACAACAACAACAACAACAAGAAGATGATTCATGATGGTTAATTATGGTTCGGTTTGTAAAGGAAAACGAGCAGCAGCAGCAGTTGTATTTCAAAAGGTGGTGGTTTCTTGGCAAAGAGTTGCAGTGGCAGTAACTTGATGGCTCACTGGTGGTGATCGTGGTTTGTATATAATGGCAGTAATAATGAGTAACACCCCAACATGGCGGAATCATGGGGTATCACTTAGAAATAGCACATCACAACATGGGAATTATGTAGAGTCAACTATATGAAAACATAAGATCGAAACGATCCATAAACTCGTACAAACGTATACATTCATCAACATTCATCAAATACACGTTCAATCAATAATAGTTGATCCTAAAAGTAACCCATTAAAGGGAGAATAAGGATCACGGATCCAGAAGTCCAAAGCTAGTCCAATTCTAACAAGCAAGCAATGCAATTATCCATTTTGTCTCTGATTAACTTGATTACCTGAAAAGTGTACTAAAGAGCGTCAACATAAAGTTGGTGAGTTCGTAGGGACATATAACAAGGAATAAACGTATCGGGAAATACAACCGTTAACGATATACGAGGATTAGAATATCTAATCATATCAAGAAAGCCCTGAAAGGGTATACGTTAGCACAACATCAATACATATCACGATTTAACACGTTTCAGCACGACTTACATGTCTTTCAAAGGCGTGTACAACAACAACAACAACAACAAGAAGATGATTCATGATGGTTAATTATGGTTCGGTTTGTAAAGGAAAACGAGCAGCAGCAGCAGTTGTATTTCAAAAGGTGGTGGTTTCTTGGCAAAGAGTTGCAGTGGCAGTAACTTGATGGCTCACTGGTGGTGATCGTGGTTTGTATATAATGGCAGTAATAATGAGTAACAGCAGCAGCTTATGGTGGCAGGGTGGTGGCCGTGAGAACAGCAAGTAGTAGTCGTGATGGTGATGAATAGTGACAGTTAGCAGCACCAGCCGCGATGGTTTCCTCGTGTATATTATATATATATATATATATATATATATATATATATATATATATATATATATATATATATATATATATATATATATATATATATATATATATATATATATATATATATATATATATATATATATATATATATATATATATATATATATATATATATATATATATATATATATATATATATATATATATATATATATATATATATATATATATATATATATATATATATATATATATATATATATATATATATATATATATATATATATATATATATATATATATATATATATATATATATATATATATATATATATATATATATATATATATATATATATATATATATATATATATATATATATATATATATATATATATATATATATATATATATATATATATATATATATATATATATATATATATATATATATATATATATATATATATATATATATATATATATATATATATATATATATATATATATATATATATATATATATATATATATATATATATATATATATATATATATATATATATATATATATATATATATATATATATATATATATATATATATATATATATATATATATATATATATATATATATATATATATATATATATATATATATATATATATATATATATATATATATATATATATATATATATATATATATATATATATATATATATATATATATATATATATATATATATATATATATATATATATATATATATATATATATATATATATATATATATATATATATATATATATATATATATATATATATATATATATATATATATATATATATATATATATATATATATATATATATATATATATATATATATATATATATATATATATATATATATATATATATATATATATATATATATATATATATATATATATATATATATATATATATATATATATATATATATATATATATATATATATATATATATATATATATATATATATATATATATATATATATATATATATATATATATATATATATATATATATATATATATATATATATATATATATATATATATATATATATATATATATATATATATATATATATATATATATATATATATATATATATATATATATATATATATATATATATATATATATATATATATATATATATATATATATATATATATATATATATATATATATATATATATATATATATATATATATATATATATATATATATATATATATATATATATATATATATATATATATATATATATATATATATATATATATATATATATATATATATATATATATATATATATATATATATATATATATATATATATATATATATATATATATATATATATATATATATATATATATATATATATATATATATATATATATATATATATATATATATATATATATATATATATATATATATATATATATATATATATATATATATATATATATATATATATATATATATATATATATATATATATATATATATATATATATATATATATATATATATATATATATATATATATATATATATATATATATATATATATATATATATATATATATATATATATATATATATATATATATATATATATATATATATATATATATATATATATATATATATATATATATATATATATATATATATATATATATATATATATATATATATATATATATATATATATATATATATATATATATATATATATATATATATATATATATATATATATATATATATATATATATATATATATATATATATATATATATATATATATATATATATATATATATATATATATATATATATATATATATATATATATATATATATATATATATATATATATATATATATATATATATATATATATATATATATATATATATATATATATATATATATATATATATATATATATATATATATATATATATATATATATATATATATATATATATATATATATATATATATATATATATATATATATATATATATATATATATATCAAATTCTTATTATTGTGTTTATTAGATATATATATATATATATATATTTAATTGATAGTCGTTGTTTGCTAAATGTTTAACCCGTGATTTGATCCAAATAGTTGACGTTATTTTGTCAAACTTTAAATTTGATCTTATCAAGGCTTTAGACATAATACCTTATGATTTTTATATTTACTCAAATTTTTGCGAGTTGTTACATTATTCCCCAGTTAAAAGGATTTCGACCTCGAAATCTAGACCGTATCGAGTAATTTAAAAAAAAATTATATACTTATACTCATATAGTATAGACCACTTATACACTTATAGTACAGCATAACCGATTCGTCTAGACACAGGTAAGTCTGACTAAGGCACTATACCGAATTCAAATTTATTTCTCTTTCCATATTTGACCGTTAGAAACGGCTCCTTTTTAGACTATATAATAATACCTTAGCATACTTTTCTTCATGCCATATCAATTTAACATTTTCCTTTCTTTATAATCTAACCAAAACCCGAAACCTTATATCAAAAATGTTCCCTTTCCTAATCATGATATACATTATTATCATAGCGTGGTTAATTACTGTGGCTCAACTTCCATTGAATGAGGCTATTCAGTGGTTAGTAGCGTTTGTTCTTGGCGTGGTTCCCTTACTGTTTGTCACCACCTGGGTTTCTTTGTATGGTTTTTAAGTATGTTGTATCCCTAATTGTTGTATTTCTGCTTAAATAATGTAACAAGTTTCACTTGTATTGTACGAATAATGAAATACAACTTTCTTCGATCTCTTTTGGGATTGTTGTCGATTAGGGAAATTCCCCAGTTAAAAGGATTTCGACCTCGAAATCTAGACCGTATCGAGTAATTTAAAAAAAAATTATATACTTATACTCATATAGTATAGACCACTTATACACTTATAGTACAGCATAACCGATTCGTCTAGACACAGGTAAGTCTGACTAAGGCACTATACCGAATTCAAATTTATTTCTCTTTCCATATTTGACCGTTAGAAACGGCTCCTTTTTAGACTATATAATAATACCTTAGCATACTTTTCTTCATGCCATATCAATTTAACATTTTCCTTTCTTTATAATCTAACCAAAACCCGAAACCTTATATCAAAAATGTTCCCTTTCCTAATCATGATATACATTATTATCATAGCGTGGTTAATTACTGTGGCTCAACTTCCATTGAATGAGGCTATTCAGTGGTTAGTAGCGTTTGTTCTTGGCGTGGTTCCCTTACTGTTTGTCACCACCTGGGTTTCTTTGTATGGTTTTTAAGTATGTTGTATCCCTAATTGTTGTATTTCTGCTTAAATAATGTAACAAGTTTCACTTGTATTGTACGAATAATGAAATACAACTTTCTTCGATCTCTTTTGGGATTGTTGTCGATTAGGGAAATTCCCCAGTTAAAAGAATTTCCCATATTTGTCTTGATAGATTTTTATACCAAGTTCATTTGTCTATTTTAATCGTTGATCGCCCATCATAATTTTAGCCTTTCAAATAATTCTTATTTTCAAATTTGAAGTTCTTTTACCAAGACACTACTGTTATCCAGTTGGAAAAGTCGACATATTTTTGTTGATAACGTTTGTCTCATTTTCTTAAATTCAATCATTAAAGGCGATCCATGGGTCAAAGAAACAAATATTACCTAGATCACTCCTGACACAATAGTCTGGATCAAAAATTCATCTAAGGTTCAAAAAGATGAATTAGCAATTGATATGGTTCTTGAAAAAGAAGCAGTGAAGAAAAATAGTGATGTGTGGAAGACGGTCTATTCATTAAGCTATTAATTAAGTTGAGGATTTTCTCAACATAGTATACGTTTTTGAGTAAACTGTTCAGCTCTTTTCAACCTTGGTTAAAGGGATGATAAAGTTTAGAAATTTTATCTTTAGAAAAAAAATAATTTACTAATTACTGTAACAATGATTAAAATATACTGTAGTTTATACACACCTGTCCGTTTTCCAAGGTCACACTTTGTCTTTCATTCTCTATATAAGAAAAGCACTTGTAAGGATAATAGGCATTCTGAAATTTCCTTCACTCCTTTACATTTTTCTTTGTGTGAAACTATATTTTGACACATCCAAATCAACCACCGTTCTTCCTCAACTAAACCATGGCCACTCCCACCTTTATTGCACTTGAACGTTCAATAGAGCTTTTGGCGAAGCAATTTGATCAACTTAACAGTATTATAGTATCACTTTCTACTGAACAAACCAACTCATTTAAGTTTCTTACTTCTCGAATCGACCAAATACATAATAGTGCACCTTTTCTCCTAGCAGCCGATAGAGCACTATTGAGAAAATCTATCGATAAACAAACAAAACTTGAAGCAGAAATTAGAGAAATTAAAGGGTTGTTGTATCAACTTTCTGATTTCTCACAATCTGAAGAAGTGGGAATAACAGTTGACCCAACTGTATCCAAAGGAAAAAGACTTATGTCGCCATCTAGTCTTGTTTCACATCCGGAAAATTTCGAAGCACTTCAGGGTGATTTTCAAGAAACGATTCTCAAAAAGATTATGGAACGACAGAAAACACAAGCGATGGAGGAAGAGGCTTCTCTGAAGTTAGCTAAGGAGCTACTGCTTGCAGAAGCAGGAGAAACAGGTTCTGAGGTGCAAACACCAGCAAATCAACACGTCAACATATTGGAACTTGCTAGACAAAGAGAAGCTGAGTGGTATGCCAAAATGGCTAAAGGTGAAGCAAGTCTAAGGGAGTATCTACAGAGGAATATGGGAGAAGAAGATATCACTACACGTAGAGGTGACGAAAGTAGCACTCCTCTACTTTCTCAAAGACCCGTGAAAAGACTAAGAACTGCTGGTGCCTCATCATCCGCTTCCGATATGCTCCCACCAGCTGACGATGATGCCTTGTTAAATCTCCAGCTTCCAAAGGGCATAGTGTTTGTGGAAGGAAGGGTCTTAAGTAGGCCTGCTGGGATCTTCTACACTTCAGAGGATGGGGATGAGAAGTTCTTTCGTATAAGCGAGATCGATAAGGCTTCTATTCATTTCTTAACAAACATTTGGAAAATTTGTTCCAAGAATCCCAGTAATATCAACTTCTTAAGGCAGATTGAGCAAGAGTTAGCCAAGCCACACCGAGCCACTTAGTCCAGTATATGTTCCAGTCGAGAGCGTATGTATTATTAATGTTTGTAATAGTGGCTTGCTATGTTCGATTAAATAAAATTTCTACTTTTGTTTAAGTTCATAATCTATTCAATTATAACAATTTTTCCATATGCATGACGATTCTCTCACGGTTCTTACTCAAACTATTCCCCAGTTAAAAGTTCTAGCAACATTTTTAACTTGATAATCGACTTCATGCTCATTAGTGGAAATGACTGCTTCAATATTCTCTATCTTAGAGAACACTCTTACAGCTTTTCCGTTCAACTTCTCAAAGTTTAATTACTTAAACAGCTTGTAGTCAAATCTTCTCATTTGTTTTCCCTTCCTCGAGAAATTTTTGTTTAGGAAAGAAAATTCATATGAACTTACAATATATGCGTGAATTAAGGAATTTGTTGTACATATGCTTATATTAAATCATAAGAGAACTTTCACAACACTAGGCATTTAGCGCGGTTGGCTAAATGCGCGAAAGGGTGTGGCCTAGACCCAGGTTCGATTCCCGGGGACGGCCGATTTCACTATTTTTATTTTTATTGCAAACAATTACTATTGTGAGTTATATATAGATTTGTGCAATATATATTCATACCAAAGTTTTCGCATTCCAATTACCCGCTCAACTCCTGTTCATAGTCAGTACCCTATTATTGGTTTCATTAGGTTATTCTGATAAAGTTATTCAACTTTATCTCATTAAATTCTTGATTTAAATATAAGAATGTTAAATAATTGGCTTTATTGACGAGGAGTTATTCTTTGTCGGCCATTTCAAAAATTATTGTCATCTGACATCATTGCTTACGTTATATAAGTGAATAGTAACTCCCAGTAAAACCATGTATTCTTACTCTACGTACAAAGCCAATATAAGGTGAAATCTAGAGGACTTGATTCCTGCATATAATTTCTTAAGTTCATAATCTATTCAATTATAACAATTTTTCCATATGCATGACGATTCTCTCACGGTTCTTACTCAAACTATTCCCCAGTTAAAAGTTCTAGCAACATTTTTAACTTGATAATCGACTTCATGCTCATTAGTGGAAATGACTGCTTCAATATTCTCTATCTTAGAGAACACTCTTACAGCTTTTCCGTTCAACTTCTCAAAGTTTAATTACTTAAACAGCTTGTAGTCAAATCTTCTCATTTGTTTTCCCTTCCTCGAGAAATTTTTGTTTAGGAAAGAAAATTCATATGAACTTACAATATATGCGTGAATTAAGGAATTTGTTGTACATATGCTTATATTAAATCATAAGAGAACTTTCACAACACTAGGCATTTAGCGCGGTTGGCTAAATGCGCGAAAGGGTGTGGCCTAGACCCAGGTTCGATTCCCGGGGACGGCCGATTTCACTATTTTTATTTTTATTGCAAACAATTACTATTGTGAGTTATATATAGATTTGTGCAATATATATTCATACCAAAGTTTTCGCATTCCAATTACCCGCTCAACTCCTGTTCATAGTCAGTACCCTATTATTGGTTTCATTAGGTTATTCTGATAAAGTTATTCAACTTTATCTCATTAAATTCTTGATTTAAATATAAGAATGTTAAATAATTGGCTTTATTGACGAGGAGTTATTCTTTGTCGGCCATTTCAAAAATTATTGTCATCTGACATCATTGCTTACGTTATATAAGTGAATAGTAACTCCCAGTAAAACCATGTATTCTTACTCTACGTACAAAGCCAATATAAGGTGAAATCTAGAGGACTTGATTCCTGCATATAATTTCTTAAGTTCATAATCTATTCAATTATAACAATTTTTCCATATGCATGACGATTCTCTCACGGTTCTTACTCAAACTATTCCCCAGTTAAAAGTTCTAGCAACATTTTTAACTTGATAATCGACTTCATGCTCATTAGTGGAAATGACTGCTTCAATATTCTCTATCTTAGAGAACACTCTTACAGCTTTTCCGTTCAACTTCTCAAAGTTTAATTACTTAAACAGCTTGTAGTCAAATCTTCTCATTTGTTTTCCCTTCCTCGAGAAATTTTTGTTTAGGAAAGAAAATTCATATGAACTTACAATATATGCGTGAATTAAGGAATTTGTTGTACATATGCTTATATTAAATCATAAGAGAACTTTCACAACACTAGGCATTTAGCGCGGTTGGCTAAATGCGCGAAAGGGTGTGGCCTAGACCCAGGTTCGATTCCCGGGGACGG
>CM067169.1:63402414-63437414 GCA_034093135.1 Erigeron breviscapus
ATAGTCGTTGTTTGCTAAATGTTTAACCCGTGATTTGATCCAAATAGTTGACGTTATTTTGTCAAACTTTAAATTTGATCTTATCAAGGCTTTAGACATAATACCTTATGATTTTTATATTTACTCAAATTTTTGCGAGTTGTTACACAGTCACCCCCATTGATCCAAATTTAAAACTTACTCCAACTACTGGAACCCCACTTCCAAACTCCACCATGTACAGAACATTAGTTGGAAAGCTCATATACCTCACTATCACCAGGCCAGATATTGCCTTTGCAGCCCAACATCTGAGTCAATTTTCTCACTCTTCTACTGAAGTCCACATGAAAGCCCTTCACAGGGTCATCAGATACATCAAATTCAACCCAGGACAAGGACTTTTCTTTCCCAGTTACAATAATCTCACTCTCACAAACTTTTGTGATAGTGATTGGGCAGCATGTCAAATGTCAAGAAGATCAGTTTCTGGCTATGCAATATTTTTGGGCAGCAGTTTAATTCCTTGGCAATCAAAGAAACAGAGTGTGGTTTCTCGATCTTCTACAGAGGCAGAATACAGATCTTTAGCTGATAGCACTTGTGAGGTCACCTGGTTGACCTGTTTATTGAAGGATCTCACAATTACTATCCCCACCCTAATTGTCATGCTTTGTGACAATGCCTCCACCATTGCTCTTGCCTCTAATTCAGTTCAACACCACAGAACCAAACATATAGAGTTTGATTGCCACTTTGTCAGAGAAAAGATCAAATCTGGTCATATCAGTCCACAATATATATCTACAAAAGCTCAAGTTGCCGATATCTTGACCAAAGGTCTCACTAAACCTCTCCATTATAATTGCTTATCCAAGTTGAGTTGTTGTAATCCTTACAACCTCTCAACTTGCGAGGGGTATGAAGATATAAACAGAGAAAAGATAGCAGAGATATCAGAATCGAAGATCAACACTTGCAGGAATACAAGACAAAGTATGAAGATGAAAAAAGCTTATACAAAGTTGTCTTCAATATTGTAACAAAATGTAATTAAGTATAGTTTAGCTTGAAATGTAAATTTAGATAGTTGAGGGACGATTTGTGTAACTTCTGTAACAGATTAGGAGAGGCGGTTAAACTTGTTTTAAATATGTATTTTATATATCATTTTTGAAATTAATAAAAATAATATTACTTCCCTCTCATTTTACTCCTCTCTCGATTTCTCTTAGCTACTCCTGAGTTATTTTTTTATCTAGCTCTACTCAGGTCTTATGCTTGGATCTCACCAGGTAATAAGAAGATTAAGATACCATGAAACGCTTAAAACTTAGATAGTGTCTGTCTTGATTATGTTTTTCCTTCCTACTGGAAACTACACCTTGCTTAGTCATTGCCATAATTGGCATTTGGGAAAGCATTTCATGATTCATTATTATCCATTAAACTTTATATCGGTCCACACATGACAAGATACAATTAGTAATAACTTGTGTTAATTTATGGATAATGGGTTACGTTCAAATGGGTAAAGCTAAATGTTGTATCATGAACTTCAATTTCGTTAAATATTTATGTAATATCATGGTTGCAGGTGGTTCATGAGCTCATGGATGATGATGGTGTCTTTGATGGTTGCATTCACTTTATATCGGCAGAGGTTTGAGTACCTGACATGTTTTGTAGTTAAAAGAAAGGATAAAATAGGCAGTCTTGGTTTATCCTTATGTAAACTGCTCTATAAACATGTATACGAGTCTAATTACTTGATCTATAAATTTTCAGATAGTCTTGAAGATGCTGTTCAAGATATCTGGAATGGAATATTTAGTATTGATGGTTAATTTTCAAGGTTAAATTTTGCACCTAATTATTTTTTGTATTTAATCCACGACTTATATTTAGAATGATAAACACAGTTAGCTGCCGCATCGCCACCCAAACAACTTGTATTACCGTTACGGCATCTCGTGCGCTATAAACCGGAGCCGCTGCAACGCGCGGGCACTAGACTAGTATATATATATATATATATATATATATATATATATATATCTTACAAAAGGTGATATAGAAACCGTGGGTTATCTCGAGGGATTCCGCACCTCGACATATCCTTAGTCAATCTCGTTTCGACGGTCTGACAAACGAGGGCGACCTGAACTTATAGAAAGTCTATGCGTCAAGACGTATATGCTTAGTTTAATGAATTTTTTTTTTTATCAAAATACTTTTTGGACATATCTTTGGCATTTAAAAAGTACTGGTCCAAATACATACTCATCAATCTGATCTACATAGAATTAGAAGGCAAACAGGCAACAAGCTGCACCGCTAACCCTTTTTGTATCGCAAACCCTATACGTTTAAAAACTACATTCGTACACCTTGGCATCACACTGTTACTGTGCATGAACCGTTGAACCCTGTCAATGGACTCAGGAGCGAGAAAACTAAAGATAAAAAACAATGTTTTATTTACAGAAAACATATTACCACATAATTGAAAAATTCCAGTTAATAACGCCTATCTTAATAATAAATCCTCGATTAAATAACTTGAACAATCTATGGCCAATTTTTAGTATCCTCGACAGTGGACACCCATAAACTCGGGTTAACCAAAAGTAATGTTATTAAATTGGGCTAGGGTGTGGGCTTGGGCTTGGCTTAGGCTTGTGCTTCGTCTTGCATAGTTGTTTTTGACGGAGGGGGTTTGGTTAATCTAATCGAGTATTGGCTAGTGTGTTACAATTTTGACGGGCGTTCACTAAATTAGCTGACTACTTGGAAAATAATTACATATACGTGAAAGAAAGAAAAACGAAAGTAACAAAAGTATGTCAATTCTTCTATTAAAAAAAGACGACAAATAAAATGCAAACTACTGAATTTGTCAATTTAAGTGGTGTTAGAAGACCATAAAGAGGATGTTTCTTTTTAGAAATGCAACAAATTTATAGATCATTAATATCTATGAAAAAATCCCACAAGATCTAGCTAGATTTTAAATTGAGTAAAAACTTTCAAAGTCTCTACATCAGTCCCCAAACAATTGTCAGTTAATCTAGACCTCATTGGCACAACAAACAGGATGATAAAGATAATCACAAAGCGATTACAGGAATGACGTCTTTAATAACAACTAGCAGGCTGACCCCGCCCACTGCCTCGGATACCCGCTTCATTTCTTTTAAAGATAACGTAGATCTTTTAAAATTTTGCAACTTTGAATACATATAAATAGAACCAAAATGGATGCGACAACCTACGTTAAAAAACTCTATGAAATAATACAACATCCACGAAAGGACCTATGTACTACTAAAACAAATTGCAATATGAAATACGTATGTTTGATTGTTTAATAATAGAAAACCTTATATGAAGATTAAACTAGAAGTATTTTTGAAAAATGATTAACTTAAAACATATGATTGAAAGTAATGATGTATTTTTATACTCGTATTATTTTATATGCCAATAAAAAATCAAAGGTATATACAAAAAAATTACAATATAATCAATCAATACTTGTTTTTATTTTTTTAGGAAATAAAAAGTAAATACAAAATAAATCTAATGTAATTAATCAATGATATATTTGTCTCTTTTATTTAAAGCCCAAATGGATATGGGCTGCAAGAAGTAAAACTTTTCATTAGTTTATGAGGTTGATATAAAAAGAATGATAATAATAAAAAAATGATTAATCAACCTAAATGAAACAACCTAATGATCGACCTAAGAACATCATGATGACACTTGGCATAATCAAAGGTAGAGATTGAGAGAGAGTATAAGTGGATTACACTTGTCATATGATAAAGATTTTAGGTTGATTATTAGGTTGATATACCATTATGGTAATTCAAACCTGTATTTAACCCTACAAAAGCCGGCCAGGGGCTTAATTGCCAATCCTTCTAAGCCACCTTTATTTCAATTTGCTAGAGTTTTATCTTCTTTTTTTTTAATATACTAAAACAAAGTTGTTTTAATAATTTATCGAGCAATCATAATTTTCAGTTTTCTTATATTGACTTTTGTTTTCAATTTTGACTTTCATTTATACTTTTTTTGTTTTCCATCACAAATTTATACTTTTTAACCAATAATTTCAATATAAAAAATCAAGAATAATAGCTAATATGTATCCAATAGAATAATAGTTAATATATATCCAATAGATTAACTGGTAATATATATTAAAATAAATAAAATTCAACGTAAATATATTAAGATTTTCAGCCTCTGTGGGTAAGGATTTTTCCTGTGTCATTTCATAATTGAAGTACAAGTTTTTTCATCATTTTTACAATACTCGCAATTCAAACCCCCAAAAAAGTCCAGATTTATGTTGTCTTTCTAGACTTTGTAATTAGAATTGTACTCTGCATTTCTATTTTGGTTTTCTAATATTTTGTTAGAAGCCCTTTTATTAGTATATTGTCAAAATGTAACACCCAATATCGTTTTTATGAGTTTTGGGTCTCAATACTTCGACAATGTATGAAGGAGGTTGAGATGTAGACAACATTACCTCTATCTATGTAGAGAGGTTGTGTCCAAAATTTATCTAAATGATAAAAAAAGATCTCTGACTTTACCTTTATTAGTATATTGCCGTTTTAAAAAAAAAATCACAAAGAACAATTTCTAATATGTTTTTTGTGTTTCACATGTATTTCTTTTTCATTTGTCATTTCATATTAAGACACGTGACATTTTTCCCTTTAGATTTGTTTTTCAGATCTTTCACACTGCACTTAGAACCACCTCACATGGATATTTGAAGAGTAGATCGATGATATCATATAAATTCCTTCAACACCACACATATTATTCATACTATCTTACCTTATATGCTACCTAACTTGAATAATGAAAATTGCTCATTGTACGTCAACACTGATTATTTTTTTGTATGTGTTAGTTGACTCAAATGCATCTATTTTTCTATTCTCTATTTTCAAAACTATTTTCTATATATCACGAACGGAAATTATTAATCCTCCTAAAAAAATGGCCTAAAAATCCTCCTAACTATTAGATGAAGACATGTGGCAAAATCAGGGGGCAAGATTATGAAAGAAAATTAGTGGATACCACATGTCACCTTCTTATAGTATTAGAAGGATTTTTAGGCTAATCTTTAGGAGGATTAATCATTTTCCTATCACGGAATAGTTATAATCATCCACTAATGAATGTATTATGAATAAATAGTCTACTTTCCTATGTTACATATAGCTTAAATTAATTAGTTTTACAAATATAGAAAGAAATATATCAAATATATAAGGGGTAACTTTCTCTAATATTTTGTTAGAAGCCCTTTTATTAGTATATTGTCAAAATGTAACACCCAATATCGTTTTTATGAGTTTTGGGTCTCAATACTTCGACAATGTATGAAGGAGGTTGAGATGTAGACAACATTACCTCTATCTATGTAGAGAGGTTGTGTCCAAAATTTATCTAAATGATAAAAAAGGATCTCTGACTTTACTTTTATTAGTATATTGTCAAAATGTAACACCCAATATCGTTTTTATGAGTTTTGGGTCTCAATACTTCGACAATGTATGAAGGAGGTTGAGATGTAGACAACATTACCTCTATCTATGTAGAGAGGTTGTGTCCAAAATTTATCTAAATGATAAAAAAGGATCTCTGACTTTACTTTTATTAGTATATTGTCAAAATGTAACACCCAATATCGTTTTTATGAGTTTTGGGTCTCAATACTTCGACAATGTATGAAGGAGGTTGAGATGTAGACAACATTACCTCTATCTATGTAGAGAGGTTGTGTCCAAAATTTATCTAAATGATAAAAAAGGATCTCTGACTTTACTTTTATTAGTATATTGTCAAAATGTAACACCCAATATCGTTTTTATGAGTTTTGGGTCTCAATACTTCGACAATGTATGAAGGAGGTTGAGATGTAGACAACATTACCTCTATCTATGTAGAGAGGTTGTGTCCAAAATTTATCTAAATGATAAAAAAAGATCTCTGACTTTACCTTTATTAGTATATTGCCGTTTTAAAAAAAAAATCACAAAGAACAATTTCTAATATGTTTTTTGTGTTTCACATGTATTTCTTTTTCATTTGTCATTTCATATTAAGACACGTGACATTTTTCCCTTTAGATTTGTTTTTCAGATCTTTCACACTGCACTTAGAACCACCTCACATGGATATTTGAAGAGTAGATCGATGATATCATATAAATTCCTTCAACACCACACATATTATTCATACTATCTTACCTTATATGCTACCTAACTTGAATAATGAAAATTGCTCATTGTACGTCAACACTGATTATTTTTTTGTATGTGTTAGTTGACTCAAATGCATCTATTTTTCTATTCTCTATTTTCAAAACTATTTTCTATATATCACGAAAAATTATTAATATCCACTAATAACAAATAGTTTATGAATAAATAATTTACTTAATTTTTATTGGCCATCCTATTTATAAAGTGGTGCAGAAGTTGAAGGCTCTTAAAAAACCGTTTCGCAGACTACTTTATGATAAAGGTAATTTGCATGAAAGGGTTACTAAGCTGAGGGCGAAACTAGATGAAGTACAGATTCCTTTAGATCATGATCCTTATAATAATGAGCTTAGAGATGAAGCAGTCATGTATCTTCAGGAGTTTAATGAAGCAGTATTGGATGAAGAAAGATTTCTTAAGCAAAAAGCTAAAGTTGATTGGCTCAATGTTGGTGATTCAAATTCTGCATATTTTCATCAAGTTGTTAAAACAAAGACAGCTAGAAACAGAATTGATGCGGTCATGGATGCAAATGGAAATGTAAATGATGGAGATCAGGTCATTTCGGCTTTTCTTAACCATTATTTGAATTTTCTTGGGCAGGATGGCGGAGTTACATCTCTTGACACTTCGGACTTATTTGTTAATGGCTTATCCTCTGAGCAAGCTTTAGAAATGATTAAGCCGGTCTCTGGAGAAGAAATAAAGCTAGCTATGTTTTCTATGGGCGATGATAAGTCTCCAGGCCCTGACGGTTTTTCTGCATGTTTTTTTAAGCATGCGTGGGATGTTATTGGGGAGGAAGTGATTCTTGCGATCCAGGATTTCTTTGTTAGTGGTAAGCTGTTGAAGGAACTTAATCATACAGTCATTGCACTTATTCCCAAGGTTGGTACTCCTTCACATATCACTGATTTTCGACCAATTTCTCTTTGCAATGTTTTATTCAAATGTATTACAAAGATAATTGCCAATAGACTGAAGGATTCGCTTGATAAGCTTGTTAGTGTTAATCAATCAGCATTTGTTCCAGAAAGAAGAATTTCGGATAATATTCTTTTGACTCAGGAGCTTATGCATAATTATCACCTGGATAGAGGCCCTCCTCGTTGTGCTCTTAAAGTGGATATCCAAAAAGCTTATGACACGGTTAATTGGGACTTCTTGAAGAGTATTCTGATTGGTTTCGGATTTCCAGAGCGTATGGTTGGCTGGATCATGGAATGCGTCACTACAACATCATTTTCTCTTAACATAAATGGTGTTCTTCACGGTTTTTTTAAGGGAAAAAGAGGTCTGTGACAAGGAGATCCGCTGTCTCCATATTTATTTACCTTGGTCATGGAGATTCTTACTTTAATCTTGAAAAGAAAAGTGAGGAATTCGGAGGATTTTGCTTACCATCACCAATGCCGTGAGCATAAGATTATTAACTTGTGTTTTGCAGATGACTTGTTTATATTTATGCGAGGTGATGTTAATTCAGCAAGAGTAATCATGGAAGCTTTGGAGGAATTTAAGTTCGTGTCTGGCCTTGTTCCTAGTCTCCCGAAGAGTACGGCTTATTTTTGTAATGTGTTGAATCATGTTAAATTGGACATTTTGAATGTCCTACCATTTGAAGAAGGTACTTTACCAGTTAAGTACTTAGGGGTACCGCTTATCTCTTCTCGGTTAATGATCAGGGATTGCAAAGTTCTGGTAGAACAGGTGAAGAAAAGGGTGGGAGATTGGAAAAATAAATTTTTATCGTTTGCAGGAAGACTTCAATTGATCTCTTCAGTGCTCTCTTCCATGCATGTTTATTGGGCCTCAGTTTTTCTTCTTCCCTCGAGTACTTTACATGATATTGAGCAGATCATGCGTGGTTTTTTGTGGAGTCAAGGTGATCTTCAAAAAGGTAAAGCTAAAGTCGCTTGGGAGGTTGTTTGCTTGCCTAAGGAGGAAGGTGGACTAGGACTACGTAACCTGAATCAGTTTAATATTGCTTTGCTATCTTCTCATATTCGGTATTTGATGTCTCGTAAAGAGTCGCTATGGGTCAAATGGATTCATACCTATAAATTACGAGGCAAGAATTTTTGGGAGGTCCCTTGTCAAGGGAATC
Organism: Erigeron breviscapus; assembly: GCA_034093135.1. NCBI lineage: Eukaryota > Viridiplantae > Streptophyta > Magnoliopsida > Asterales > Asteraceae > Erigeron > Erigeron breviscapus. The sequence goes on from CM067169.1 coordinate 63,410,803, forward strand.
TCTCTTGGAGCTGGCGGAAACTACTTCAGTGTAGGAATGTTCTTAGACAGTTTTTATGGTTTCAGATAGGTAATGGAAGATTGGCGTCGGCTTGGTTTGATAACTGGAATCAGTCTGGCCCTTTAATTTCTTATGTTTCACCACGGCAGATTGCAAATGCAGGATTTAAAATGGATGCTACTGTGTGCGACATTGTTCAAGGAGGTGACTGGAAATGGCTGGATTCGTGGAATACTTGGTTGTCGAATCTACTTCCTCTTGTGATGCGAGATAATGTTTGTGATTTGGTGCTTTGGAGGGACGCAAATGGTGTCACTCATGAGTTTTCTGTTGCCCGTGTTTGGAACTCAATTCGGCATTCTTCTCCAATTGTCGACTGGTTTCATTTGGTGTGGTTCAATCAGCGCATTCCCAAACATGCATTCATTTTGTGGCTGGTTTTTAAACAAAAACTAAAAACGCAGGATTTGCTGAGCTCTCGGGATGTTCATTCGTCATCATCTTTACCTCAAGTTTGTGTGTTTTGTGGATTGCAGCCAGACTCTCATAATCACTTGTTTTTTGAGTGTTCATTCTCTTTACAGGTGTGGAATGAGGTGCGCGTAAAGGCTGGTTTGTCTAATCAATCAGGTGTTTGGAACGACATTAAAAATGAGATTCTTCCTATCGCTAAGACAAAGTCTATGTTTAGTGTGGTAGCAAAACCGGTACTCGCAGCTTCGGTTTATTATATATGGCGAGAAAGGAATGCACAAATGTTTAACCGAAAACGAAAGCCTTTTAATGAAGTTGTTACATGTATCATCTCTACTGTTCGTTTGAAGCTTGCTACGTGTAGATACAAGAGAACAAGACGGGTGGAGCAGTTCTTGATTTCATGGGATCTCCCAGTTTCATTAACTAAGTCTTTGTAATCTGTCTTATTTGTTTTTGATTCTTTATTTGTAATACTGAAAGTGGCATGTCACTTTCTTTTGGTGGATGCATGTTTGTGCATGGGATGTAAGTCGTCTTGACATTCAGTCAAGCGCCTGTTTTTATTGATATATATAATATAACCAGGGGTGACGGCCTTTTACCGGGAAAAAAAAATAATTTACTTAATTTCCTATTTTACATCTAGCTAGCTAGCTTAAATCATTATTATCACAAATTAATACTAAAATATCTGACTCTATGGATGATGAAAACAAATGATGATTATAATTCAAGGAAAACTCCTAGTGAAGCGTCATCTATAGAACGTCTAATGATGTTCGTCGTAAGGTTGAGAGTGATAAGGCAAATGAAGATGAGATAATATATAGCTAGCTAGGAGAATTATTGATTTCGACTATATGAGAAACGTACTGGTAACAATTTGGAATTGATGGAACAATCTTTAATTAATGATCGATGTTATTGAAAAGGGGCACATGATTATGTTGATCACTCAATATATATATGGGTGATATGAATGGAGATAATGAAAGGAATTTTTCTAGTGATGGCGACGTGGAATTAACTTAGTTGTAAAGAACTCATCCGTTTTTTACTCAAGTTAATAATGCTTTGGAAAAACAAATTAACCAACGTTAATTGCTTCTGATCTTGACACTTCTGGTATTACAGTATTTCTTTGAATGCCATTTCGAAAAAAAAAAATTGGAAGAGGTGATGGTACATTGTTGTTTTGGCTAGACGTGCACTTTCACTTCTATGTTCCCTCAAGTAAGAGCAATCTAAGCTGGCTACAGTTTTAGATCATTGGCCGCAGGCCAGATAGTCGTTATTTTGTGTCAAATTGGAGAAGACATATTAGAGTGAGCTACCAAATTAAATCTCAACACAATTATTATTTATGGAATCTATCGAAGGAAATAACCAATCGATGAAAGAACATGAAACCATTCTGTTTCAATAGAGGTACGAGAAAGGGTTGGGGGCGAATTATTATGGAATCTATCGGGTTTAGTGATGCTCCGAATACCTGGACATTCGCAACTTCTTATTTAAGCTACATAATCAAGTGATCACATTTTTGGCTCTTGTAATAATGTTGGTGGAAGAATATGGAATATGGCCGGTTTTCAAATGGTTAGAAACTTCTTTATTTTTATCTGGGTTAAGTATCCTGTAGTGTAAGTAACTTTGCAACTTTTTTTATTGTGTGTATGCATCAAAATTTTTGAACATTGTATGTAAGTATCTCGCTAAATCGAACATTTAAAGTAAATTTTTTACGTTGACCAATCAAAAACTTATACGTGGCAGCTCATATGGTTGCCACGTATACATTTTTACATTAAGTGTTCAATTTAGAGAGATACTTACATTAAGTGTTCAAAATTTTTGATGCATACACACAATAGAAAAAGTTGTAAAGTTACTTACACTCCGAGATACTTAACCCTTTTTATCTCATGGACCTCTTGATTTTATTTCTTTAATTGACAACATGCGGATTCTTTGGATAAGAACAATACTATTGAAGCTATAGTATTCTGTTTGAGTTTAAGGAGTTCCTCGTCGATCTTAATGCTACTCATTCTTATTCATTGCATCAAAAATTTACAGAGTAAAAACCTGTGGGAGGATTTTTCTAGTATGTCTTTCTTGTATCTCGGGTTAATGTAGTTGGTACGAGTTTTTCTTATCCTTTTTGCTACCCTCACAGATCAAGCTTTGAGATGTGTCTAGAAATTTGTTACAGATTTCTCGATAGTGCAACTGTGTAATTGTTCCTGTACTAGTGGCTTCTTAATTTAATATGTATAGTCGTTCTGAAAGAAAACAAATAAATGATGAAGGATATAAACTTGTCATGCGAGAAAAAGTATATAGTGTAATAATTTTGTTTTATGCTGTTTGTTAAACAATAAATTCGAGGGGGATATAATTTTTTTTTCTTTTTCTTTTTCTTTTTGGGCTTTATAAATCCATCTCTTAAATTTGGTTGTTAAGCAACACTAACAATTTTTATCTCAGCCAAATTCTTTAACTTTTACTGTATCGTTTTTCATCCCTAGATTAAACACACATGAAGGCAAGATCGATATAAGAATTGTCACGTTTAGTCTTGAAAAGTGAAATAAAAAAATAAAAAGTTTAAGTATATAAGGATGTATGTACGTAAGTTGTACATATTTTTATTGTGTGAAAAAACTTTCATTCGATTCATTGTATTTAATTAACCTGCGAAATTGAATAAATCGTGTAAGAAATTGGCTGGAAGCTGACGTGTCACCATCTGGCATCTGAGACGTGACACAATGATTGACCGTCACATCAACATTTAGCTCGTTGCCTACACGATTATTCAATTTTACAGGTTAATTAAATACAGTGTATCGGATGAAATTTTTTTTTACACAACAGAAAAGGTGTAAAAGTTCCATACATTTCCAAATATACTTAACCAAATACTGTAACGACCTAAAACCAAAATAGACCAATAGTGTGAAAACGTTTTTAGATGTTCTATACTTAGAAAAATATGGCAATTTTTCGCGAAAAATCAAAATGTTCCAAATCAAGAAAAGACACTTGTAATGTTCTTAAAATGATGTAACTAGACTAGTATACAAGTTTCAGGACCCAAAAAGGTCAAACGAATGCTCGGTAAAAAATAGTGAAAATTATAGAAGCGGACGACCTTTGTGTCTGCAAGAGCCGTCCTCAAAGGTCGTCCCCTTAACAAAGGCCGTCCTCCCCAGTTTCGTACTTTTTGACATTTTGACAACTTTAAAGGCCGTCCTTAAAGGCCGTCCCCTTAACAAAGGCCGTCCTCCCCAGTTTCGTAATTTTTGACACTTTGACAACTTTCGACCCTTTTTACTAAATACCGAGCTTCCGACAACTGATTAACAACTTTATTTTGATATAAAACACCTAACACAACATTTACAAAGGTCTTCATACCATCCGTTGATACAAATCGAGTTTACAAAACTAAACGGGTCATTTACCCAAGTTGCAAATATGAAATTTTGACCAACCTAACAATACACAACTCTTACAATTTAAAACATGATCCAACTACACGACATTACCACAATTATACTCAAAATGACCAAAACCATATCAAGAGCCAATAGTTAAAAGGGCCACTATGGGTTCTATCAACAATATCATTTCCGTTTTAAGTTAACATGCTTTTACATCACTATTCAATATCAATCTCAAGAGCTTCACTTTATTCTCACTTTCTCGAACCACCTATAAAAAGATAAACAACTAAAAGAATAAGCTTTCGCTTAGTGAGTACAATATACATTCAACATCAACAATATCATATCACGCAAGTAACAAACACATATAAGGATCCTTATACGATGACAAGCCCATGAATCGTCATCCATGACTTGCCACCCACAATGAGCAAAAGAGTCCAAGACTCCACGGCTCACCATACAACGATCAAAAGAGTCCAAGACTCCGCGGCTTACAATAACATCAACAACGAGCAAAAGAGTCCAAGACTCCGAGGCTCACCATACATCGAGCAAAAGAGTCCAAGACTCCGCGGCTCACATCAAATGCATATAGTACTCACCTTTGCCACAATTATAACAATTTCGCACGTTATAGATTCACAACAAGTTCAAGCTCCCTCATTGAGCACCTAAAATATCAAGTCATACACTCCATGAGATTTCCAACATAAATCTCAACATCACGCAAACCCACCCCACACGGGTTATTCATCGTTGCGTTTGGCTAGTTACCAACTTTGTTTACCCATCAATTATAATCACCACTTCAAAAATCATTGATGTTTAACATCTCGTTATCAACTCAATCACTATAAAACTTTCTAGCCAAACACAACAAACTCATTAACGCTTTAAACCCATATCAAAACCACTTTGTCTTTGAGTTGTTTCTTTATACAAAAATCTCATTTTTAAGCATAATTCATATAATCACCATCATTATATAGTCTTTTCACTTATCAAGCCAAAATCACCATTTTTATATTTTATTCATAAAGCCATTACCCATAATTCTATCAATTTTTATCATGTAACTCAATGACTAACAATTAAGTGGAAGAAATTGGGGAAAACACCAATCATAAAGCCCAAGAACTCTAATTTAAATTAAAGCAAATTGACTCATTTTAAGAAAACCCCCAAATTTCTTTAATCACATAAACCCTAATTTCAATTGTGAACATAATCAAGAATCATACATTGCATGAATGATAACTAGGTTAAGAAATGGAAATCACAAATTTCTCTTTTTCTCCCTTGAAGATTTCGACACACACATATATGTATTTCAACCCATCTTTTCTTGCTAGACAATTGATGTTGTTATTATTATCATTACTTAGGAGATTTCTTGATTTAGATGTTGGAAGGAATCACACATTAAAGAAAATTGAGAAGAGTAAGGTTGAGAGGTTGGAGGTGGAGGAAAAGTGATTCAATGAAAACTATATGGCTGGCACATTCTCCTTGTGCCACGCCTCATTCCAAAATAAAGGGATATTATACACGCTAGCCACTAAGGTTCAAACTAAATTAATACCTTATTTAAATTTTAAATAATAGGAATTTATTTTAATGGCAAAACTACAATAAAGATTAATTTTATTAACTTTAAAATATTAGGGTGTTACAAATACACACCTTTACGACAACAGAGGTTTTATCATATCTACGACAAACAAATAATCGTCGTGAGATTACTTGGCTCATATATCTAATATCTGAGTTAATGTACCAAAAGAACCCCTCAAATATACTATACGTACATGAACCAATTATAAACCATTTGCGCATCCAAGGTTTTATATTCACATATACCAACAATCATGAACATAAAAACAAAATAATATAAAATATTCTACCTATAAAAACACATGCTTTCTCTGCAACTTTTGCTCACACCTCCACCTCCACCTCCTCTCTCTCATTGTGGTCATTATTGGTGACCATTCAACTTTTCACTTATCTATTTCCTCTGTTTTCAGTCTTTTTTCTTCTTCTTCTTTTTGTTGCATAATTCTTCAACAATAAAAAAAACATAGCAAAATGGACGGAGTTTCGATATTCGAACTCCTTCTAGACTCGTTATCGAGTTCTCGTAACGACATTGTAGATAAAATCACACCTTTACGACAACAGAGGTTTTATCATATCTACGACAAACAAATAATCGTCGTGAGATTACTTGGCTCATATATCTAATATCTGAGTTAATGTACCAAAAGAACCCCTCAAATATACTATACGTACATGAACCAATTATAAACCATTTGCGCATCCAAGGTTTTATATTCACATATACCAACAATCATGAACATAAAAACAAAATAATATAAAATATTCTACCTATAAAAACACATGCTTTCTCTGCAACTTTTGCTCACACCTCCACCTCCACCTCCTCTCTCTCATTGTGGTCATTATTGGTGACCATTCAACTTTTCACTTATCTATTTCCTCTGTTTTCAGTCTTTTTTCTTCTTCTTCTTTTTGTTGCATAATTCTTCAACAATAAAAAAAACATAGCAAAATGGACGGAGTTTCGATATTCGAACTCCTTCTAGACTCGTTATCGAGTTCTCGTAACGACATTGTAGATAAAATCACAATGGTGTGGACCCTATTGAAAGCGCCAGTAGTGGTGCCATTGTTGACAATTGCAATGTACATATGTTTAGGTATGTCAATAATGTTGTTCATAGAAAGAGTGTATATGGGAATTGTGTGTGGTTTTATGAAATTGATTAGAAAAGATACAAAAAAACGTTACAAATTCGAACCATTTGAAGAAGGTGATGATGTTGAATTGGGTAATTCAGCTTACCCTCTAGTTCTTATTCAAGTTCCAATGTTTAATGAAAAAGAGGTTTGTTTTCTTTCATTCACCATTTTTTTGTTTACTAATGTAGCCTGTTAGGCCAATATTAACATTGGACTATACTATTATAAAAAAATAGTACAGATATATACTAGCAGTATAGAGTTTTATAGACATTATGGGTGGATCATGACAACCTTTCGCCTCCAATTGGCTATGCCACTAGTCTTGCATATAATTATTATTTTTATATTGTTTTGGTTTTTAGTGTTGTTTTTTGTGTATTTATCGAAACAGGTTTATCAACTTTCAATTGGAGCTGCATGTGGGCTAACATGGCCATCTGATCGTATTGTGATACAAGTTCTTGATGATTCTACTGATCCAATTATCAAGGTTGGTAAAAAATTTAATTTTACAGAAATATTTATTACGAAACATGCAAATGTTCCGTCTTTTTTTTTTTATATAAAGAACAACTTATGCGTACATTATTATTATAATATTATATATTGTTATGTGATCACTTGATAGTCACTTAGACAATATATTTTGCTGTCTCTTTCAATTCTCATGTTCTAAAAGGCTAATTAGTAGCAAGTTAAAAAAGTAAAATAGTGATAGTTAACTAAGACTTAAAAATATTAGTTGTTTAAAGTTAGTGTATCAATCAAAATTGAAATTTGTAAAAGTACTTCATAATCTCGAATCTAACTATTTGATTGATATATGTTTTATCTTTTATTCTATTTTAGGAATCTTATTAATTGTAAATTAAAACCAGGGAGGAGTATAATGATATTTGATTGGTTGATATATAGTTGTAAAGTAGCACGTTGAATTTCAAGTATGACTTGTAACATGGTAGTGTTTTCTTAGTGCCTTCTGACATCATGACAGTAACAACTTGTATGCTGGGTTCTTGAGTTTTTTTAAGAGATGAAAAGAAAGGAATCCAAATGATCTTAAAACAATTTGTGTTCTTGAGTTTTTTTTAAGGATGGAAGAGAAGTGAAATGATAGGAAGTGGAGTGATAATCTAGTTGATTTTGTTCCCTAAATCTTCCTCCCACTTTTGGGATGATTTGAAAGGATTCAATATCTTCTAATCTCATCTCATCACTTCTTTTCTTTTCTTTTAATAAGGAACTCAAGAACATAGCAGTATTATTCTACTGTGTTAATCGCTTCTTTATTTTAATGAACATGCAATTTTTTTAACATTGATTAACACGTGATTACTAGGATTTTGCTACAACGTTACACAAATCTTTATTATTTTATTAAACTCCAAATCTAAGCACATGATAAGTAAAGAATAAATTTTATCAATTGTACTTTAATTCAAGGAGCTCATATTAATTTGTACTATCTTTTTATGAATCTATCACATTGTACAACTGATATAACACGCAGTATAAGTATATAATACATAATAATGGTATATTTATTAAAAGTTATACTACCATTATCAATTCTCTTTAATTTGTTTGGAACAATTTTTCGATCACTAGACACCATTAATCTTTATCAGCTTTACATTGAAAAATTTCTATGTACGGTTTTTAACCACTAATTATATACCATACCTCTAATATATCACTAATCAACCATTGGTTTGGAAGACACAATGTTATGGGCTCGTGGTTTTAATTACACCATCACGTGTCGACCCGACTAGTGGTATCATCCATTGCTACTACTATAAGTTTTCACCTAATTGGACAAATTGCCATGCATATATATATGGTCACTCACCTTATAACTTAAAATGAGCTATAATTACTTGGTAGTTTAATTTTGAATAAATAAATCATACAAAGTTTTGTTAATTTGTAGTTAACAATCAAAATAAGATACTGATTTATTGAAATGTAAATGATCTAATTTGAGGTTATAGGGTATGGTGGAGGTAGAGTGTCAAAAATGGGCTAGTAAAGGTACAAACATACACTACCAAGTTAGAGACAATCGAAAGGGCTACAAATCTGGTGCACTTAAAGAAGGTCTAAAGCATAGTTATGCAAGCGAGTGCGAGTATGTCGCCATTTTCGATGCTGATTTCCAACCCGAACCCGATTTTCTCTTGAAAACTATCCCTTTTCTTCATCATAACTCTGATCTTGGCCTTGTTCAAGCTCGTTGGAAATTTGGTAACTATTCAATTCCTTTGAAACTCTTTTCTTCTATGTTTTTTCCTTCACTTCAAGATTGGTCAATGGTAGTTACTACGTTTAACTGCTTGAGGTAGACTAGCTAGTTAGTTATTTAAAGTCTATAAGATAAGTTAAATATAATGATGAGTTAATATTAAGTCACCTAAAAAGTTTGAATTGAGATCTTATAAACTTAATGTTTACTTTACTAGTAAACTTGAAGATACAAAGATAATTGTTAAATTTTGACCTTTGATTTTAATTCAATTGTTAAGATGCCTTCAACTTTATTAGTAAAAGTTGAAAACAACTTTAGAGTATTCTTATCCAAAAACCTTTAAAGTGTCACGCATATTAATAAAGTCATTCCTTAATATATCAAAAAATCTATACAAGTTCTTAGGTGAAGTATTGCAAATATCGAGTTACCTTAAGTTGCTCCTTTAATTGCTAGTTTGATTTAGATTAGCTGATATTTTAGATGGGTGAAGATCCCCTCAAGTTGGAAATAACTTGAGGGGTCAAGTTAAAACAATCTTGACCCTTGAATTAAAATCAAAGATTAAGATTAAAATATGATCTTTTAATCTTGACTAGTCAAGTTGGATAACTTGAGGGAATCTCATCCCAATTTAGACATAGAATAGTAACTTGTTATTAAAATTGGCATGATAATACTACAATGATCCAAAAATTTGTCGTTAAAAAAAATCCATATATTTCTTAAACATTTCATTACTTTTTTTTTTTGAAAGGTGTGGATTAATCATCGCAGCAAAGGCTCTAGCTTAAGCTAGTTTTACATACCTTCTCACCCTTCAATACCCGGTAGGAGGAAAAACCCCTAACTAGCCGCCCAAAGGCACGACACTAATTAGGGATAAAACCCTGCCCTTTCAAGGTTTGATCATGAGACCTCCCCTATCACAAAGTGTAAACTATGAAATTGAGCTTGATTGATGGATAATTGTGTATCTAGATCTAGTGTGTGAAATGTGTGTTTGTGTGTGTATTGAGAGAATAAATGTAATTGAATTTTATTATATGAAAGAGTTAATTACAAAATAGGGTGGAAGGGGGTTTATATACCATGAAACTAATTAACACTAATGCCCCTTTCACTAATAGAAGTTTACAATTCAACAACATAATTTATAAAGCTAACACAAAGAGACTATTGTCTTATGTCCAACCACTGCAGTGCAAGTGGAAGTACAAACATTTCATTACTAGTATCTTATAAACCAACTCACCTAGTAGAGGGTTGGCCACATGTATGTCCTAAGGTGGGTCATCGAAAGGTTTTAGCCGAAATTTAAGGTCTTGAATTCAATTTTGGTAAGGGAAGTGTTTCTCTTCGATGGGTTAACTAAGGGGATCTGCTCGTCGGAGGCTTTCTAACACAGACCCCTCAAGACAACATACGCGGTATGCTAGATCTCCTGACATTCGCGAGTAACCTACACCTTTCAAAACAAAATTTTTATTTTAAGACCATTAAAGACATCATGTCATCGTGTTTGACTTAGTAATCTTATCCTCATTGCACCTTTTGCTCTTGACTAGTGTGGACTTTCTTTATTTTTTTGAAGAAAAGTGAAAAAATGTTTTAGGAGGGTATACATTAGTCATGTAATTATCAGGTTTTTAAAAGAATTTGGACTTAAATGAAAAGTCATTACCCATTACTTGAACGCACAACTGTCATGAACTATGATTGCTTGAAAACGTTGGTATTCAATCCCCACATGTTGGTATTCAATATCGCAAAGTAGTCCCCGCAAATAAAAAGTGATGTTAAATCTACCTCCACACAAATCACGTATACCACTTGATATATTGAATAGAATAAAAACTAATAATAATAAACTTTTTATACATCTTTATAAAGTCTTGGCTTGTTTCATGTAATGTTCTTAAAAAACTAATTAGCTTTTTAGCTAACTAAAAGTTTGGGCTTTCTCTATGATTTTTTTACACAAGATCTTTTTTTACATAGCTAGGTGTATACCTGGTAAAGTTCTTAAAGTTTATACATACTTTCCGTTCAAGTCAACTGTCCCCCTATATGTTTGTTTTGATATTTGACATATTCTTGTAGACATCGATGCTCTATTATTCTTTTCTTACTTTTGATATATTTTTTTACTTCATATATCTTCATAATTTTATAATTTTCATTTTAAAAAGAATATCCGGATAATTTCGTCATAAAAGTTAGGTGAAAAATGAATGAAAGAAATTTGATTAGGTTATCTCCAATGCTAAGGACGCCTTTAGGCGTTCTTCAGCTGTCACATCATATCCTCACAAATCCTTTGATATCTTTACAAATCCTATAAATCCTTCAAATCTTTTAATTTTACCTCTAACCATACAAATATCCTTACATACACCAAAAAGTTACATACACCAAAAAATCTTTAGTCTTGGACAAATTAAGAGCATACCCTTAAATAAAGACGTACACAAAAAAAATCTTTAGTTTTGAATAAGTTTCAATGACAAAGGATATCCATGAACAAAGACACCTAAAACATTGCGGATAGTTTTATAAATGAAAGCTTTATCATAATGAGAAAAAGAAAATTGCTCCCCATGTTACAGGACTTTGTCTTGACTCATGGTGTGAAATCGTGAATATAAAACTCTAGTAAGATTGACAACATTGGTCTTTTAAAAATTGGTTATTAATTAACATGTGCTGATAGGTACACTATGCGTTTTGCACCTCAACTAATTAAATAACAACTATATATATTATAAGTTTAACAATAAAACAAATTCATCAAACATTTGAACTAGAAAAATGAAACATAGAGTATTAATGAAAAATCATGCCATTGTAATTTGGAAAATACTCAAACAATATATTTATTTTCAGGCAGTGATACGATTGTATACATCTCACCTACTTTATATATCTATTAAGGTATATGTTTATCTAAAGTAAAGTTAGATCTAAAAAATTTTTATTTTTATTTTCAGAACGGGCATTCTAACTTACAATTACTCCTAGATTACACGCATGCTTGGGATGAAACCTAAAACTTTTTAAAAACCTCTATTAATTCACCCCTACAAGCGTGAAACTTTTTATTGTTTAGAATTGCCGTTTTACTAGATTAAAAAAGGACTTTTTTCTTTTATATTTTATTTGAAAGGAAATGACTTTTGTTAGAACTACTTAAGCGATTTTCATCAACAAAACTTAGGACTCATAATTTTCAAGTTGATGAGTCTACCTCAATACGTTAAGCTAAGGGGGTGCTTGGTTGAATTAAATGAATGGAAATGGGAATGTCAAAGGGAATGCTAAGGAATGCAATGGATATTTCATTACTTTTGATGTTGCTTGGTTAGGTTGGTTTATTTTACAAAAATATATACAATGTATAAAATTTTATTAAATAAGTATATATAATAAGTTATTATTTATTTAAATTTTGTTCTGATTATATTTTTATATTATTGGTATATCAATATCAATTATGTGTTGTATATAAGTATATTTAAAACAATTTGTAAACTAATATTAATGTTACTAATTATATTTAACACTATGTGTATAATATGGATTTTAATAACTACCTCACGTAATGGTTCTTCGAGAATTCCGGGATACATAGTGGGGGAGAGGTGGATTATTGGGTAATGAAAGTTATTACCCCCAATTTAGTGTATAATGGCTCATTGCTTAGTTTTGGTATTGATTAACCACCTTTTTTTTAACCAAGCACAATCATTTATTATGTTATCCATTCCTTACCCTTAAATACCCCCAACCAAGCACCCCCTAAATGATCTTTGACAAAAACAGAATTTTGGTGAACATATTAAATATGTACTTGGGCACCACCATGAAATTCCGGCTAGGGGGCCAAAAAATATTTTGGTACCGCCTATCTATTACTCCCTCCGTCCCACTAGAAGTGTCATGTTTTGAATTTTCAAAGTCTAACAATTATAACTTGACCTTAAAAATTTTTATTTGTGTTAGATAATTTTTGATGAAAGTTATATGAATTGATTGTGTTTTAGAGGTGTTTTTTAATGATATAACTTTTATCAAATTTTATATAACACAAAAATATATATTTAAGGTCAAAGTTTAAAAATAAAGACTTTGAAATATTCAAAGTTGACACTTCTAATGGGACGGAGGGAGTAATTAATAATTATATATAGCTGGTTTTATGGAAGTCATATAAATCAACAACCGTATTGGCCCAGTACTGTGTTTCTATATTTCCCCGAAAGATAGTGTTATTTATTAACGAGGAGTGTAACACCACCAGGCAAAAAAGTGTAACCCCACCAGAGGCATTATTAGCGGCGACGTCGCCGCTAATACTGCACCAGAGAGAGTATTAGCGGCGACGTCGCCGCTAATACTGCGGGCCCCCCATGTCTGTAATGGTAAATCTGGCAGAGAAATTAGCGGGCCCCTGTCAGTGTCAGAGTATTAGCGGCGACGTCGCCGCTAATGCCTTGGTCGGGTTGACTTTTGCCTGGTGGTGTTACCCTGTGCCTTTATAACATAGAAAAGAGACACCCCAATTTATTTTGATATCAATCAATATCAACAGTGACTAAACAAATATATAGATGCTTTCTTGTCACTACTTCCTTATATAAGACACAAAAAAGATATATATATGTTGTATAAGTTAATAATTCTTCTTTTAGATAAGACTTTTAAAGATATATATAAATAAAAACTTTCAAATGTATGCTTCTATATCTATACTAATGATAATGTCTTTTTTAATGGTTCAACTACTACATCTTTGTTTAATTATTTTTACTACATTTTTTGAAATCAAATTTTTCATAAATTTAAAGATAAATTGACATTTTATCAAACAAAAGTTTGAAATTGTATTTATTTCTTTTGTAATGTTTTTATATACTAACGAAAAATATGATCGGTTTTCAATAAGTGACATATAATGCAACCACTTGTATATGAATGTTACATCAATAAAGATTTTAAGAATCGAATATGTAGTTAATTAACTTTTAGATTAATTAGAATAACACTCTTTGAAGGCACGATAGCTAATAATATATAATGTGATGGTCTGTTACAGAAACCTAATTAATATAGTATATATTTAATTATTTAAGATTGTATTCTATATGTTACAGTGAATTCAGATGAATGCTTAATGACAAGAATGCAAGAGATGTCACTTGACTACCATTTCAAAGTGGAGCAAGAAGTTGGTTCTTCTACATATGCCTTTTTTGGATTCAATGGTAATCAAGCTACTACTAGTTTACCAATTAGATTGAATTTTTTAAGTTTTTAATAAATTAGTCTTATGTTTTTTATTATCTATATATAGGGACCGCCGGAGTTTGGAGAATGGCTGCTATTGATCAGGCCGGTGGATGGAAAGACCGCACGACCGTTGAAGATATGGATTTGGCAGTCCGGGCTAGTCTTAAAGGATGGAAATTCTTGTACATTGGTTCACTTAAGGTACCTTATCATCAAGGACAAAAAAATCTTCGAATATATGAATTGAACTCTCCAACATTACATGTGCATATTGTCATTATTATAATGTACAATTATATATACAGGTCAAAAATGAATTGCCAAGTAACTTTAAAGCCTATCGGTACCAGCAACACCGTTGGTCTTGTGGTCCAGCAAACCTTTTTCGAAAAATGGTTTTAGAGATCATAAGAAATAAGGTATGAATGTATGATCATAATTAGTACTATCATTTATCGTTTTAAAATATTACTGTATAAGTTAAATAGATAGTGTTGTGATTTATGTTTACTTAATTTGTTACTTAGAGAGTGACATTGTGGAAGAAGCTATATGTGATTTACAGTTTCTTCTTTGTGAGGAAGATCGTAGCGCATATTGTTACATTCATCTTGTACTGCGCCGTACTTCCTCTAGCTATATTGGTACCCGAAGTTCCAGTTCCTAAATGGGGTGTAGTTTATATCCCGGTCATCATCACTCTTCTAAACGCAGTCGGTACTCCAAGGTTCTTAGAGATTCGAGTACTTGTCACTTTACTGAATAACAGAACAATGTATGTTAATTAGGCTTATGTTTTTATCTTCATTATCATTTTGAAGGTCTTTCCATTTGGTTATTATTTGGATTCTGTTTGAGAATGTCATGGCTCTCCATCGGACTAAGGGTACTTTTGTTGGACTTTTCGAGACAAAAAGAGTAAACGAATGGGTCGTCACAGAGAAGTCTGGCGGGGATGCTTCCAAAGTCAAAGGATCAACACCAAAACCAGTCAGTAGACCGCGGTTCAAAATTGGTGAAAGGTACTCTTTCTTTATAATTTTAGAGTTTTATTAGTGACAGTCCTACAAATTTTCTAAAATGACATATATAAATTAAACATTTATCGTGTTTTATCTTGACAGGATTCTTATGCTCGAGCTAGGCATCGGCGTTTTCCTTCTTATTTGTGGCTCCCTTGATTTAGCGTTTGGAAAGTACCGCTACTACATTTACCTGTATCTACAAGCCATAGCGTTTTTAGTAATGGGGTTCGGTTATGTTGGCACGCATGTTCCTAGCTCGTAGATGACGTTCATCATCATCACTTTGCCATTTCGCATTTGTGATCGTCACTAGTGCTCGTTTCGTCATTAGTAGACCATGCAACATTTTTGTATATAGAAAAGAACAAAAACCAAATTCATTCAGGTATTCTTATTCTTAGTATAGTCGCAACTCATAAGGTTATATACCACGGTCTTCTCGAATCATAAAGGTTCTTTTGTATATCAAAAAGCAAATTCATAATGTGTTTGATACGCTCATGCGAGAAAAGAGTACAACGAACACAAAGAAAGAAGTTAGACTAAATTGTTGTAATTTAAATTCAGGTTGTAATGCATATATGTAATTCTTCATTAAATATATAAATAATCACGTCAAATGCTGGTTTCCGATCATTCAATTCTGTTTTTTACTTATTGTAAAACACCATAAAAAATAAGTGTTGTGAACATATATGAATAAGGGTTGATGTACGCGTCTTGTTACGGATTTTTATTGTTGATCGAACTTCTCATGAAGTAAAAAATTAGTTAAATTATTTATTTTATTTTTTAACAACATTTTACTTGAACTTCTAAACTACTCATATAATCTTAAAGTCGTTCAAATAACCCCACATTGACGTTAAAATTATAAGGCCCACTTAGCCAAATTGCATTTTCCTACTTTAATACGGGTTGTATTTCCTTATTAACTTGATCAACCTCAACTTAATTCTTCCCATTATTTGGTCTTTGATCTCATTAAACCGTTTAATTACTTTCTCTTCTTTAATACGGTTTGTATCGAGTTACAGGTCATATAGAATTATATATACAGCTTGTATTGGATTCAACTGCCCAGTTTCGGGCCCAATATCTCACCCCTTCTCTATTCCGATGATACAATAATTCTTGGGTCATGATCCACAACCTACCTTTCCAAAATCAGTAGAATTATGAAATGCTTTTATCTTGCCTCTGCTCCCAAAATAAACCTTCAAAAATCCTGTTTCCACTGCTTGGTTTAACCCAATCACCAACTGAAGCCTCCACAAGGATTCTCAAATGCAACAATGGCCAGCTTTCAATCACTTATTTTGTAGGTGCCAATATAAACTGAATAAGCAACTGGTCTTCCATCATTCAAACCTTTGCAAATCATTCATCCAAGTAGAAAGCGTCTACCCTCTCCATTGGTGGTAGAATCACACTTATACGCTCCGTGCTTGACAGTTTCCCATCATACTTCCTCTCGTTGTACAAGGCACCGGTTAGTCTTTTAATTAAACTTGAAAGTATCCGTAGATCTTTCTTTTGGGGCGGGACATCGACAACAAAAAAGATCCCTTGGGTCTCTTTGGACCTTGTCAATGCCCCTTCGGATTCTAGCGGGCTTAGATTGGGTTGTCTTTACACTAAAAATCTGTCACGTCTTTCAAAATGGTGGTGGTGGCTTCCAACCAAACCAACCTCTCTATGGGCTCGCATCAGGACCTCCATTCAACACTAACGAAGAATTTGTTCCTTTGTCCCTTTTAAATCAGGTTGGTGGGAGCTGGGACCAACATCGCCAAGTTGAGCTCCCACCTTGAATCTTTTGATGTTGGTTTGCATGATATGTTTTCAGGTTCTGTCGGGAATGGATCAACCATAAGATTTTGGATTGACCCGTGGATTGACAACAAACCGCTAAGTATTACCTTCCCTGAACTATACAAATTGGAAAAACTCAAGAGATGCTCACTCAAAGATTGCTGCTCGGGTAGAGGAATCATCTTGCAATGGGTATGGAACTGGAAGAAACCACCATCAATGCCAAAGGAATTACACCATTTACAGGAGCTTTTATCAAAGGTATACAACCTCAACCTCTCAGACTCTCATGATACGTGGACTTGGGCTTACTGTCCATCCGGTACTTTCTCGGTAAAATCAATGAAGTCACTCCTCCACAACGCTACATATGGCCCAAAGCGCTGGTCATTTCCTTGGAACAAGCTAGCTCCCCTGAAGATCAATATGCTCGGTTGGAAGCTTGAAATGGACCGATTACCCACCAATGACCTCCTTATCCGAAGATATATAACGCTACCATCTACTACATGCCTCCTATGCAACAATCGCGAAGAAAAATCACATCACCTGTTTTTAACATGTCCCTTCGCTGACGAACTCTAGACCATCTTGTCATGGTGCAATCTGCCGATCAGCAAACCTTCAAACATTAGGGAAAGAATTCCATAGAGTACCAATAAATGATCCAATGAAGGCAGAGTATATCAACCTAATCATTCTCGCCTTCATTTGGATCATATGGAAGACCCGGAATGATCGCATTTTTTCAAACAAGACCCCTTCAACTCGATACGCCACAAAGGAAATCAAACCCACAAGCTTTCTCTGGCTCACCAATAGGACGAACTCGTCCCGAATTGAATGGTCAAAATGGCCTAGTTCCCGCTTTTAAAAATTGTTCTGTTCTTTGTATGTACTATCAATGCTTGTACAGTTTGTACACTTGTAGCACCTTCTATTATATCAATAAAATTGAATGTTCAAAAAAAAAAGATGCATGACATTCTTTTACAAGTCAGAGAATGCCACTATTTTGCTATGTAAACACTTGCCAAATAAGGGCCGTATGACGATATACGAGTCGTATAAGTTCTATACGGGCCGTACTGTACTACACCGGCTATATTGAGTGTGTTTAAATAGTAAAGTTGGGGTGTACGGTTCTACGATCCGTATGTAAATTCAAAGAACTGGCCATTATACCAAAGTTGGGGTGTATGGTTAGACGATCCAGGATAATTCAAAATATACCATGGGTAAATAGTGAAATGGTAACTACTCCGAGACAATTGTAAACTCTCATTACCAATAGCAACAAAAAAAGCTAGTTCATTACAAAATGTCAGGCTCAAATGTAGACTTTAAAAGTCAAAACCTCGTTGGCCATGAACCCTCAACACAAAATTTGAGTAGCCATTATTCATAAAAAGAAACTTATCGACCACCACATTCCACATGGATGTAACCATCATCAACTCCATATCTAGCTTTGCAATCTAGTAGGGTTCCACTGGCTTGCGGAAGTTTGCTCCAGCGTACACTGCATCTGAACCGAGCTCTTCTTCAATTCGCAAAAGCTAATTCCAGAAAGAAGAAATAAAATCAATTCAATTTAATTAACATCTTAACATTTACACATGACATAACATTTATTATATTTTATGGGTCGCATGTGATGCTGAGAAGACGCACAGAGCTGAACATTATAAAATAGAGAATCCAAACAAAAATGTAACAGAATAGTCGTGCACTATGATGGTAAACAGTCAAATGGGTAAAATATATTTATATACAAAATATATTTATATGTTTTCTGGTGGTCATGATTTTTCTACTGTATACCACAATAATTCTTCAAAGACAGTCAAATGGGTAAAATATAAAATGGGCAAACATAAATCCTCCTAATAAATAAACTAATTTTAGGAGGATTAATCATTTTCCATATAAAATATAAATTAGCTTAATGATTAGATAGTGGAAGAATTTACAAGTAAATTTATGTGTAATTATAAGCATAAAAACCTACTAACTCATTTTCTTATGATATATTAAATTAAATTCTCGCTACGAAATTTGACCAGGTCTATTTTTCAACGTTTTCAGAAACAGAACAAATAATACTATGAAGAAATAGGTAGGAGAAAATAACCTGGTTGTACTTTGCAAGGCGCTCAGATCTGCATGGAGCTCCAGTTTTAATTTGACCCTGGTAAGTTCCATTGTAAAGTCAGAATCATTATGACAATTTAAAAAAGAAAAAGAATCTTTGAATTTTCAGTTAAAGTTGTTTATTACCGTTGCCAAACCAACAGAGAGATCAGCAATGAATGTATCCTCGGTCTCGCCACTGTAAGAATAAAACCATAAATAACGTTGATTTCAACATGGCAAAAAGAAAGTACTCGAAGATCAATGCAATTCAGAACTATGCTCATACCTGCGATGACTGGCCATCACACCCCATCCAGCATGTTTGGACATTTTCACAGCTTCAATACTCTCGGTAACAGACCCAATTTGGTTGACCTAACAATGGTGACCAGAAAAGAAGTGTAAAGAACAGAGCATTATCCAAGCCTTGGTTCCTTCAAGATTATAATTATAAATATACCTTGAGAAGAAGAGCATTGCATGTCTTCTCGTCAATTGCCTTCTTAACTCTCTGCAAATACAGGTCAGGTATTGATTAGAGATGCTGTCAGTGAATAATATGCTAAAATAATAAATGGGTAGAATCTAACCGTTGGGTTGGTGACCAGAAGATCATCTCCCACAATTTGTACTTGTTCACCACATTCAGCGGTCATCTTGGCATAGTGCTCCCAGTCGTCTTGGTCAAAGGGATCCTCAATAGACACAATAGGGTACTCACTCACAAATGACTTGTAAAGATCTTTGAGTTGCTCTCCTGAAATCTTTTCTTTGCCATTGTTGTTCTGCATATATCGAGAGAAAATCATACATAAGAAATTGATTATTTTAAGTATGGAACTATATATCAAACAGCCACTTTTCGTCTAATGGTTATTGACTTATTTCCCACGTTCATTCTTCCATGCATTTTCTAAGTCAGTATAACAGATTAACATAGTGAGCAATTTTACCTCTTCCTTGAAGTTCAGATCATAGGTCTTGTCCTTCTCCCCGTAAAATTCAGATGCAGCAACATCCATCCCAATGACAACCTATGGGGATGTAACACATCGATAACATTTTTATCTAAAAAATAAAACTAACTTTTAAATAGTAAAGGGAAAAAAAAGCCATTTATAAGAGCGACTGATCACAATTACCTTATCGGTGTATCCAGCTTTAGCAATTGCTGTTTTGAGCAATTCAAGACCCTCCTTGTTTTCCTGAAATCCCAAGAAACAAACTGATGTTAGAAACAGATACAAACTAAAAAAGAGGAGACCGAACAAACGCATGATAAACAATGCTTCACCTGGATGTTAGGAGCAAAGCCACCTTCATCACCAACATTAGTTGCATCCTGACCATACTTCTTCTTGATCACAGACTGAGATCAGAGTATTAAATGATTAGTACACAAAACAAAAAATTAATATTGAAAATCTTTAACAGATGACACGCAGAATAAGTAATTGGAGGCAAAACATGTTAAAACTCACCTTCAAGTTGTGGTATACTTCAACGCCCATCTTCATGGCTTCCTTGAAGCTTGAGGCACCAATTGGGAGAATCATAAACTCCTGAAAAAGTAAAGCTTGTGAGAATCTCTTGATTATGAGATAACAGATATACGCAAATGTAGAGCATAATCAAGACATGTATAAACCTGCATGGCAAGCTTGTTTCCAGCATGTGATCCACCATTAATGACGTTGAATGCAGGTACTGGCAAAACCAAGTTCTTGTTGCCGGCCAAGTTGGCAATATGCTGCACTCAGCAAGTTTACAGTAAACATAAGACTAACATACCACTTCAATGAGTGAAAATTTGAATCTAAATACATCCAGCACAGATACAAAACTTGTCATAAGACTTTCGAGCTGGTAACATATAAAAAGTAATTCCTAGCATCATTCAAGTGATAAAAAGCAATCACAAGAGCATATGGTAATACATCTCTACAGATTTAGAGTTACCTTGTAAAGTGGGATCTTGAGGACACTAGCCCCGGCCTTGCAAAGTGCAAGAGAAACAGCCAAGATGGCGTTTGCTCCAAGCTAAACCACATAAATATACAAATATAAGTATCACACGTATCAAAAACTACAGAAACAGTCAAATGTAAACACAGTAAAGATTTATCATAATACCTTTTGCTTGCACCAGCCCCATTCATTCTCATCAGTTCCATCGAGTTGTTGAACCATGAAGTTATCGATACTGGCCTGCTCAATTCGGTCATGTAGCATAAAAGATATATACATTTAATACTAATATAAATATAAAAATCGGCTAATATAATAATATATATATATATATAACCAGTGTTGTAAATAAAGGTTTTAAAGGCCGTTATAAAGGCGTTATAATGCTTAAAGGTGGTCTGCCGTTACGTTATGTGTCTTGTAGGGTAGATTTAAAGGTTGCAGTCAATAAGGGTCAAACAACGAACTTAACAGGCTGGGCCATAGATAATAGATAGATACATATATTTAACCTAATGATTTTGTGTTTATTAGGCTAACTTTGGTTTTGAAACCAATACAAATATCTTATGAAACAGAAAGATGACTTGGTTTAAATAAAACCACCAACATTTTTGGGTAGGTACATTATTATTGTAAACTTTAAATAAATAACAAAATTCATATAAAAATAAGTATAAGTATTTTATGTTATACTTTTTAGTTTTTAATGGTTATTGAATTATTTTGTAGAGATACTGTTAATATATATCTTTTAAAAAAGAAATCCCTTTATAATTTATAGTCTCCGTTATAATGCCGATATATCTCCGCGAAATGAGATTTATCCTTAAAGGTGGTCGGCCGCCGAGTGACTGTCGACCGTTATTTACAACCTTGTATATAAAAATCAAAGGACTAAAGATAAGGTCGATTAACAAACCTTTCCAACAAGAGCAGGGCCGATAATTGTGTTAACGTTTGCAACAGCCTATTCAAACAAAATCAAATGTGAATACATCAGCATTTTAAATCTCTCATTAACAAACAGACATACGAATACAATAGTATCGTCAAATAGGTCTAACCTTGGAGACACCTTTTCCAAGGTAGTCTGATCCTCCATCTCTTAGTTCAAGTGCCTCGTAAATACCTACATAAAAAAAAAATCATCAAAAATAAAATACACTATCACTCCAACTGCATTTGTATAGAATCAGATCATACCAGTGGATGCACCGCTAGGTACAGCAGCGCGAGCTAATGTCCCATCGGAAAGAGTAATATCTACCTGTAATCACATCACACCAAGTTTTATCACTAACCAAATCCATGACACTAAGTTTCTCAAGAACTTGCTCTGTCGTTATGCTAGAATCCTATAGTTTCATCACCGACTATCAAACCGAGGATATGTCGCTTATCATTAACTATTAGATAGATTTACTACATTCTCAATCTAATCTAAATCATATAAATCAATATACATACAGAATTACAGTATCAAATTGTTTTAACTTGCTCATCATCATCACAGTCACATTTATTTAGCAATCTAACACAAAATCACAATGATAAATTAATAATCTCTATATATTATAATAATAATAATAATAGATCTAATCAAATTAAACAAATCAGTAAAATCAAATAACACAAGTCAAAGTTTACTTGTCTACTTGATAGTTAAATTTAATGTATATATATATATATATATATTATATATATATATAATATATATATATATATATATATAGATTGATATGTACAATTATACTTATATGTATGTGAGTATAATAATATATACATATATATATAACGACGATCTAACGGAACAACAGAAAAAGTAACAAGATTAAGCAAAAAATCACTGAAAAACGATTACAAAAAAACGGAAAATAGTGACAGACCTCAACGGTAGGGTTGCCTCTGCTATCGAAGATCTGACGAGCCCAAACTTTAAGGATTGTAGCCATAATTAAGATCTAAAAATTAGAGAGAAAATTATAGAAAAATATTAGGTGGAAAATGAGATTTGATTTGTGAGATTGTGAGAAAGAAATATAGAATTGAACGCCCACCAGGATCTTGTATTTGTATTGGTGGTTGGGCAATAGCAGCCGTCAGATCAGCGTGATTTCAATGCCACGAGGCTCTTTTTTATGTTTAATCCTTCTAGATTAATGGTGTTTACAATCTTTATCTTGGTGTTAACACTTTATTTGCAATTTTGGTCCTGGATGTGAAGTTTAATTGACTTTTTGTCCAAATTAGAAGGTGTGTTTGGTCCCATTTGACTCTTTTTGTTTTTCTTTTTCTCCACGTAAATCTGACTCAAATATATGCCATGGTATATGCCGTTTCCTTTTTACTCCGTTTGTTTTATGGGCCGAATGGTTCGCATAATATTTTCGAAAGAATTAAAATCTGCAATGAAATTAGAATTTGATTGAATTTGTATTTGAAAGTTTTAGAATTGTCATGTGTTTGGTTGACAGAATTCAATGAATTCAGTTAAAGAATTTGAATTTGAACTATGACAATGACAAAATTACCCTTTATTAAACTTTTTATTTTTTTATTTTAATAATACATTATTATACATCTTATATATAATAAAAATAATGATAATAATTAAAAATATATTAAATAAGTAATATATTCTAAAATAATTATAATTTTATATTAATATATAATAAATATTAAAAAACAATCTCATCTACAATCTACCAATATATATATAACAAGGTCCTAAATTCTTTTATGAATAAGTAAGGACCGTTAGATAACTTCAAACTTTTAATTACAACCTTTAGATCAAAATAATTGTATTATTACCAAATTTATTATTAAGTAAACACAACATTAGTCCTTCTACTTTATATATTTAGATAAAATATAACCTTATGTATTATTAATATTTATAATAATAATAATAATAAAATATATGTATGTATTTGTTTGTTTTCGTACAATCTAATGTAATATATATTTCCTTAAATAATGACATAATATTTTATCTATTAATGAAATTAAATAAGTTAATATTATATACTACGTATGAATGAAAGTTTTTTTCACAAATTTATTTTTATTAATTTAATGACAAAACTAATCTATGACTTAAATAATAACATAATATTTTATCTATCTAATGAAATTAAATAAGTTAATATTATATACTACGTATGAATGAAAGCTTTTTTCACAAATTTATTTTTATTAATTTAATGACAAAACTAATCTATGACTTATGAAAATACTCAATTAACTATGAATGCGAATGAGTGATATTAATGAGAAGTTAGCGTTTTTTAATATCATAAATTGACAATATATACACCGTCAAAGATGATATTGGGACCCAAAACCCGTGAAAGACGACATTGGGATTTACATTACTTTTTTTGCCCGGCTTAAAATTTTGAATGCGGAAATCAAATATTTTAACCAACAGTGGCACATTTGGGAAATATCAAAAACTAATTAAAATATATTTAATGGCAAAAGGTTATATATGTGACATAAAATCGAGTTATTTATAGTGATTTAGGTCGTGTTTGTTTAATGACTTAATAAAAAAGTTGTGATTTAATCAAAAATACTTAATCCATTAAGTTATTAAAAATGTTTGTTTTTTTATCCATTAAGTTATTAAAAATAATCCATTAAGTTTTTTTATCCATACATACATTATTAATCCATTCAGTTACTTTTTCAATTGAATCATTTAATAATTAAAAATAATTATGAAAATTAATGGCACAAGCTGTACGCCACTAATGTTTCCTTTCTATAGTGGCAGAAATATTATGTGTATATTAAAAGTTTTTATAGTGGCAAATAAGAAAATTGCCACTAAATATATGTGTCACTAAATGACATTTTATTTGTAGTGAAATATGGATGATGATAATAAACGTAGCATTTTTGAGACTATTAAGAAAGAAAATCTAAAGTTGAATTTTTAAATAGCGGTGAAAAAAATCTATAAATCTAATTGGGAAATTGATATACATTGGATACTTTTTTAAAATGTTGGTATTTATCTGTTAAAAAAATGATATTTATAAGCTTGCTTAAGAGTAATTAATGAATATTAGTCTCTTTATAAGCTTGCTTAAATATTGTTATGATTTTTGATATTTTATATAAGGTTATTTTTTGTTTTTTTTAATTTTTCTTTAGGTGTGTATTTATCTAAGCATTAAACTACGTGAAAGATTATAAAAAAGACTAATATACTTACACGACTTAAAGAGAAGGCAAATCTATATTTAGTTCATAATTATATTTCGCTAAACAAATCTGGTTATCTTAAATTTTAAACTATCACTTGATACAATAATTTTAAGTTTTACTAATTATTTTATAGAAACATAAAATCATGAGTTTTTTTTTCTCTATATAGAGACATATCTTAACTTTGATTGTAAATGCGTTAGTCTTCAATGAAACTTTGTTTATTTATAAATTAACTTATTTTAGCAAGATACTAATTTACATCTTTTGCATTATGATACTAATTAATTCATTTTCAACATCTTTTATCTATGTTTTTTAATTTACGATATTGTGAAACAATAACATGTCATTAATTAAATATGATTTCGCGTATTACGCGGGACAATAATCTAGTATATATAAATATAACAAAGTCCTAAATTCTTTTATGGATAAGCAATAACCGTTAGATGAGTTCAAACTTTTAGTTACAACCCTTAGATCGAAATAATGATATCATTACCAAATTTATTATTGAGTAAACACGACATTAGTCATTCTATTATATATATAGACATAATATAACCATGGTATTAGAATAATGAACGCGACATGAAGTAATTATCCTTATGTAGTACCAAAAGTGTAACATGAGTTTCGACTTGAGTGGGGCTTCAATAATGGATTCCTGAATATTAACTTAACTACCTATTTTTAACCATCTTTAAATCAGTGTGGTTAATCAAATAACGTTAGATAAAAATTCAATAGCGGGTAAAGTGATTTTGTACGTATATGAGTGACAAAACTAATATTTATTTTTGCCAATCGGCTTATTTAATATAGACTTTTGATTTTTGAAGTTAAAACCAAAGATCAAATCTTAGAGTTGTGTAGTTTAATACGAGTAGTTTAGAATTTTGACCGTATAAATATAGACTTTTGATTTTTGAAGTTAAAACCAAAGATCAAATCTTTGTCAATCGTCCCAATATAAATGTTCAAATTTGACTTGCTGAGTCTTTCTTTTCAAACTTTGACCGTAAATATTTTTGTTTGTATAATATAATAAAAGTTATATAATGAAAAGGCATTTAAGACATTTGTACAATTATAAGTGTCAATGTTGTTCGTTATAGCTGATTGTAAGTCTAAACTGACTTCTACACCCAACTTTATATTCTATCTTGTGATTAGTACTTCAAAATGTAAACAACTTTACACGAATTG
>CM067169.1:63444914-63469579 GCA_034093135.1 Erigeron breviscapus
GGAAAACCGAACAAGTACAAAGCAACAGGAAACCCTAATCGATTAAACCGGAAACCCCAAAGAAAGGGCTCGCCGGAAAACCGAACAAACAAAGCAACAGGAAACCCTAATCGATTAAACCGGAAACCCCAAAAAAAGGGCTCGCCGGAAAACCGAACAAACAAAGCAACAGGAAACCCTAATCGATTAAACCGGAAACCCCAAAAAAAGGGCTCGCCGGAAAACCGAACAAACAAAGCAACAGGAAACCCTAATCGATTAAACCGGAAACCCCAAAAAAAGGGCTCGCCGGAAAACCGAACAAACAAAGCAACAGGAAACCCTAATCGATTAAACCGGAAACCCCAAAAAAAGGGGTCGCCGGAAAACCGAACCAACAAAGCAACAGGAAACCCTAATCGATTAAACCGGAAACCCCAAAAAAAGGGGTCGCCGGAAAACCGAACAAGTAGTCAAATAGCCAACTACACCCTTGCACAAGCCAAACAAAGTTTTGGCCGTTAAAAAAGTGAACGTTTCTGGCCGGCAACCACCGGAAACCCCAAAAAGGGTTTCCGATCTCACCGGAAAGGGTGCAATATAACGTTAGGAGCATCGGCAAGTTTTATCGGCATGTATTCCGGCAATAGAAGCCAAGAAAAACATAGATCTAGCCTCAAAATCGAAAACCCCCAAATCAATTTTTTAGGTTTCCGGTGATACAAATGAGATTGGCACAAGAACAAAAAAAAACGGTCACAAAGGCACGCTCCCAACGTTCACAAGGATCGGCCAAAACATGCCGATATATATAGCCAAAACTAGCCGATGCATGTGCTATAGGGTTGCCAAAGAGCCGATGCAAGCCGATGTTTTTTGCCGATATAAATAGCCGACTACACCCTTGCCCCTTACACATATACAGTTTGTCTTATATGTGAACTAATGTAACGTGCAACTACATTACTGTAAGGATACATTTATTTCTTAGAGTTAATGACATAAATCGTCCCTGTGGTTTACCGAAATAGTCACCTTTCGTCCTTTAAAATTCAAAACCTCAAGGACAGTCCTTTATAGGTGGATAAGGATCATGTTCGGTCCTTTGACTATTTGACCGTCAAGTGTAGTCCGTTAAACCCCCCACGTGACACCCACGTGAGGGGTACTCCAGTAATTAGCCACCCCACGTGCACCAGTTTCTCTTTCCTTTATTTATTTATACATATATCGAAATCCCTTTTTCCCCAAAATCATTCTTAATCCTCAAAATATACGAAAATAATCCCTCTCAATCCCTAAAACCGATGATCAATCAATAAATCTGCAATAAGAAAATGACATGCCCGTTATATACTATGCGTGTACATGGTGAAGATCACTTATGGGATCTGGATACTATGTATCGTGAGTATTATTACTTTTAGGGTTTATATTTTATGAATTTTTATGGTTTTGTAACAAGTAAATAAATTTTAGGGTTGTTATTTTATGAATTTTTAGGGTTTATATTAACATATTTCTTATACATTGTAGATTCTTATGCTGGATTGTTCTCCTTCAAGGTACACCATGGAGGTTTTTTCACTGAATGGCCAGGGATGACTTATGAAAGAGGCAAGATTGACCATGCTGACTGTATCAATATCGATAAGTTTTCAGTTCTTGAGTTGGACTCAATTATGATGGATCTAGGATATGTTGAAGGTCAGGTAATGTTCTATCACTTTCTGAAACCTGGGCATTCATTAGATGATGGCTTACACCCCCTAGTCAATGACCAAGATGTCCATGAGTTGTCTAAATATGTAGAGAAGGCCAACCTTATAAGTGTTTACATTGAACATGGCATGACAAATTTAGTTGCTTATTTCTTGCCAAGAAAAACAAATGTTGTGATAGAAGAGATACCAGATGATGATACAGCTACATCATCTAAAAAACCTAACACTAGACCAAAGAATAATAGTGGCACTTATAGAAAGTTATTGCTTGATTGGCATGAGGAACCTGTTTTAACCCCTAGTAGTCAACAAAACTTAACAATTGTGAAAGCTAATGTGAATGTCAATGCATGTGTGAATGAAAAGGATAAGGCAGTTGTACAAGAGGATATAACTAACAGTAGCAGTGGTGAAAATGAGAGTGATGATGGTAAGGGTCATGAAAATGAGAAAGAGGATGATGAGGATGAAGAGGGTGATGCTTGGAGTGCTTAGCTGATGATTTAGATCTTGATATTAGGTCTAATTACACTTTTATGAGTGACAGGCAGAAGGTATTATATTTTAGTTATCGTGGATATTGTAATTTACACTTTCATATTGTAATTTACACTTGCATATTGTATTCTAATAAATTTATCATTTATATTTTAGTTATCCTGGATATTGTAATTTACACTTTCATATTGTAATTTACACTTGCATATTGTATTCTAATAAATTTATCATTTATAGGGCATAATTCAAGCAATTGCAAAGGTATTTCCATGTGCTGAACACAGGTACTGTTTGAAGCATATACATGAAAATATGAAGTTGCAATGGAGGGGAACTGCTTTCAAAAACCATCTCTGGAAGTGTGCTACAGCAACAACAGTCCCAGAGTTTAACAAGTGTATGCTGGATCTTAAAAACTACAGTGAAGCTGCATACAAGTGGTTGCTAAAAATCCCACCTCAACATTGGGCAAGGTCACATTTTACAGGTATATTTATAAGTACTTTAATTACATACCTTCACCTGATTTTGTAAGAATTTTCATTATGTGAAACAGGCAGGGCAAAATCTGATGTATTGCTAAACAATATGTGTGAAGTATTGAATAGCAGATTGGTTAAGGGTAGGGCTATGCCTATAATCCATTGCCTAGAATTCATTAGGGAGTACTTAATGATTAGGATAGACAATGTGAGGAAGGTTATAGCAAAGAGCAAGGGGCCATTAACACCAACTGCAACTAGGATTTTTGAACTGATTAAAACAGAGGCAGAATCCTACAAAGCCATATTCAATGGTACTGATAAGTATCAAGTCAGTGGCCCCTGGGGAGATCAATGTGTGGTTAATATGACCAATATGACATGCTCATGTAGGAAGTGGGAAATTACTGGTATGCCTTGCAAACATGCAGTAGGAGTTCACTACAATATGGTAAACAATGGTGTGGCAACTGATGTGCTTGAAGCATGGGTGGATCCTTATTACAGGCTAGACACATGGAAACTTATGTAACAATTTACCATTAACCCAACTAATGGAATGAACATGTGGGCCAAAGCTCCTGACCACTTGACACTCATCATTCCACCAAAATACCACACACCAGTTGGTAGACCTAGGAAGAAAAGAAGAAAGACTGCAGAGGAGATTCAAATGTCAAACAATGGTAAATTGTCTAGGAAACTTAGGTCAGTTGTATGCAAAAACTGTGGCAAGATGGGGCACAACAAGAGGTCTTGCAAAAATGTTGGTTCCAGTCAAGACAATTCAAACTGCTGGTTGTCCAAGTCAAGCAAGTGCAGCTGCTGCTGGTTGTCCAAGTCAAACAGTGCAGTGTGCTGGTTGTCCAAGTCAAGCAAGTGCAGTGTGCTGGTTGTCCAAGTCAAGCAAGTGCAGTGTGCTGGTTGTCCAAGTCAAGCAAGTGCAGTGCTGCTGGTTGTCCAAGTCAAGCAAGTGCAGTGCTGCTGGTTGTCCAAGTCAACAAGCTGCAGGTGGTGCTGGTTGTCCAAGTCAAGCAAGTGCAGCTGCTGCTGGTTGTCCAAGTCAAACAGGTGCAGGTGGTGATGGAGGTACAAGACAAGCAAGTGCAGGTGGTGCTGCTTGTCCAAGTCAATCAAGTGCAGCTGCTGCTGGTTGTCCAAGTCAAACAGGTGCAGTGTGCTGGTTGTCCAAGTCAAGCAAGTGCAGTGCTGCTGGTTGTCCAAGTCAAGCAAGTGCAGTGTGCTGGTTGTCCAAGTCAACAAGCTGCAGGTGGTGCTGGTTGTCCAAGTCAAGCAAGTGCAGCTGCTGCTGGTTGTCCAAGTCAAACAGGTGCAGGTGGTGATGGAGGTACAAGACAAGCAAGTGCAGCTGCTGCTGGTTGTCCAAGTCAAACAGGTGCAGGTGGTGATGGAGGTACAAGACAAGCAAGTGCAGGTGGTGCTGGTTGTCCAAGTCAAGCAAGTGCAGCTGCTGCTGGTTGTCCAAGTCAAACAGGTGCAGGTGGTGATGGAGGTACAAGACAAGCAAGTGCAGGTGGTGCTGGTTGTCCAAGTCAAGCAAGTGCAGCTGCTGCTGGTTGTCCAAGTCAAACAGGTGCAGGTGGTGATGGAGGTACAAGACAAGCAAGTGCAGGTGGTGCTGCTGGCACAAGTCAAGCAAGTGCAGCTGCTGCTGGTTGTCCAAGTCAAGAAGTGCAGTGTGCTGGTTGTCCAAGTCAAGAAGTGCAGGTGTGCTGGTTGTCCAAGTCAAGCAAGTGCAGTGTGCTGGTTGTCCAAGTCAAGCAAGTGCAGTGCTGCTGGTTGTCCAAGTCAAGACAGCTGCAGGTGGTGCTGGTTGTCCAAGTCAAGCAAGTGCAGCTGCTGCTGGTTGTCCAAGTCAAACAGGTGCAGGTGGTGATGGAGGTACAAGACAAGCAAGTGCAGGTGGTGCTGCTGGCGAAGTCAAGCAAGTGCAGTGTGCTGGTTGTCCAAGTCAAGCAAGTGCAGCTGCTGCTGGTTGTCCAAGTCAAACAGGTGCAGGTGGTGATGGAGGTACAAGACAAGCAAGTGCAGGTGGTGCTGCTTGTCCAAGTCAAGCAAGTGCAGCTGCTGCTGGTTGTCCAAGTCAAACAGGTGCAGTGTGCTGGTTGTCCAAGTCAAGCAAGTGCAGTGCTGCTGGTTGTCCAAGTCAAGAAGGTGCAGTGTGCTGGTTGTCCAAGACAAGCTGCAGGTGGTGCTGGTTGTCCAAGTCAAGCAAGTGCAGCTGCTGCTGGTTGTCCAAGTCAAACAGGTGCAGGTGGTGATGGAGGTACAAGACAAGCAAGTGCAGGTGGTGCTGCTGGCACAAGTCAAGCAAGTGCAAGTGTGGGCAGGGCAACTCAAGAAGGTGTCAGTGTAAGGGCAAGTAAAAGCAGGCTGATTTCAAGTCCAGGTGGAACAAAAAGATGCTATCTCAAAAGCACCAAGACATAACAAGTTTAATTTGGTTTCATTCCTTCTGGTCATGTAATATTAACACTTTTTATTGTATGTTGCTACAATTTGGGCTTTATGTGTTCTCTTTTGCTACATTTGGTTATGTAATGTGTTAAACTGGAACCTATGTTATCTATGACAATGTGCTATTATGCCATGTTTGGCAAATTTTGGTATATAATTTTCTTCTATTTATATTTAAATATCAGTATGCATGTATGTCACAATTCTGATATTTTGGCATGTAATTTTGGTATTTATTTTTGGTATCTAATTTTGTTATCTAATTTTGCAAAAAATGGTGTATGACAGTATGACATTCTGATACAAGTCCATGTTTAGCACATTTTGGTATCTAATTTACTAGGCATATATAACTAGCAGTATGTATGTGCAAAAAAAATACAACACAAAATGTCAAGAAAATAACTTCCATTACCATTCATTCATCATCAGCATTGATACAACACAAAATGTGCAAAAAAGTACATTACTTTGGTTCAAACTACTAATAAAGAAACAAGATACACAATGACAATTGAAGCAAACACCAACATAAACTTCAATTTCTTGATTTGACCATCTTTTTCTTTGATTTCTGCTTCAAGCTTGTTCTTCGATTTCAACAAGCCTGGTATGATATCAGTAGCCCGTTGACACATAGCAGGATCAAACCATCCTATGAATTTACACTTTGAACCCTATTCAACATAAATACCCAATTTTCAATTTTGGTAAAAACGGTTTAAGAGAATACAAAATTGTATAAATCATACCTGGTTAGGACAAGCATAAAACCTTCTTCCTGGGTTTTTTGGGGTCCATGAGGTTAAGATTATTGCCTGCTTACCACACCCACAGAATACCATGATTTGGGATTACGCTTCGCGTGTTCCTGGGTTTGGGGTCAAAATAATTAGGGTTTATGTTTTTGATTTTGGGGAAAAACCGATTTGTGTGCATATATGTATAAATAAATAAAGGAAAGAGAAACTGGTGCACGTGGGGTGGCTAATTACTGGAGTACCCCTCACGTGGGTGTCACGTGGGGGGTTTAACGGACTACACTTGACGGTCAAATAGTCAAAGGACCGAACATGATCCTTATCCACCTATAAAGGACTGTCCTTGAGGTTTTGAATTTTAAAGGACGAAAGGTGACTATTTCGGTAAACCACATGGACGATTTATGTCATTAACTCTTATTTCTTAACATTAACGTTTACCAGGGTAATCATTACCCAAAAAAGAGTAATAAGGATATTAATACTTATTAAACAACTTTCGAAAATGTCTAAAATACCTCTTATTTTATAAATTCAATCACTAAAATAATGTTCTAACATATTAAAACATCAATGGTAAATAAATGGCTCTTCTAAAAACATGGATTTCATGAATCAGAAAACTTATTACATGATGGATTACATGTCACTTGAATATGTTTTAGTAGCTAGCCACCTCTTTGTTAGAACCATAGCTTCTTTGGGCTTGTATTGAGCTACAGAATGACCAGCGCCCTATTTAACAAGTAGTGTTAGAGTCAAAGAACATATATAATCATTCTAAATAAAATAACTGCTCTAAGTATATACACACAAAATATAAAGATATGAGTTAGTTTATAACATAAGTTAAATATTACAAATATATAAGTAATATGTAGCTTACTTTAACTGTAGCGAATGTCAATGAGAAATCTTTTTGTGCATAACTCACTTTGTATCTGTAACAAAAACGACATGTTTAGAAAACATACACTTAATGTACGCGGCATACAAATGGAATCAATACTCACCCTCCCACTTGAGAGTCTACGTAGAATGGCACCCATGAGCTATCAACTGCGAGATTAAGGGCGTTTATCCATTGCTCAATTCCAACATACGGAAATGTCATATCATGATCACCACTACCAAAATAACAAGAGAATTTTTTTTTACAGAACTAAAAGAATAGTCTAATTACAAGAGGACAATGGTGTGTAGTTTACCTAAAGATCAAAGCGCGACAGTTTTTGCTAATAAGTTTCTTATGGTATGAAAAACTACTATCAATGTCATAAGCATAGCAAAAAGTGTCATTCTTCCCTTCCATGTAATGCATGGTCGTGTTGAAGAACTCCCATGGTCCAATCGTTCCCTAAATAACAAATGTGCAAACATTGTTAAATAACATTCCGAAACGCAATACATATTGTGTTACATTCATATACCTGGCGAATGTTAAGAGCTTTTTGCACATCTTTATTATTTGCCCAGTCGGTTGCAAAATCGTAATAGTACTCCTACAAGAACAAAAGGAACATAAACATGTTACTTTTTTCAAACCACATTCCTTGTCTATTGTGTTGAGTACTCAACATCAACCATGGAGATATATACAAACTTTTATAAGACATTAGGAAGGAATGAGAGAAAGATTACTCGACAATATGGTTTCAGATCAGATTTATTACAAAGCGGCTCCAAAATATCTTCCATGTTCAATCCGCTTATGCACTGTAATTTAGAAACTTATATAATGGCTACACAATTTATGAAGATAACAATTTTTTTATAAACGAATGTTTTATCAACTCACCTCTTGGTACCTTTGAAGACTATTTGCACATATCGAATTAGCCCCATCGGTGTTTACATAATTACCTTGACAGCTATTTATTGCGGACTGCAAATAGTTTATGGTAAGCATAATAGATTAACAATTTTATTAAAATGTTTAAGATTACCTTATAAATATCATCTGATATAAGGGCCATACGATGAGCATATTCTACTCTTGAATTAAAGTCCATGAACTTATCAGTAAGTGGGCTGCAAAGAATGTAACCCTGTATCACAAATCAAGAAATTAATGAAACCAATATTAATTAATTTCGTATGTGATGAAGGGGTACTAAAAACATTGGGTTTGATCATTTACTTGAATATTCAATGTAGGTTGTTCACCGCGTTCGTTTGCTATAAAAAATAAAGAAAAAAAAATCAACATCACAAACTTTTTCTTGCATGATTATGTAAAATAGATTGTCAATAGAGATAATCAATTACCATTGTATACTTCTAAAGTGATGATAGGCGTTACAATTCCCATATAAGAAATGGCAGATATGTATAGTGGATTTCTTAAGAACTTGGGATGCTCGATAAGAAACTATTGATTATAACATGAAATATTATTAATTAATATTACAAACAAAAATACTCAACAAAAAATTGTGACAAAAGATATAATAAATAGAAGCTTAAACAGACCTTTCTAAGAAATTCATTAGCTTGTTTTGCCACTATACTATCGCTACTAATTGATGCTTCAGTGGTTGTAGCATACGAAAATCCAGTGCCAGCAGGCATGTCCACAAATATAACATTAGCAAACTACACAACAAGAAAGTCAATTGACCAATCGCTTGGTTTTTAATATACACAATTTAAATGCTTCATAATTCAAATATAATAAGTATAAAGTTAGGAGAAAATATAAACCTTTGTCCATGAGTTTGGATTCACTGTCATTGTGATATTTTGAGGA
This sequence comes from Erigeron breviscapus, assembly GCA_034093135.1. Classification (NCBI taxonomy): domain Eukaryota; kingdom Viridiplantae; phylum Streptophyta; class Magnoliopsida; order Asterales; family Asteraceae; genus Erigeron; species Erigeron breviscapus. Next base: position 63,453,586 of record CM067169.1, read on the forward strand.
GCATTGTCAAAGTTGAAACTAAGTGGACCTATAAAAGAGATAATCATATATAACGAGTTAAATGAATTCAGTCATAGTGATTTGAAAAGTTTGATAACGATAATCATGATTAGCGAGTAGAAGGAATATTGTTGTACTATTTTGTTGCTTTATTGTGTCATGTATAGGAGTAATATTAAATGGTGATCTATATACCTTTAATTTCTAATAAAAGGAGTTCATATATTAAAGTTATTCAATAAAAGTAATATCCTTAGTTTTTGTCGTTAGATATTTGTTAACTTCAATGCTGGCATGCCACGTCGCCACTACTATTACTTTTTATGAAACGTGGGACTCTTGTTGTAATAGAGTCGGTAATCTTAACTACTAATACTTTTCTAACTCACACAATTTGAAAAAATTCTAGCACCAAATTCCGGCTAAACACACATACACCGATCTTTATATATATAGTGTCTGTGTATATATATACAAACATAGTAACCTACGCGAAAATTTGATAAATAGCTAGCTAGATATCGTAATAACAAATGTGTCAAAATTAATCGTAAAATTGTATCACGGGTCCGATTATGTATTAGATGGTTTGCCATAGATTCAATTATGATGGTTATATATATATATTATATATATCTATATATATATATATCTATATATATATATATATATATGGAAAAGTGAATATAAGGCTGTCCGACACCTAAGCTTAGGTGTGGAACCCTTCACATACCAATTTTTTAATATTTGTTGAATTTTAATTAAAACACATGGCCCCTGATTTTTATGGATTAAAAAAACAATATGTGAGTGTTCCACACCTAAGCTTAAGCTACCTAACAGTCTTATATTCTCATCCCCATATATATATATATATATATAATATATATATACCTTTAGATGTAGTTGAACCATCCTTGACAATACCCAAGATGAGTAGATCTTATATATAGCTTATATATATATACCTTTAGATGTAGTTGAACCATCCTTGACAATACCCAAGATGAGTAGATCTTATATATAGCTTATCTTCTAGCCAACATGTCAGTTAATGAAGTTGAATAACAACTTTCTAATTTCTTTATTTTATACACATAGTAACAAAAGTTGAATATTATTAAAAAAGAAGTTTTTTTTTTCCAAAACCTGCCTTGTATTTATTTGACCACGTTTTCCAGTGTCATAAACTATTAGGGGCAAGGGTGTAACCGGCAAATTTTATCGGTAAAATGGATCGATTAGCATCGGCTCTTTAGCAAGGCTATAGCATGTGCATCGGCGAGTTTTGGCAAGTTACATCGGCAAGTTGGATCGGCTAGTTTTGGCCGATGCTAGTGAACGTTGGGAGCTTCTTTTTTGACCGTTTTTTTTGTTTTTAGCAAAAGTGAACGTTGGGAGCGGCTGTGAATTTTTTTTTTTTCTTATTCTTTTTTCCAACTTCTATATATACATACACAAACATTAATCAAACAACCAAAAAACAAACATACTATCAAACAACAAACATACTAATCTCATATTATCAAATTTCATTAGCCAAAATGTCTGACGACGAACAACTACCCGAAGCAATAATCCCTGAATTCGGAAGTTCCAATTTCTCGTCGTCGTCGTCGTCTTCTGGCGGCTTCGAGTTTTTGGCTTATGTTGCTCTTGCAGCCTTAGAAGAAGACACTGCATCTTCTTCTTCTGCAAACACACGAAGATTTATTTGGAGAGATCGGCACACGGCTCATGAGAGATTGATGTCCATGTACTTTGTAGATGAGCCGATGTTTGAGGACGATGTTTTCCGTACGAGATATCGTATGTCGAGGCGGTTGTTTCTGAAAATCGTAGAAGATATCACTGCATCATTTCCATGGTTTCGGGATTCAGTGAATGCGGCGGGTATTAGAGGGTTCTCGCCAATTCAAAAGTGCACGTGCGCGCTACGACAACTAGCGTACGACAACCTCGCCGATAACTATGATGAGGGGTTGGCGTTCTCTACTAGAACTGCACGTGAGTGTCTAGACAACTTTTGCATCGCCATAAAGCATCTTTATGGTGAAGAGTATTTGCGTTCTCCGACTAGCCACGATGTTGCGCGTTTATATGAGGCGCATGAAGCTAGACATCATTTTCCTGGCATGATCGGTAGCATCGACTGTACCCACTTGACTTGGAGAAATTGCCTACATAGTTTGCGTGGGCAATACCACAGGGGTGATCATGAACGTCCGACTATCATACTTGAGGCTGTTGCTTCCTATGATTTATGGTTTTGGCATGCGTATTTCGGTGTTGCAGGGTCAAACAATGACATCAATGTGTTGAAGCAATCGCCATTGTTTATTCCCGAAGTGAATGGGAAGTCTCCTGAGTACGGGTTTACTGTAAACGGTCGCAGTTACAGTAGAGGATACTATCTAGGGGATGGTATTTACCCACCTTGGTCTTGTTTTGTGAAGGTGTATGCATACCCGGTCGCTCATAAAGAAAAGGTAATGAAGAAACTCCAAGAGTCCGCGAGAAAAGACGTTGAGCGAACATTCGGGCTTCTGAAGAACAAGTGGGCTATCATCGAACGACCGGTACGGATGAGGAACAAAGAAAAGATCGTTAACACGATGTATGCGTGTGTTATTTTACATAACATGATCCTCAAGGACGACGGCAACGCGATATCACCGGTGTACATCAGGGATCCTCCAAACGATCTTCGTGTTACCGACCCTAATTTTCACTATCACTTACGTAACGAAGAGACGCATTACATGTTACGTCGTGATATTACGGAGCACGTGGGAAATCTAGACATAGATATCGATGTTTAGTAATCTTTTTCTTTATTTAAAGTATTTGTGTGTTTTATGTTTTAAATAAATGTAATGTTTTATTTAGTTGTATTGTGTTTTTTAAGTTTAATAAAAGTTTAGGGTTTATTTTAGAAAATATAAATTTGGCAAGAATTGGCACTATAGCATGCAATTTGGCAAGAAATTGGCAAAAATTGGCATGTACACATGGAAGCACCTAATTGGCTAGAAACTTGTCAAAATTTGCAAAAGAGCCAATTTGTGACACTACACCTTTGCCCCTTAAGGATGTAAAACAGTGCCTTGAACCTATAAACTCAGTTAATTTTAGTGTCTAACTCAGTCACGTGATAACACATGACTAATATCTGTTAACCACTTAACGATGGGTTCCAAAAGAAATAGGTCACACATTCTATTAGGTATTTGTCCTTCCGGATAACACTATATTTTTCTCTTACTCATGAAACATCAAGAATCATCTTTCAGGTAGCAATGAGAGTATCAAAAGGGGTACTTTGAGTCCTGTTAATCCATCTATTTTCCCCTTTCATCTTCTACTCTCATTGCTTTTCATTAGATGGTAAAATACTTAAAATTTTGTTCATTAATACTGATTTATTATCATCTATTGTTGAAGTTTATCAATATGTTTTCTCTTAATCTTATTTGTTGCGATCTTGGTTATGATGAGTAGCCAATTTCTTTTACATCCACTATCATATGTAAGCATGTTGTAGGATTGTTATTATGTTATTCACAATTGTTGAATAATGTTTTATGTTTTATCAAAGATCCATATTTAGTTTTTCTATATTGTTTTTAATCTTGTATATTGATTGATTGGTAAATGTTTATAGAAGTTTGAGAGAATTCTATTTATTGATAATTGATTAATTAAATGATTAATCGAACTTTAACTAATATAAATTCGTTGGAGTTCGAGAGAAACTAGCAATAAGAATTTAAAGCAATTAAACTCATTTGAATGTGTTAATCGTTTATGATAGAGAGATCTAATTAGGCATCTAATAAGCAATCCGAGAGAAAGTTTTTTGAGATTAAATCATAAAACCAGCCTAGAACTTAATGATTACTTGTTTGAGTAAAAATTATTTGCGAGAGTGATAACTATACTTTTTGCATTTAAAATTTAGGTATAACGAAAGTTCATCTTAAGTATCTATTTTGTTCAACATTGCGAGTAACATTGTGACATTCCGATTGACATGTAAGCTATTCCAAGTGAGTGTACTATATATATTATTGTTTACAACAAAAACTCTTTCAGATTAATTATTTGGAATTACTAACTCAATTTTCAATCTACCGGCTGATTTCAAAAGCAACGTGACATTACGGTCGCAAAACCCTCCTTTTTTACTCTGAATTGCATTACTTCAATAATTTTCTTAAACAACGGTCCTTTTGTTCGACTTCGTATTTACCAAGTAAACTATACTGCATACTACGGGTACACTACCAAGAGTGTGTAGTAGTCGGTAACTAGGTAGTTCGTGTTATAAATTTAAGACTAGAAATTATCACTAGTTGAGACACTCAAATCAAGATACAGAGTTGCGTGTCGACATTGATGCGGTAAAAGAACATTGAACAATGAGAAAATCTAGTGAATCAAAGGGGGTGAAGGGGAACATAACTTTCATGTCGGTCAAGAGAATTATCTTGATGATATTGAGATAGTTTGAATGAAGAGATAATATAAGACGAGAGGATTCAAATGAGGTTCCCTAGCTAGTAAGGTACAATTAAAATTGTCGCACTATAAGTATTTCTATTGGTCAATGATCATAAACAATCTAAGAGAGCAAGCTATTTGAAATATGTTGTGCAATAAAAAAGAGATTATGATATTGTCAAAAATGTTCGTGACCATGTTAAGGCCTTTGCCTATAGTCGTTCTTGGGCAGCGTCTTCAGAGTTGAGGACACCGAATGCTATCGGCACGACTCCTTTTTGGAGGGTGCATCCGGTGATACCGTCGTTTGGAGGAAGATTGAGGACGGAGAGAAGTGGGATTGAGCAGTTGTTTTTTTCTTCATTTTTTTTGGTTATATATATATATATGGTAGAGATCCAGAGAGAAGGTAGCTTAAGGAGATAAGGGAGCATAGGTTCATTTTTTATTTTTTTTCGCTTGTTTTTTTGATTTTAAAATTTTTATATTTTTTTTCAACATAAACCCATTCCAAAAAAAAATCAAACAAATTTTTAAAAAATAAAAAAATTTAAAAAAATACAACTTACACATGTGTAAGGTATATAAATCTACACATGTGTAGAGATTTTTTTTATTTCTTTTTAAATTTTTTAAATTTTTTAAATTTTTTTTTGGAATGGGTTTTCAGTAAAAGAAAATAAAAAAATTAAAAATGAAAAAAAAAAAAAAAAAAAATATCTTCTCTCTCTCTTCTCTCCTTAAGCAACCTTCTCATTTGATCTCTCTCCTATATATAATATATATTATATAGGGGTTGGGTATTGTAAAACAAGTATTAAAGTAAAACAAATAAGACAAGATCTTGACCCTTAGATCATGGTTAAATTGATGCACGAAGATTCACGAAGCAATTGATGCACGGTGATTTTCATGATACACGGTGATTTTCAGTAAAGAGAAACCTATTGTTTTATTTGTTTTACTTTAATACTTGTTTTATTTTACCTAAAACCTATTTATATATATAGTGTGTCTCGTATATGTGTCTATGTATCGTGAGTGTGTGTGGTAAATAAAGAAGAAGATATGATCAGTAAGTCCCTAATATAATTTTCGGTTTTAACCCCTGAACTTTTATTTATTTGTGAAATAGTTATTAGTTTTAAAAGTTTTATTTTTAAACCTTCAATTGTTTAATGGTTTTTGTATATAAAATGTAATGTTTTATTAATAATTTGTGTGATGTTTTCTTTCTATATAACTAAGAGAGAATATTTTTAGGCTTAGTTGGCATTATTAGTTGATTGTCATATTGGATTTTTGCTTAGTTGTCAACAATCCTAAATTTTAGTTGTTTATTTTATTATTATTATTATTATTATTATATATTAATTAATATTCAAACTTATCATATACGTACAAATGCTACTATATCTAATTCTAAAATATCTAAATTTAACTTAATGAATAGACATGTCCTCATTAGTTTACAAAATTAAATTATTATATTAACATTATTAATGTATGGTTACCTTATTATTGGTATTCTCTAGGTATAAAACTAAGAACTTTGCATTTGAAATTGTGTAGCTTATGGGGGCCCGCACTTTCCGCGGCGATATCGCCGCGGAAAGTTTTGTCTTATTCGACTTTCCGCGGCGATATCGCCGCGGAAAGTTTTGTCTTATTCGACTTTCCGCGGCGATATCGCCGCGGAAAGTTTTGTCTTATTCGACTTTCCGCGGCGATATCGCCGCGGAAAGTTTTGTCTTATTCGACTTTCCGCGGCGATATCGCCGCGGAAAGTTTTGTCTTATTCGACTTTCCGCGGCGATATCGCCGCGGAAAGTTTTGTCTTATTCGACTTTCCGCGGCGATATCGCCGCGGAAAGTTTTGTCTTATTCGACTTTCCGCGGCGATATCGCCGCGGAAAGTTTTGTCTTATTCGACTTTCCGCGGCGATATCGCCGCGGAAAGTTTTGTCTTATTCGACTTTCCGCGGCGATATCGCCGCGGAAAGTTTTGTCTTATTCGACTTTCCGCGGCGATATCGCCGCGGAAAGTTTTGTCTTATTCGACTTTCCGCGGCGATATCGCCGCGGAAAGTTTTGTCTTATTCGACTTTCCGCGGCGATATCGCCGCGGAAAGTTTTGTCTTATTCGACTTTCCGCGGCGATATCGCCGCGGAAAGTTTTGTCTTATTCGACTTTCCGCGGCGATATCGCCGCGGAAAGTTTTGTCTTATTCGACTTTCCGCGGCGATATCGCCGCGGAAAGTTTTGTCTTATTCGACTTTCCGCGGCGATATCGCCGCGGAAAGTTTTGTCTTATTCGACTTTCCGCGGCGATATCGCCGCGGAAAGTTTTGTCTTATTCGACTTTCCGCGGCGATATCGCCGCGGAAAGTTTTGTCTTATTCGACTTTCCGCGGCGATATCGCCGCGGAAAGTTTTGTCTTATTCGACTTTCCGCGGCGATATCGCCGCGGAAAGTTTTGTCTTATTCGACTTTCCGCGGCGATATCGCCGCGGAAAGTTTTGTCTTATTCGACTTTCCGCGGCGATATCGCCGCGGAAAGTTTTGTCTTATTCGACTTTCCGCGGCGATATCGCCGCGGAAAGTTTTGTCTTATTCGACTTTCCGCGGCGATATCGCCGCGGAAAGTTTTGTCTTATTCGACTTTCCGCGGCGATATCGCCGCGGAAAGTTTTGTCTTATTCGACTTTCCGCGGCGATATCGCCGCGGAAAGTTTTGTCTTATTCGACTTTCCGCGGCGATATCGCCGCGGAAAGTTTTGTCTTATTCGACTTTCCGCGGCGATATCGCCGCGGAAAGTTTTGTCTTATTCGACTTTCCGCGGCGATATCGCCGCGGAAAGTTTTGTCTTATTCGACTTTCCGCGGCGATATCGCCGCGGAAAGTTTTGTCTTATTCGACTTTCCGCGGCGATATCGCCGCGGAAAGTTTTGTCTTATTCGACTTTCCGCGGCGATATCGCCGCGGAAAGTTTTGTCTTATTCGACTTTCCGCGGCGATATCGCCGCGGAAAGTTTTGTCTTATTCGACTTTCCGCGGCGATATCGCCGCGGAAAGTTTTGTCTTATTCGACTTTCCGCGGCGATATCGCCGCGGAAAGTTTTGTCTTATTCGACTTTCCGCGGCGATATCGCCGCGGAAAGTTTTGTCTTATTCGACTTTCCGCGGCGATATCGCCGCGGAAAGTTTTGTCTTATTCGACTTTCCGCGGCGATATCGCCGCGGAAAGTTTTGTCTTATTCGACTTTCCGCGGCGATATCGCCGCGGAAAGTTTTGTCTTATTCGACTTTCCGCGGCGATATCGCCGCGGAAAGTTTTGTCTTATTCGACTTTCCGCGGCGATATCGCCGCGGAAAGTTTTGTCTTATTCGACTTTCCGCGGCGATATCGCCGCGGAAAGTTTTGTCTTATTCGACTTTCCGCGGCGATATCGCCGCGGAAAGTTTTGTCTTATTCGACTTTCCGCGGCGATATCGCCGCGGAAAGTTTTGTCTTATTCGACTTTCCGCGGCGATATCGCCGCGGAAAGTTTTGTCTTATTCGACTTTCCGCGGCGATATCGCCGCGGAAAGTTTTGTCTTATTCGACTTTCCGCGGCGATATCGCCGCGGAAAGTTTTGTCTTATTCGACTTTCCGCGGCGATATCGCCGCGGAAAGTTTTGTCTTATTCGACTTTCCGCGGCGATATCGCCGCGGAAAGTTTTGTCTTATTCGACTTTCCGCGGCGATATCGCCGCGGAAAGTTTTGTCTTATTCGACTTTCCGCGGCGATATCGCCGCGGAAAGTTTTGTCTTATTCGACTTTCCGCGGCGATATCGCCGCGGAAAGTTTTGTCTTATTCGACTTTCCGCGGCGATATCGCCGCGGAAAGTTTTGTCTTATTCGACTTTCCGCGGCGATATCGCCGCGGAAAGTTTTGTCTTATTCGACTTTCCGCGGCGATATCGCCGCGGAAAGTTTTGTCTTATTCGACTTTCCGCGGCGATATCGCCGCGGAAAGTTTTGTCTTATTCGACTTTCCGCGGCGATATCGCCGCGGAAAGTTTTGTCTTATTCGACTTTCCGCGGCGATATCGCCGCGGAAAGTTTTGTCTTATTCGACTTTCCGCGGCGATATCGCCGCGGAAAGTTTTGTCTTATTCGACTTTCCGCGGCGATATCGCCGCGGAAAGTTTTGTCTTATTCGACTTTCCGCGGCGATATCGCCGCGGAAAGTTTTGTCTTATTCGACTTTCCGCGGCGATATCGCCGCGGAAAGTTTTGTCTTATTCGACTTTCCGCGGCGATATCGCCGCGGAAAGTTTTGTCTTATTCGACTTTCCGCGGCGATATCGCCGCGGAAAGTTTTGTCTTATTCGACTTTCCGCGGCGATATCGCCGCGGAAAGTTTTGTCTTATTCGACTTTCCGCGGCGATATCGCCGCGGAAAGTTTTGTCTTATTCGACTTTCCGCGGCGATATCGCCGCGGAAAGTTTTGTCTTATTCGACTTTCCGCGGCGATATCGCCGCGGAAAGTTTTGTCTTATTCGACTTTCCGCGGCGATATCGCCGCGGAAAGTTTTGTCTTATTCGACTTTCCGCGGCGATATCGCCGCGGAAAGTTTTGTCTTATTCGACTTTCCGCGGCGATATCGCCGCGGAAAGTTTTGTCTTATTCGACTTTCCGCGGCGATATCGCCGCGGAAAGTTTTGTCTTATTCGACTTTCCGCGGCGATATCGCCGCGGAAAGTTTTGTCTTATTCGACTTTCCGCGGCGATATCGCCGCGGAAAGTTTTGTCTTATTCGACTTTCCGCGGCGATATCGCCGCGGAAAGTTTTGTCTTATTCGACTTTCCGCGGCGATATCGCCGCGGAAAGTTTTGTCTTATTCGACTTTCCGCGGCGATATCGCCGCTAATGAGGGGGGGCCCGCTAATATTCTGTCAGATTAACCATTAATGACATGGGGGCCCGCACTTTCCGCGGCGATATCGCCGCGGAAAGTTTTGTCTTATTCGACTTTCCGCGGCGATATCGCCGCGGAAAGTTTCTGGTCGGCTTACCCCTTATTCCATGGTCGGGGCACGCGGGACGTTTATTAATTAGTCAACTGACATTTCGATCAACTAATTTTTTCATTTTCTATTTTATTTTTGAACAACACCGGCTATTGTTAGGCTATCTCTAATTCGGGTGCCCTTAGGCGCCCTTAGGTGTCTTTGGATATCCTTTGCCGTTGAAGTTTGTCCAAAACTAAGGATTTTTTGAAGGATGTTTTTACCTAAGGGCATGCCCTTACTTGTCATTACCTAATATATATTTTTTTTTAGTTGGAGGTAAAAGGATATGTAAGGATATGTAAGGTTGGAGATAAAGTTGTAGGATTTGAAGAATTTATAAGGATTTGTAAGGATATGATGTGACAGCTCAAGAATGCCTAAGGGCGTCCTTAACATTGGAGATAGCCTTATTAATATATCAAGATATATAGTTGTGCTAAATAATCAACGTTGTCAGGCGTAGATATGCTTGTTTATTCAAAGTTGATGATACTCAAAGCTTTTACATAATGAGTAAAAAATTACTTCTTGAAACTACCAAACAAAGACTTTATTTAATTCTTACAAAATCCGCTGATCCGATATATAGTTTTTTGTATCATATGAGTTGTATTATATTCTAACAAGAATTTTAACCCGGGCGTTGCCACAGGAGGTATATCGCAGCCGCACCATGCAAACATACATCTAGCATTACCCAAAAGTTTGGACACTTAAAGTTTACTATAAGAAGTAGAAAGTAATGGATAGATAAAGTTGAAAAAATCGAGAGTTCGATGGTAAAAGTTAGAAACCTTATAATAAGAGATAAAAAGTAAAAAAATAAAGATTTGATGATTAAAGTTAAAAACCCTGTAAAAATTAAAAACTTTGTTACTTAAGTTTGTATAAAAATGTTAGACTAAAGTTAAAAAACGTAAAAGTTAAGTGGTAAAAATAAAAAAATTTAAAAGTATTAAAAAAAATAATTGAAAAGACGAAATTGCTACAGTACCCCCGAGTTGGTACAGTAATTGCAAAAAAAATTATTTTTTTCTACAGTATTTGCTACAGTATATTGTGGGTGGGAGCAGACTTTTGTGTTTTGTTTATATTAATAATATGATCACTACGAAAAGTAAGTGTTCAAGTTGTTTCAATACATATATATACCGATATACGTATGCATATGTATGGTGATGAAGTACGACATGTATATAACACTATATTAGGCTAAGTGAAAAATTAAAAAGACCGTCGTCATACCGATTTGATAGAAAAATGTAATGACAGCTGAACAGCCCGGACCACCGGTGAGATAAAAAAGGAGTGGATCTTCTTCTGGATTTCGTTCCGATTCAACGAAATAGTAAAAAAATTGTGCTTCTTCCTTCTCCCCTATTCCCACATACCTTCAAAACAAAAGTAATTAACTTAGTTATTATATAATGTCATAATAATAAAAACATGCATATATATGTTATTGTTTTGTATCAAAAACATGCTTAATTGTGTGAAAGGTTAAAAAATTAAACCCGGTTTCGAGTGTGAAAGGAAGTTGACCATTATATCCAGGAAGATATTTAACGATAGAAGATTTCGAGCTTGGTGCGACATCAATAGATTGAGATAGAGGTGTTAAAATAAGAAGAAAAGTGAGTAGTAACGTTATGGTTGTGATCGATCCGCCGTAGTAGTACTCCATTTTTGGAATTTTGGGTGAGTAATTCCTGCCATGCATGGTGGCCTATGGTAGTATATTTATACTACTAGTTTAAGGCACAATATGACTTATTTTTTTATTATTATTAGTTTATAAATATTTGTCTGTTTCATACATTCAATAATTAATACTGTCATTTAATTAGCTGAATGGTTGTACTCGAGTAACATGTAGTGATTAATATAATATATTAAGATAGAGAGGTTTTCAATTTCAAAATCAGTTGTAGATATTATAAAAGGTCAGTATATAATTAGGTGATTAATTTGAACCATCATCAAATGGTTTACTGAAACTAACTGCTACTGCTACGGTTAAGCTAATGTTAGCATCCCCGCTAGACCAATTATTTAAATAACTGAAATATATGAAAATAGAGATTGGACCAACTATTTAAACTAAAATAGTACCCGCGCGATGCGTCGGCGTAATGGCAGTGGTGGCGATGTAATGGCGGTGGTGACGGTGACGGGTGGTGGTGGCGCGCGGGCGGCGGAGGTGGGCAATTATTGGTGGGTGGGTGGCGGCGGCGAGTAGTTTAGGTTATTGATGTGATGTGGTTTTGATGAATTGTTAAAGCTTAATTGTTGAAACTTAAAATTTAACAAAAACCCTATTTGCTTTATAATATAGTATATTATTTAAACTAGTCTTTAGGCTCTCAAAATATATATATCAAAGGTAAATATCAAAATAATAAATAACAAAACAGGTAAAAAATAACAAAACATGAACAAAACAAATTTAAAATAATAAACCCTTTTGTAATATAAGAAGAAGCCATAATCAAACTATAATTGACAACAAACTAAATTAAAAGATGAAAAATAACAAATAACATAACAATTCAATATCAAATAATAAACAAACACGAACAAAATACCAAAAATAAAACTAAAGTGATATAAAAAACCCGTATGTTTCTTTTGTTGAGAAATTTACTTAACTTGATTTGTTTATTAAAGATAGGAAGGAAAGGAATAATATGAATGAGGATGATTAATAAAAAATTAGGTTATATATATAATAATTTATTCGGGAGAGTTTTAAGAATATTATATATCTTTAAAATTTAAAAAGATTTGTTTTGATAGAAAAAGATTTATGATAGAGTTTTAAATATAATTATCTATTTAATAAGCAAATAAAAATAAAAAAATCTAGAAAGGAAGAGAACTCTAGAGTAATTAGGAGAGACTTTTAGGCTTAAAAAGAACTTTAAGGGGTGTCAAGTGTACCTCCAACCTCCTCTTTTAGTTATAGTATAGATAGGTATACGGGTGAACGGTGAACGTGTAGAGACTTATTTTCGTTGTTCTCATGTAGCAAACTTGAGTTCTAGCATCTCACAATTAGTAGGTTGACTCACTTCTCATTAGCCAGCACCGGAGTTTGAGACGGAGAGATCCCAATTCAGTCTAAAAGTGTTGTTAAGGATGTGGGCATCTCCTAAGAAGAAAGAACTTGAAGGCGGTGATATTTTGTGATTCTATAGTAAATGTAGTTGCTCCGATGCCGGAAAAATAGAGAAAAAACAAAAACTAGATAAAGGTGTTTGTGTTTCAGAGTGAAATAGATACAACAGTACTCAATCCTTACATAAATGGGGTATTGGAGAGGTGGGATGTAGAAAGTTTTGTAACTACCCAATGATAAAATGACTACTTCCATAAGGACTACCGACCAAACGAAAAAAGAATAGGAGAGTGTAAGAGGTAAGTAACCTTTACTGTCGGCCGAGTATCACATGGCTATATTAAGAAAAAGTTTGGAATAACTAAACATGCTGTAACACCCCAACATGGCGGAATCATGGGGTATCACTTAGAAAAGCACAGCACGACATGGAAATTATGTAGTGTCAAACTATATGAAAACATAGGATTGAAACAATCCTTAAACTTGTACAAACGTATACAATCATCAACATTCATCGAAATACATGTTCAATCAATAAAAGGCAATTCAATCGATAGTAGTTGATCCTAAAAATAACCCATAAAAGGGAAGTAAGGATCATGGATCCAGAAAGTCCAAAGCTAGTCCAATCTTAGCAAGTAAGCATGCAATCATCCATTTTGTCTCTGATTAACTTGATTACCTGAAAAGTGTACTAAAGAGCGTCAACATAAAGTTGGTGAGTTCGTAGGGACAAGTAACAAGGAATAACCGTGTCGGATAACAACCGTTAACAATAAGTGAGGATTAGGAGAACTAATCACATCCAAGGAAAACCTATAAGGTTTCACATTATCACAATTCAATACAAGTCAACGTTCAACAACAACGATTCCATATAACGTTCAACAACGTTCCATAACAATCAATAACATTCAACAACGGTGCGGCTTACATAGTTAATAATTAACAATGCGCTAACGGTGCGACTTATATAATAAATAATGCGCTAACGGTGCGACTTACATCGTAAACAATGCGCTAACGGTGCGACTTACATCGTAAACAATGCGCTAACGGTGCGACTTACATCGTAAACAATGCGCTAACGGTGCGACTTACATCGTAAACAATGCGCTAACGGTGCGACTTATATAATGAATAATGCGCTAACGGTGCGACTTATATAATGAATAATGCGCTAACGGTGCGACTTATATAATGAATAATGCGCTAACATGTCCACATCAACAATTCAATCATACAATCAATTAAATCAACAATCAACAGTTAAACAAACATGTACACTTTTCAGCCCGAATCTCAATTGAGTAGGGAGGGTTTACGAAACTCACCTGAAATAAGCAATAAAATCCCAAGTCGAAAGAAAGTAGAACCGATGTCCACGATAGCCAAAACCTAATCATACACGTATTACATTAATCCTAAAGCATCTCAAGGGGTAAGGTCCTATGAATATTGACCTAATCTTACTATAAAAGTTTTATTATGTCCATTTTATAAGGCTTTGATCCAACCGAAGTGGAATCATTACATTTTGTTTCACAATGACTAGTCGAAACTTGACCACTGTTTCTTTATCAAAACTTTTGAAATATTAGAACTATGTTCTGGACTCAGAGGCCTATACCATTGGAAAATAGACTCAATTACGCTTCCGTGGCCGCTTGAATCATCAAAAACGGACTTACGGTTCAAAAGTTATTGACGTTTGAAAATGTTGTCAAAATCAGTCCCTAACGGGCGTTACAAAAGTAACGGGCGTTACATATAGTAACGGGAGTTACATATGTAACGGCCGTTACACTTCAGTTTTCAGTTCTGCATAATTCATCAACCCAAATACGAACCAAACACCCTCCAAAACTCATTTTTAGCCTAGAAATCGATTAAGGAAGCTAAAATACTCATGTTTGAACCTATACTAAATATGAATTCACCACATAAACATAACCTATCAACTAGTTTTATCTTAAAACATCAAAATCATGCCCAAATCATTTGACCCATTTCTAAGACTTTAATTGCATTTTGACCCGATTCGTGACTCGAATATACTTGAAATCAACTAGAAACAAGTTAATGAACATAAAATGATGATTATGGAATGAGTTTAACTTACCAAAAGTCTTTTGATGCATAAATTCGAATTTGGAGTAAATAGAGAGGATGAACACTTTGAACCAATTAAAACCTTGAATTCTTGATTCTTTGAAGATGATTATTGTTATAAGTTAATTTATTTATTAGAGAGAAAGAGAGATTTTTAGAAGTGAATATATAATGGTGTGAGTTTTATGGTTAAACTAAGGTGGCTATTTATATAAAATAATTTTAGAATATGCTTTAGCATATGCTTTGGAATATGCTTTAGAATATGCTTTATACCTTTACTATTTACAATTTACTTTTTACCTTTACTATTTACCGTTACTATTCGTGATTACTATTCTTAATCACTATTCATGAATACGGTTACTATTCACATATACGGTACTATTCACAAAATGGTACTATTCACAAATACGTTACTATTCACGTATACGGTACTATTCACAAATACGGTTACTATTCACGTATACGGGGTACTATTCACAAATACGGTTACTATTCATATATTTTCTCAAAAATCATTTACATTAAATTTATGAGTCAAATCTAGTCAAATTTCACAAATGTTACACATGCAACCTAGCACACCTACAAAACATAACATACATAATCTCATTTGAATATATTAAACAACATAAAAAGGCATAATAAACATAACTGCATGTATAAAACCAACCATGTGGGCGACCATCTATTAAAAGTGACAAGTTCAAAAAATAGCCTTCATCTTCTTCTTAGCAAGTCATAGTAGCAAATAAGATAAGTAACATGTTAGACATACATACATATAAATAAAGGGGAAATGATAGGTACTACAAACTTGTGAAGAAAATATAATCTATTTTACCCCTTGAAATTTATTAAATGTACATATTTAGTCCCCGGTCTGTGAGTGTAGCAGTACCTAACATAGGTACTACTTGCAGTGCCTATGCTTTCCCCATAAATAAATATTAACGTAAAAGAGATAAAGTTTGATAAACCCAGTTATAACAATCGATGTTAATCACTTATGTTACAAAGTATCTAGAGAAATTGTCACAAATCGTCCTTGTGGTTTGCTCGATTCGCATTTTCATCCCTGTGCTTTTTTTTATCATTAGGTGTCCCTATACTTTTCATTTTCATTGCCAACCGTCCCTAACACTAACAGCCATTAGTTTTGCTCCGTTAAATCCCTCATGTGCAATGC
>CM067169.1:63480903-63500903 GCA_034093135.1 Erigeron breviscapus
ACACATCAATATCATATTTCACATCAAAAGATCATTCTAGTATAGGCTACAACAATCTTATACGTTCAACTACATCCACATCGTTATCAATCACGTTACATGTCTACCAATGACATGTTCTAACACAAAAACGTATGCACGTAGAATTAACATAAGCTAAATCTACGGCATAACACATAAACACATAGCGAGTATCTTTCCACCCCCAAAGCATACAACATATAGTAGGGGCTACGAGACTCACCTGAGACGAGCAACTATAATCTCCAAAGATTGATGAGCGCAATATCAACCTCAACGACGATCACGACCTATTACATAACATCAATTCATCACACGGTATCCCAAGTGGTAAGGTCTAGCCTTCTATACTATGTTACATTCCCAAAAGATACTTTAGAAGTGACTCAAGAACGTTTAAATGTCAAAGGAAGAGTTTTGGTTAAATACGGTTCAATGACTTAGCACCAAAAATTTGACATGAAAATCAAAGTGTTTGGAATTGAGTTTTAACAATTTTGTTGACCTTATAATGATGATATAAGACTAATAAACAAGCTTTGGGTCATTGAAAGTCGACCGATAACCGGATGAAAACGTCATGGAGAAATCAGGAATTGGCGGACGATCTGGCGGATGATGTGATGAACACGGATCATCCGTCAGTTCATCAAGATCATCCGCAGATTTCAAAGAATAAGAAAAACGGGTTTTGACCTATAAATCGACAACCTTAGAAGCCAAATCCGGTTACCAAACTTTAACACAAGCAAATTCAAGTATAACCACACCATAAAAACATACCAATTCACAAACCCACTTCCAATTTCTCAACCTTTGATTTCAAACTCATTTTTAAGACAAAACACACATTTTACACTCAAATCGACCACCAATCGTTTAGATCTATAACAAGGAAGTAACCTACAATGTAAGAGGAACATTTTGAGCTAAGAAACACTTACCAATTCGACCCGAAGCAAAAAATCCGTTTTTGAAGCTTTAAAGTGGATGAACACACTTAGGAAAATGGATGAAATCTTGGATTCTTGAAGAGGATTATTGTTATTATTATGATTTGTAGTTAATTCCAACCATAAACAACCCAAATTTTCGGAATTAAAGAGGAGATTGAAGATTAGGTGATGATGATGGTGTTCTTGCCAAAATGAGAGAAAAAAAAGGAGTAGAGAGAGAAAGAACTAGAGAAATGAGGGGAGAAAGAGAGTGAGGGGGAGTTTTGTTCCCCTCTTGGACTCTCGCGGCTCCTTCCGGCTTCTCCCGATAAACGATTTGTTTAGTTAAAGCTTTTAACTCGAGACTCGTTCAAATTCTTTGTTGATTATTACATATTTTCGAATTACGTTTCTAACGACTATTAACATGCCTCCTGTAACACCCGCTTTGTAAAAATATGGATTTCCAAAATTTTTCGCCTAACGGCGTCAATAAAGCGGAAACAGTTTATTAAAAACCTCAACCAAGGAAAACAGTTGAGAAACATAAGTGGTGTTACTAATAGCATCAAATCAGTAATAAAAGAAATCCATAAGATTGCCCAACATAAAGCAACCATAACATAGTCATTACAATAGTTCCATAAAGGAAATCATTAACATTAAGTCTATGCGAAGCTATTGGGTAAACTAAAGCCATCTTGATCATCTACCCATCTCTCGCCAAAGCTTCACACGACGTCTCACTGCTTAACCTGAGGGGTGTCAACACATAAAAGAAACAAGTGTTAGCTATAAAGCTAAGTAAGATAACACCAGGTTTAAGCAAAACATTTCATCCATTAAACACGTCACTTTAAAACATTACGTCATTTGATTTAGGCATTTATATCACCACATAACGTATCCATATCCCATATAAGCATAGAGTCCATGACCCTAAGTGTGCCTAATCAATTTCATCATTTCATCTCATCACATTAAGTTGTGACTATCATCACATATCATATCGTTTAAACATATCATCACATATCATATCATTAAACCATATCATCACATATCATATCGTTTAAACATATCATCACATATCATATCATTAAACCATTCATCACATATCATATCGTTTAAACATATCATCACATATCATATCGTTAAACATATCATCACATATCATATCATTAAACCATTCATCACATATCATATCGTTAAACATATCATCACATATCATATCGTTTAAACATATCATCACATATCATATCATTAAACATATCATCACATATCATATCGTTTAAACATATCATCACATATCATATCATTAAACCATTCATCACATATCATATCGTTTAAACATATCATCACATATCATATCATTAAACCATTCATCATAACATATCATATCGTTTAAACATATCNTCACATATCATATCATAAACGTATCATCACATATCATATCGTTTAAACATATCATCACATATCATATCATTAAACATATCATCACATATCATATCGTTTAAACATATCATCACATATCATATCATTAAACCATATCATCACATATCATATCGTTTAAACATATCATCACATATCATATCGTTTAAACATATCATCACATATCATATCGTTTAAACATATCATCACATATCATATCGTTTAAACATATCATCACATATCATATCATTAAACATATCATCACATATCATATCGTTTAAACATATCATCACATATCATATCATTAAACATATCATCACATATCATATCGTTTAAACATATCATCACATATCATATCATTTAACCACCATTCATCACATATCATATCGTTTAAACATATCATCACATATCATATCGTTAAACATATCATCACATATCATATCGTTTAAACATATCATCACATATCATATCGTTTAAACATATCATCACATATCATATCGTTAAACATATCATCACATATCATATCATTTAAACATATCATCACATATCATATCGTTAAACATATCATCACATATCATATCGTTTAAACATATCATCACATATCATATCATTAAACATATCATCACATATCATATCGTTTAAACATATCATCACATATCATATCGTTTAAACATATCATCACATATCATATCATTAAACATATCATCACATATCATATCGTTTAAACATATCATCACATATCATATCGTTTAAACATATCATCACATATCATATCGTTTAAACATATCATCACATATCATATCGTTTAAACATATCATCACATATCATATCATCATAACATATCATATCGTTTAAACATATCATCACATATCATATCATAAACGTATTTACGGGGAACATTATAAGCATAGGCATCGTCATCTTTAATCCCCGAATACCTCCCATATCAACCCAACCACAATATAGGTTATACATTACCATTTTGGAGGTTATAGTTTATGAAACCATTTTTTTGTTGCACCCTCAGCGTGACAAAAGTAGTGTATCTTACCTCGTAGTAGTGTACGCGAGCAAACAGAGAGCTAATAGTGCTTAATAGTAATCCCCGACACCTATCGTACATTAACATATGAAATATAAGTCATTTGGACCTTAAAACGACTCTCGTATGACCTTAGGACTGACTACGTAAAAGTCCAGATTACACCTTACGAATTTAAGTTTCCAAAAACGAATTTAGACCTCAAACGAAGTTCATCTTCGTTTGATCATACGAACATAGATTCCAGAAAACGAATTTAACACATAAACGAACTTAGACTTCCATTTCATGCCAAACGAACTTAGCAATGTTCAAACGAACATAGAACCTTAAAAACGAATTTGAAGTTCGTTTGGAATCATCAGGAACGAACTTAAGCTCAGAAAACCCCAACTTCGTCCAGAAATCATAAAACGACTTGTTCTTCGATTTTTCCAGAAACGAACGACTTGGGCTTCACCCAAACATGTTTTTGACATATATAAACATATTTTGATCATCAAGATCGATTACAAACTCGTTTGACATCGTTTAGAACATTAACTCACCAAAACGCTTCTTTAACCTTAATCCTTTGACAAAACCTTTTGAAATCAGTTTTTGACTCACAATAAAACAACCCTAAATCTGAAAATATGATCAACAAACCGATCATTACCTGTAATTAACAATGGCCGATCGAAATCAAGCCCAAAAGACACCAACAATCTACGTAAAACTTGAAGAGATGCTTTAGAATTTCAAGAAGGATTGAAAGGTTGTTTTGGTTTGTTCTTGAAGTGATTATGGCTGCTAAAGGAAGGAGATTAGGCTAATCCCAGCCCTAATCCCGTTTTTAACTTTTCACCATTGGCAAAACTAGTCCCTGGACTTCATATTGACTTTATTTCACTTTAAAACACCTATCGGGGATACATATAACACACCAAAGCACTTTCGCACACTACAAAGGCCTTTTACACATCATTAAATCTACTTTATTGACACTCATTAAAGATAATTAAATCTCACATATAGGGCACATAAACATATAAACACATATTTCCACACAAACGTATCACGGACTTATAATTTGACCTAACGACGTTAGTCAACATGAACGATTAAGTTATGGGATGTTACACCTCCCTTTTCACTATAAAGGTTTAGTTACTTTAAATTGACAAATTTCCGTTTTACGAGTTCGTTAGAGTTGACAGGTCAAAATAACGGGTGTTACAAATTTAATAAAATTGTATATGGTAATTACTTTTCTTTTTTAAAATCACCTTTTGATTTTTCTTCAAATTATGACTTTATATATCTTTTTATCATATAACGTAATAAATATCGGTTATATTTATAACTCTGTGCAATGTTAATAACTTATGATGTTTAATTAAGAGATATTTCTGATATGTATATGGTGTTCAGAATAATCAAAAGATAAAAATCATAAAAATAACAGCATCACAATTTTTTAACATCTTTTATTTATGTTTGTTAAATTAATAAAATGAATAAAGTAACTAATATATATTTTTGTTTCGATTTGGTTGGTTCGGTTTTCATATGAATACAAAACTAAATCATAACTTTCCGTTTTCAAAAATCTAAAATAAAAATCATTGGTTTTTTTGGTTCGAATTATTCGATTTTCATGGTTTTTTTTGTTTATTATTCGGTTTTTTCTCACCTCTAATACTTAGCTTCCCTATATGAATTGATAATGGAAAACCAAAAAGTGTAAATTAATAATTTTTAAATTGGGTTCAAATGTAAATTGGTGATGGAAAACAAAAATGTGTAAATTAATAATTTTTAAACTGGGGTAAAGTGTAAATTGACCAAAAAATGTAAATTAATTTAGACATGTGTTGATTTAATTAATTTTGAGAAATTGAGAGCTGTGATTGGTCAATTGAGGTTAGGTCAGTTGCCTTTTAATATATATTAAGATTAAGATTGAGATTAAGATTAAGATGGTTTAATAGAATTTGTTCTTTTTTAATAAAACGAGAGATAGTGCCCGCGCGTTGCGGCGGTGAGATGGTGGGGTGATAGGTCATAAGAGGTGATAAGTCATAGAGTGTGATAGCCAAATGCTTTAGCCGTATGGGCTCCGTCATCGGATTTAAAAATTCGTCGAAAGTATATCGAATGACATCTCTAATGAAAGAGCATGAAATTTTAAGAACACCCATACAATTTTTATAATTTATCGATATACGGTTTTTGAGATAAAATTTTTTGAATGAATTAGATGAATAAAATGATTTATGGATGAGAGAGAAAAAAATGAGTGGTTGAGATTTGAGGAGAGAGAAAAAAATGAGTGGTTGAGATTCAAAGTTATTATAGGTATATTAGGTAGAGATATTTAAATTAGTGAATAAGGAATAGGGGTATTTTGGGTAGTTCAAATCATCTTTTCTTAAAAAAAAAGGCCAAAATGCTTTATAAGATAGTATTAGACAAGGAACAACTAATTTTCAAAATTAAAAAGTGAAATAATACCACTTTGAGGGTTCGAAACCACGCGTACTTGTGCAAAAATCTCTCAAGTCTTCCCCCTTCCCCTAAATACAGTATTATATATAAAATAAAATTAAAAACCCTAGCCCTAAAATCTAGAGAGAAAGAGAGAAAGAATGGCGGAGCACTTGGCATCAATATTTGGTACGGAAAAAGACAGAGTGAATTGTCCGTTTTATTTCAAAATAGGAGCATGTAGACATGGCGACAGATGCTCAAGGCTACACACAAAACCATCAATTTCACCAACACTTTTGTTATCAAATATGTATCAGAGACCTGATTCCATCACTCCTGGTGTTGATCCTCAGGGCCATCCCCTTGATCCTCATAAAATCCAAGATCACTTTGAGGTCATCCCTTTTCTTTCCAGCTAATTATATATATATTACATATGTCACATATATATATATATATATATTATATATATATTATATATATATATATATACCCTTGTCGCCACAGAGGTTCACCTGCCTGCAAAGGGGGGTGGTTGCCCTGCGCTCATTATATATATATATATATATATGTCTAGTTGGAATTCTAATGATATTTAAATTGAAGCGATTCTCAGCTGGATCAAAATAAACAGGTGCCAAGATGCGTATATTGAAGTGTTTGTTTGGAAAATAAGCAGTTTGTTTTTCGGAGTGTGTTTGTTGTTGTTTTTTTTGCTTTAACGAATAGCAGTAAATAGAAAAGCAGTTAATTAAAACAATCTGTAAGCAATTAAATATTTGAGGAGTTAGTTATAGTTTCTGGTAATTGTATGTATGGTACTTGATAGTGGAAAAAGGTAAAGTAGATAAAAACAATGGTAAAATGTAAAGAAATTTGTATAAAACAGATTTAAAGTTATAAGTTATAACATGTTAAATTTTGCTGACTGCCATCTGTTTTTTTGTTATTATATAAATGGATGAACAACCTTAGAGGTGCATATCTTTTGCCATTGGATGGTTTTAGGTTTCATGTTATGAAAGTTGATGAATGCTAGACGTTGTTCTGAATGAATAACGAATATTGTCTTTGGTTCTTTCTTTAAATGATACTTGATTTTATTCGTTTCATGAATTTTCAATATTTAGTTATAAAGTTATCCATGTGTAACTACAGGATTTTTATGAAGATTTGTTTGAAGAGCTGAGCAAGTATGGGGAGATTGAAAGCCTAAACATATGTGATAATTTGGCTGATCACATGGTATGATTTTTCTTTAAATGAGACTATGTAATGTTTTTGGGTTTTTACTGTTTTTTGTTAGACTAAGTTTTGCGGTTATTCTTTATGAACAGGTTGGCAATGTGTATGTCCAGTTTAGGGAAGAGGAGCATGCTGCAACCGCTCTTCAGAATCTGACTGGAAGGTTTTATGCAGGTACATACATATGGGTTTCTCATGTACATGAAACAGTTATTGTTGTACGGCTCAAACGTCAACGATTTGTAGGTTCTTTACATCAAATGAATGTTTGGAAAGTTTGATTCGTACAAAGAAAATTCGACCAAAGTTCATTACACTCCCACGCCAAAAACCCATTTGGCCATTAGTTAATCCTGAAAAGTTTATACTTAGTAAGAAAGAACTTGGTTCTATAAAGTGATTATATGATTTCTATATCATATTATCATTAATAACTTGACAGGCTTTCATAACATCATGCCAGAGACAACCTTAGTATTTGAATTTTTTAAGTCGGTACATGTGCAACATGGTGGCAGAAGTGAAGAGAAAAATTGTGCACCCATGGTACGATTGCGATCCTGATCGCTCGGGATCGCAATTTGTATGGCAAAGTCAGCATTCCTTATTGAGTTTATAAATCGTTCCTAGGCTCCCCTGGTATGCGATTATGGTTGCATAAATCAAGTTTCAAGCAATATCCGAGTTGAGACACCTTATTAAGTTAATTTCTGCAGTTAATGTTAAATCTTTAAATATAGCAATTACTAAAATGGATTTTTTTAAATATAAATCTTTGAAGTAATTACTCTGTAAAAGCATTGTTTGACCAAAAATTCAATATAGCAATTATTTGAGTTTGAAACACCTTATTAAATATTAGTATTAATATATCAAGGAAGTTTGGTTGTGAGTTGTGACTTGTGAACGTATAACAATGTAGGAAACTTATTTATTGGGTAACGGTAAACCGTACCAGATTGTATGGTATATCGCACGCGAGCGATTCGGAATGAGCCTACCCTCCGTCGTACCTAGTTTTAGGGTTATAGGAAACAACAATCCCTTCTAATTAAATAACGATGATACATGCTAAAAACAATAAAATGTTTGGTTATAAGGATATAATGTGGAAGACTGAGATTAAGTCAAGGGATGATTCAAGGTCTCATAGTTCTTCATCCTTAAGTATAAGACCATTGTCTTAAATCTTAAATGTGTGAGGGCCTTACAAGTTAGATGCTTTATATAATAGTTTAGAAGTGCAGATAATATATTATAGTAAATCGATTTGAGATGTTTGAGTCAATTAATCTGATGCATTTTGAGTGAAAGCCATTGTATCTGTTTGTATTTAATGTAGCATCAAGGTCTGCGTCCTTCTGTTTCTTATTTAATATGTAATTTCTTTAAAGGGTGGCAGGCTTTGAGCTGCTTGTTTATACGAGTAAGTCAAGTTGTATCATCTTTTAGCATCACATAATAAATTTTGGACTGTTCTTTAGGTCGCCCTATCATCGTGGACTTCTCTCCAGTGACAGATTTCCGTGAAGCTACATGTCGGCAGTATGAAGAAAACGTATGCAATCGTGGTGGTTACTGCAACTTCATGCATTTAAAAAAGATCAGCAGGTCAGTTTGTTGTTATATGTTGCTGTGCTTTGTATTGTGTATTTGGATGTGCATTATACAATGGTTATCTGATTTATTTTTAAATTAAAGTGGCAGTAGTCAGTTTCGAGTATTGGAGCAAAATTATGTTTGTTCTGATTCTCTGATAATTTGGGGTTCAAAATGTCAAAGAATCGGTTTTTAGTTAATACCTGTTGCATCAAAAGGTTTTTTAGGTATTGCATAGTTACTAATTACGTGCTTTATTTGCTCAAGATCTAAGAAAATGTAAAAATGTCACTATTAGTCATTTGATCAAGTTTCTCGATAATCACTAATGGTCAAGAACTCATACAGTTGAATAGGTAGTCTGAACTTCAAAAACGTAACCACATTCAGAGATGATCTCCTGCAACTCACTTTACTACAGCTATTTGTTTCCACATTCAGAACTGTGCATCATCTTTGAATGTGATCACCTGTGTAATTACTTAGAATTATTTAACCAGACTCAAAATGTGCATCCAAATGCCTCCTGAAGTTTTTACTCTGATCTGTTTAACTGATATTTTGTGTATGGTTTTTTCAGAGAGTTGAGGAGAGAGTTATTTGGGAAAAGCCGAAGGAGGAGAAGTCGAAGCAGGAGCCACAGTCCTCAGAGGCACCGTGGTTATGATGAGCGTGGCCGAGGCTCAGGAAGAAGAGGCGGTGACTATGCAGATCATGATTACCGTCATCATGATAGGAGTGGCAGGAGGCCCAGAAGCAGGAGCCCCGCACGAAGAGGTGGACGTAGCAGAAGTCCTGGTGGAAAGAGAAACCGGAGCCCAGTTAGGGAAGGCAGTGCTGAAAGAAGGGCAAAGATTGAGCAATGGAACAGAGAAAGGGAGAAAGCAGATTCACAACCAAAAAACGCCACTGATAACAATATCAATGATGGCGGCCTTAATGATGGAGGTGTTGCACCAATTGGAGACCTGTATTATGATCCTCTTCAGCAGCAGCATCAGCAACATGATGATGGAGGTTATGATAACTAGACAAAGTTGCATCATAGGGTTTGTTCCTTCTCTCTTTTATATTACTCTTATGATCTTGCGTCATTCGTAGAGGTGGTAAAAATGTGCGAGTCAGATGGGGTTGTTAAACGATACCGGATATGTTTGGGTCGAAGTTGGTAATCTTTGGGTACGAATCATGCTTGGTTGATTAAAACGCATTTTTGTCTACTATTTTTCCATTTTTTGGTACAAGTCAGGCTGACATGATTTTAAACAAAGAAATAATGTGCGATATTCATTACTGATGTATATTATTTCATTAATAATGCAAGGTTTTGAATATCGATAATTAGGAGGTTTTTATGCATTAAAATTTAAAAATACAAGTTGGCCGGCTTTTGACTCGTTTGACTGATATGACTCATTAGAAATTTATTTTACACGGAATCTACCCATTAATAAGTAAATGGGTATAATTTTGTTACCACGGGTGTTTCGGAAATAATTAATGTAGGAAACTTCAAATTGAAAGAATAAAGTAAGGGATTTTTTCTGAAATATCCTCACTTATGGAAGATATGGCTTACAGCCCACTTTCCGCTGTGCAGGACACAGGGTACAGGTTCACTAGCCATTTAATCTATTTTTTCCCTTTACACCCCTTTAAGGAATATGAGTAAAGAATACAGGGGAAGACAGGGAGACGGGAAGAAAGGATCATTAGTTGCCATCGCCCCAATGCATAAAACATAGAGTTAAATAAATAAAAAAAATTAGCCCAATTTTAGTCCAATTTATATTTCAGCTTGCTGTCATTTTTGTCTTAAAAAAACCTTAACCCTTTTAATATTTTGATTGAAGGTAAACCGTATAGGTTACCAATTAGAAGCGATGTGAAAGATAACCTATCGTACACTTGATAATTTTGACTTTTATATTTTGATAAACTCATTAAATTTTTCAAACTTTGAAGTTAACTCGAATCCAAAGATTTGAATGCTTCAGGGTTTTTTTAATGGGGCAAAGGCCAACAGTTAGCCTTTTCTCTTCTCTCGGGTTTAATATTTATGTCACTTTAGCTCTTTCAGGAGTTTCATTCGTCATTCCTGTCTTCCGTTTCAGTTGAATATTGCTTTCAGATTCTCAAATCTTCTTCACAAAAATCAGAAGTTTTTTTTTCTTCTTTTGTCTTGGTGAAACCAAAAGTGTTCTAGTAATACGTCAACATACCCTGCTTGATATATCAGTTTTGTAGGAATTCAAGAATTAGATTTTGGGGCTCGGGCAATTCTTTCCATGATAAGTATAAAGGTTCCTTTTATTTGAATGCAAGTATTATAATGAAGAAATGTGATCTTACTTAATCTACTAGTTTTGCAGGTTCAGGTATCCCTTCATCAAGGATCAGGCCTTATTTATTGCAGCTTACATCTATTTTTGTATATACAGGTTGACTATCCTCATCTACAGGGCGACTATATGAATTCATAATGTTACGTGGGGAAGGAACTAATTGGAAGATCATGTGGCATGATATTCATCTAAGGCTGAGTTTTACTTTCGTGTGGCTTTTTCAGTGACGAACCTCTGTTGAACCCAAGTATTGTATGTTTTCTTAAAATATTATGGACTTCAGTTTCTGCAGAGAATGGTGCTTGCACAATGTATCAATCATGTATTTGCACTTAGCTTTGTGTGACTTTAAAATGTTTAGCAAGTTTCTTCTGCTCAGTTGGTACTTTTTCTATGTGAGCTCTTGTCAAATTGCTTGATTATACTAATATTATGTTCCTTTTAGGGGTGATTGTAGGGTTTGTATGGTGGATATGAATCATCTGAATTAATCATCCATTGTATGTAGACATTTGTATTTTATGAAAATATTTATGAGTTGACAAACTTGCGGTTGTTTCTCTTCAACCAGTTTGATACTTTTGGTCAATATAGGTTTGTCCTTTTAGAAATGTTGGCTGCATCTATCTACATTCAAATAAATAAGCAATATGCTAGTCGTCAAAAACCCAACTTGTATATGTCTTTGTTAAGCTGACGGTTTATGGTGATGATCGATGGTGAACGGTGCTGGTAGTAGTGTAAGAATGTAGGGAAGAAAGTGTTTGGTTACAATCTCATAGTTGTTAGACTCGTACGAGTCGAGTCAGAACATAGAGAAAAAGAGACGACTCGGATGGTGAATCGGACAAACTTTTGACTCGTGACGTCTCGTACTATTCATGCACTGACTCGGACCGAATCGACCCGTATCGTGAATCGGACGAGTCACAAAAAGCCCTCTTTTTTATCTAGTGGCGAGATTTGGCTGTGGTGGATGATGTGGTGATGGATCGAAGAAGAAAACAATATATCTGATCGATTTAGAGAGAAAAAAAAAAAGGGGGTATCTGGCATAGATATGACGTCTCTGGTATCTTAAAAGTAGAGGGTGAGTGGCTGACTTTATTTTGTCCGTGATACAAGATATGTCAGCGTGTGTATATAAGGGTTTATTAGGGTAAATTGCATTTTGGGCTATAAGCCCATAACTTTGGGCTGGATTATTAAAATTTAACTTGTAACTTGTAACTGTTAAGGACTTACGGTATTCTGGTGCATAATGATTTATTTTTTAAGAAAAATACTATAACATATATTTGTAAAATATATTAGTTAATGTTAATATTACAGTTATATACAAAAATATTTAAAGTACTATACTTTTACACGTATAATATGTATTTTTAGACATATATTATGTATATCATTATTCTTACGAGTCGAGTCACGATACGAGTCACGCGTCAAAAATCACAAAAACGAGTCGTATGACGAGTCACGAGTTGACAACTATACATTGATAAAAAGAAAGATGAGGTGTAGTGTGTTGGTAATCTAAAACATAATTGTGTTGATTTTGAAGCAACATGTGATGCAACTTTTGATTGTCACGTGTGTTTTTGTTTTTTTTTACATCAAAGTAAGTAGGATAATCCTTTTACCTATATGGCTATATATAAACTTTTGATGCAACTTTTGGTGAACGTGTTTTTGTTTGTTTTTAATATGATGTAATGCATAGTGTAATGTTTTCATTGAAGATGATAAAATAAGTATTTTAAAGTTTAATTTGGTATGCATATCCATATAAATTCATCAAGAACTGTTTTAAGGATAAGTATTTTGGAGGTAAGAAACAATATCTTCAATGGGCGAGAGATTATGGAGACCAATACTTGAACAATGATTATGAATTCTTTTCCAATAATGAAGGATTTTACAAAAATCATGTGAAGATGATAGTTATGTGAAATATTGCTCAGTTTCAAAGTTTATTTATTTCACCTAGAGCACGAATTATGATATTTTGTACATAGCAATTTTTTAAATATGTCAAACACTTAATACAAACAAAAATTTTTAAGGATCGAAGATAATGAATTAACTCGACTTTTTTTTTTTTCGTTTTTTGAACGGCAATAGCAGTCCGACATATAGGAAAGCTTTTCGAGGTTTCCTTTTCTTCTCTAATTCAGCATCCTATTCTGGGAGATCAAACGGAGCTCGATTAGTTTCTGCTAGACAAGAAATAAAGAACATAACCAATACAGGGAACAAGGGAATACCGAAAATCTGTAAATGGGCACAACTTGTGCCACACAAGTTTCTTTGGGTTGGTGACTCTGTGTATGTCATTAGCCCATGTTTGAGCTGATACAGTATCATTTAGGACACCTGAAACTAAGTCCAGAGCATCTGCAATCTAGGTATCATTCTAGTTGTTGCATAATCTCGAAACAAACCATTTCGAAATTTGATTATAAGCCACTGAATCAATATGGGTTATATGTTCTATCTATAATAAGCTGCGAAGAATTTTCTATTTCTATTTCTGTTTTTGTGTGTCGAATACATTAACCATCACTAAAGTATAAAGTAGCCTAATGGTTAGACGTCTTAATCTTTTCATAAAAGGTTTCAGTTTTGAATTTCCATAAATAAATAGTAATTAGAAAAAAGTTTCGGAAATGAACACCCAAGTCAATGATTGATTACATTGAAAATCATATAATATCAAACTTTGAAGGGTTTTTGTGCAAGAATATAGTAGTGGAAAATTCCATAAGAGAATAAATAAATTAATGGCAACGATATACCCTTATAATTAATCCTTTTAAAAATCCTTCTTAACTATAAGATTACAAGATGTGGCAAAATCAAGTGTTGAGATTAGAAAAGAGAGTTAGTGAAATACACATATCATGATTTGAAGATTTTAGAAGGATTTTTAATCATTTTCCATAAATTATGTAAATTTATGCATAAAATTAACAAGAAAGTTCCTGTCAACGTGCAAATTTCCCACAACAGTGTTTTGGACATGTTTAAGACATTTTCTTATCTATCGTTAGATTCCTTACCCGCATATTTTTTTTTCTCTTCTTTATTTTTGGGTCGTTGTATCCGTTCTTTTAATTAACCCTTCGGTAAGCGTTTCAGGACATTAATTTTTGCATTTATGTTGAAAATCTAAGCATGTACTATACGATAGGAGTGATTTATCATATAAGGCTACCGGCACTTTATATTTTAAGGACACATAGTTATATATACTAGTGTATGTAAAAACAAGTCCTTTACGGTAACCGTTATCAATGAAGTCTAGACCCACATGTGAAGTTCTTAAGACGCGAGTTTAAACTAGCATAATGACTATGCAATATGATAGGTAACCGTAAACAAGGTTTACGCCTTTACGGGTTTGTCGATCGTACATATTGAGGAAGCTCTTGTGTTTCTTCGTTATGAAGTTTAAACTCGGGACAATGGATAGGTGTTAAAGTTATCAAAATTATCCTTTAAATTGTATTTAAGTTTATGTGCAGGAAAAACATTGAGGGACTGTTTCTGCACTTCTGGAAAGATGTTTTAAAGCTGAAATATGAAGAAAGAAAGACAGGGACTAATTATGAAGAAAATAGAAGATGAGGGGCTGCTTATGAAGACTATCAAAGTGTATTAGTATAAATACATCGTTATGATGCTTTAGGGTTAATCCTTGAAACCCTATTTGTTTATCTCTTTCGTTTTTTTCTCAAATATATAATCTGTATATATATATCATATCGATATATATATTTCTGGGTTTAATCATCACTTGAATGATTATTGTTTAAGTATTGTGTAATAATAACTTCATATATTCTATTCAATAATAATCTTCTTCGATCTGGTTGTAATAAAGTTCTTGATTCAAGATTGTTTTAGGTTGGATTTGTGATTTCTTACATGGTATCAGAGTCACAACATCGATTCGGTGGTTGATTAATTCGTTTTGTTGATTATTTTAAGTCAGATCTAGGGCGTATTCCACCTGGAACCCTAGATTTTGATTTAGGGTTTGTTCGTTCGATCTGGGTTAGGGTTTCTTCTGGAAACCTTGTTCTATATTCTTCCGCTGCTATTCTGGTTGTTTTGCCTAATTTTTTCCTTGACTAAGTGAATCAAGGAAAAATTAGGGTTTTCTGGTTGTTATTTCAGATCCTGATTGCTTCTCTTGACTAAGTGAATCAAGAGAAGGATTAGGGTTCCCTCTACCTTCGGCTATAGCGCTGTATTGTATTCTCTTTCTCTTTATCCTTTATTACTTGTTTTGAATCTGCTTATATTTTTCTTCTCAATTAAATTTTTTTATATATATACATATATCAACGTTTTTTCTTTATCTTCAATCTCATAAAAACAAGTTTGCTAATACTTGACCTGCCTTCATACGAGAGGTTAGGAATCCTGTCACTGGCATTCTTGTGAGGTTAAGTTATATTTTCTACACGGTTTTGTTTGAGAAGAAAAGTATTTGTTGATTCTTGTTTGTGTGTTATTCTTTCCTTATTTTGATTAATTGTTTTATTGTATTACTTGATATTCTGTTTTGTGTGATTAATTGTTGAATCTGCTTATTCTTGTGAGGTGTGTTTATTTGATTGCTAGAATTTTTTCTGTCTACTTGTGTGATTAAAATTGTTGGTAAAATGGTAAATACTCCACCTGGTTCTGTTCATACTTGTAATACTCCACCTGGTTCTGTTCATACTGGTAATACTCCTCCTCATTCTGTGCACAATGAAGAATCTGATAATGAATCTGAATTTGAGATTACTAAAATAAGTAAATTGGATTTTGGTGATCCTTTGTATTTGCATGCAAGTGATACTGTTAGTACTCCTTTGATTGGTTTCAAATTGCTAGGAACTGACAATTATAAAGTATGGTCTTGTGCTATGGAACTTGCTTTGCAAACTAAGAATAAAATTGGTTTTATTGATGGTACTTGTATTAAATCTAATGATAATCCTATTCTTGCTAGTCAATGGGATAGGTGCAATGTTGTTGTTCTTAATTGGATTCTAGGTTGTGTTTCTCAAGAGTTGTATCTTGGACAAATTTTTTTCTAAAAATGCTGCTGCTGTCTGGCAAGAACTAAAGGATACTTATGATAAAATTGATGGTTCTGTTATTTTTAATATACATCATAAGATCAATTCATTAACTCAAAATGGTTCTTCATTGTCTGAATATTATCACAATCTTACTTCTCTTTGGAAGCAGTATGATTCTATGGTAACTTTGCCTGCTTGTACATGTGCTGCTGCTACTACTGTGAAAAATCATAATGACTTGCTTAGATTGATGCAGTTTTTGATGGGTTTGGATGATGTTTATATGAGTGTTAGGTCAAATATTTTAACTAAAGAGCCTCTGCCTAATGTGGAACTGCATATGCTATTATCTCTAAAGAAGAATCACATAGGGCTGGGTTAACTGATAAAACCAGTTCTGCTGGTGTTTTTTCAGCTAAAAGTAATTTTACCAGAAATTCTTCAAAACCTGCACCTTATAAACCTCCTTTTGATACAAAGAAAACCTTTGATAATCATTTTGAAGCAAAGAAAACTTTTGATAACAATGCTAGAACTTTTAGACCTCCCAATCCTAATCTTCAATGTACTAATTGTCATAGAATTGGACACACAATTGAGAGATGTTTTCAACTGGGATATAAAAGGCCTAATTTCCAAAGTGGTTCTAAATTTTCTAATAATCATGTGACTGTTGATCAAAAGGCTTCTTCTTCTGCTAATTCTATGAATGATGCTGTTCTATCTTCTTTGACTGTTGATCAAGTTTCTAAGTTGTTAAGTCTGATAGATTCAAAACCTTCTTCCTCTTCTTCTCCATCTACCTCTTCTGGTCTGCATGCCAATATGGCAGGTATGCCCTTGTGCAGTAATTCTTGGTTCTTTAGTTGTCATTCTGCTTTATATATATCATGCTATTCTTGCTTGGATCATGGATTCTGGTGCAAATCAACATATGTCTAATTCTGAAAAAGGACTTTCTCAAGTAGTAGATATTTCTAATCTAAATCTTAAAATTGGTCATCCTAATGGAACTTGTGCCACTGTTACTAAAATTGGTAATCTTTATTTGAAAAATGGTATTGTTTTGTTTGATGTTCTTGTTGTACCTGATTACAATGTGAATCTTATGTCTGTGCACAAACTTGCTAGAGATAATAAGCTGTATATAGGATTTGATGAAGATAAATGCTATATACATGATTTACTTCAAAAGAATGTTCTGGGGACTGGTAGTCAACATGGTGGCTTGTATCTTTATGATGATAATTCTGCTTGTTCTAATGTGGTGTGTAATTCTGCTCAATTTCCTTCTGACTCTAAGTTTGTATGGCATATGAGACTTGGTCATCCTGCAGACCAAGCATTATCTGTTTTTTATATAAAAAAAATTGAACATTACCTCTGGTTCTAAAGGTCCTTGTGATATTTGTCACAAAGCCAAGCAGGTTAGAGAACCATTCCCTTTGAGTGAACATAAAACTAAATGTTTTGGTGATCTAATTCATATAGATGTTTGGGGCCCTTATAGGGTCACAAGCAAGGAAGGTTTTAAATATTTTCTTACTATAGTTGATGATTATACTAGAGCTGTTTGGACTTTTATGATGAAATCTAAGACTGAAGTTTTTGATCACTTAACCTTTTTTATAAACATGGTTTTCACTCAGTTTTCAGTTAAGGTTAAAATTGTGAGAAGTGATAATGGGACTGAATTTGTTAATAACAAAGTACATTCTTTCTTTCACTCTAAGGGGATTCTTCATCAGACTTCTGTTTCTTATACACCCCAACAAAATAGGGTGGCTGAAAGGAAACATAGACACCTTCTTAATGTGGCTAGGTCTCTTATGTTTCAGGGGGAATTCCTTTGTATCTCTGGACTGATTGTGTGTTAACTGCAACTTACTTGATTAATAGAACTCCTTCCTCTGTCTTAAAAGGCAAAACTCCATATGAATTAGTGTATGGTTTTGAACCAAATTTGAATCATTTAAGAGTTTTTGGGTGTTTATGTTTTGCTACCAAGCTAAATGTGTCTGACAAATTTGAATCTAAGTCTGATAAATGTGTTTTAGTTAGGTATTCTAGTTCTCAAAAATGTTACAAAGTTGTTTAGTCTTGAGTCTAAAACTTATGTTTTTTCAAGAGATGTCAAATTTTATAAAAGTATCTTTCCTTATACTATGAATAATAAAGATGTTATGAATTCTGTAACAAGTTCTACAAATCATCTAAATTTCTTTGACAAACTTGATACATCTAATTCATATAAGGGTAATGCCTATCCAATGTCCAATGATGAAGAGGAAGACAATGTGGGTGATCTTAATGTTGGCAGTGAGCCACAATTTGTCTTTGGCAGTTTTGATGATCACACTAATGGTAAGACATCACTTGGCAGCACTCCTAGAGCTACCAGTGATCAGTCTTCACTAAGTGGTTCAGATAGTACTACCAGACAAGTTGATGAGCATGCTACTACATTAACAGAAATGAATATTAATAATTCTGAGGATATTTTGGTTGGCAATGATGATGGTCTTAGAAGGTCTACAAGAAATAAAACCTTGTCTACTAGATTAAAAGATTTTGAATTAACTGGAAAAGTTAAGTATAGTTTAAACAAGGTTGTTAATTATGCTAATCTAAGTAACAATGCTTATGCTTTTGTTTCTAACTTAAACAAAAGTATAGAACCTTCCTCCTATTTTGAAGCATCTAAAGATAAAAACTGGATCGATACTATGAACTTAGAAATGGAAGCCTTAAATAGGAATGGAACCTGGATATTAACTGATTTACCTCCTGGTAGAGAACCTATAGGATGTAAGTGGATCTATAAGATTAAATATAAAGCCTCTGGTGAAATTGAAAGGTATAAGGCAAGATTAGTTGCTAAAGGCTTTAGTCAGAAAGCTGGTGTGGATTTTGATGAGACTTTTTCACCTGTTGTGAAAATGGTTACTATTAGAACCTTGTTAACTGTTGCTGTTTCAAATAATTGGCCCTTATTTCAGTTGGATGTTAATAATGCTTTCTTGTATGGTGATTTATTTGAAGATGTGTATATGCAATTACCTCAAGGATATTTTGATAAGAATGATAATAGAGTTTGCAAACTTGTTAAGTCTCTATATGGACTTAAACAAGCACCTAGACAATGGAATGCAAAACTGTCTAGTGCTTTGGTTGAATATGGGTTTTGTCAAAGCAAGTGTGATTATTCCTTATTTACTAGATGCACTGATAATAGCTTTGTTGCTTTATTAGTGTATGTGGATGATATTGTTATTACAGGAAATAATATTGAAGAAATTAATAAAGTTAAGACTTTCTTAAATTCAAAGTTTAAAATCAAAGATTTAGGAAAATTAAAGTATTTTCTTGGTATTGAAGTTTTGGAAACTAAACTTGGATTATGTTTATCTCAAAGGAAATATTGTCTAGAACTTTTGAATGACTTTGGTCTATTGGGATGTAAACCAATTGCTACTCCTTTAGAAATGAATCTAACTATTAAACCTGAAAATTCAAAGTCTAAACCTCTTGAGAATATCTCTGTTTATCAAAAGCTCATTGGTAAGCTCATCTATCTTACTTTGACAAGGCCAGACATTAGTTATGCAGTTCAGTGTTTAAGTCAGAATTAGTAAAAATAATGAAAAAGATATATATATATATATATATATATATATATATATATATATATATATATATATATATATATATATATATATATATATATATATATATATATATATATATATATATATATATATATATATATATATATATATATATATATATATATATATATATATATATATATATATATATATATATATATATA
>CM067169.1:63505903-63580690 GCA_034093135.1 Erigeron breviscapus
ATTTTGAAGCAAAGAAAACTTTTGATAATCATTTTGAAGCAAAGAAAACTTTTGATAATCATTTGAAGCAAAGAAAACTTTTGATAATCATTTTGAAGCAAAGAAAACTTTTGATAATCATTTTGAAGCAAAGAAAACTTTTGATAATCATTTTGAAGCAAAGAAAACTTTTGATAATCATTTTGAAGCAAAGAAAACTTTTGATAATCATTTTGAAGCAAAGAAAACTTTTGATAATCATTTTGAAGCAAAGAAAACTTTTGATAATCATTTTGAAGCAAAGAAAACTTTTGATAATCATTTTGAAGCAAAGAAAACTTTTGATAATCATTTTGAAGCAAAGAAAACTTTTGATAATCATTTTGAAGCAAAGAAAACTTTTGATAATCATTTTGAAGCAAAGAAAACTTTTGATAATCATTTTGAAGCAAAGAAAACTTTTGATAATCCTTTTGATACAAAGAAAACTTTTGATAATCATTTTGAAGCAAAGAAAACTTTTGATAACAATGCTAGAACTTTTAGACCTCCCAATCCTAATCTTCAATGTACTAATTGTCATAGAATTGGACACACAATTGAGAGATGTTTTCAACTGGGATATAAAAGGCCTAATTTCCAAAGTGGTTCTAAATTTTCTAATAATCATGTGAATGTTGATCAAAAGGTTACTTCTTCTGCTAATTCTATGAATGATTATGTTCTATCTTCTTTGACTGCTGATCAAGTTTCTAAGTTGTTAAGTTTGATAGATTCAAAACCTTCTTCTTCTCCATCTACCTCTTCTGGTCTGCATGCCAATATGGCAGGTATGCCCTTGTGCAGTAATTCTTGGTTCTTTAGTTGTCATTCTGCTTTATATCATGCTATTCTTGCTTGGATCATGGATTCTGGTGCAAATCAACATATGTCTAATTCTGAAAAAGGACTTTCTCAAGTAGTAGATATTTCTGATCTAAATCTTAAAATTGGTCATCCTAATGGAACTTGTGCCACTGTTACTAAAATTGGTAATCTTCATTTGAAAAATGGTATTGTTTTGTTTGATGTTCTTGTTGTACCTGATTACAATGTGAATCTTATGTCTGTGCACAAACTTGCTAGAGATAATAAGTTGTATATAGGATTTGATGAAGATAAATGCTATATACAGGATTTACTTCAAAAGAATGTTCTGGGGACTGGTAGTCAACATGGTGGCTTGTATCTTTATGATGATAATTCTGCTTGTTCTAATGTGGTGTGTAATTCTGCTCAATTTCCTTCTGACTCTAAGTTTTTATGGCATATGAGACTTGGTCATCCTGCAGACCAAGCATTATCTGTTTTTTATATAAAAAAAATTGAACATTACCTCTGGTTCTAAAGGTCCTTGTGATATTTGTCACAAAGCCAAGCAGGTTAGAGAACCATTCCCTTTGAGTGAACATAAAACTAAATGTTTTGGTGATCTAATTCATATAGATGTTTGGGGCCCTTATAGGGTCACAAGCAAGGAGGGTTTTAAATATTTTCTTACTATAGTTGATGACTATACTAGAGCTGTTTGGACTTTTATGATGAAATCTAAGACTGAAGTTTTTGATCACTTAACCTTTTTTATAAACATGGTTTTCACTCAGTTTTCAATTAAGGTTAAAATTGTGAGAAGTGATAATGGGACTGAATTTGTTAATAACAAAGTACATTCTTTCTTTCACTCTAAGGGGATTCTTCATCAGACTTCTGTTTCTTATACACCCCAACAAAATGGGGTGGCTGAAAGGAAACATAGACACCTTCTTAATGTGGCTAGGTCTCTTATGTTTCAGGAGGGAATTCCTTTGTATCTCTGGACTGATTGTGTGTTAACTGCAACTTACTTGATTAATAGAACTCCTTCCTCTGTCTTAAAAGGCAAAACTCCATATGAATTAGTGTATGGTTTTGAACCAAATTTGAATCATTTAAGAGTTTTTGGGTGTTTATGTTTTGCTACCAAGCTAAATGTGTCTGATAAATTTGAATCTAAGTCTGATAAATGTGTTTTAGTTGGGTATTCTAGTTCTCAAAAATGTTACAAGTTGTTTAGTCTTGAGTCTAAAACTTATGTTTTTTCAAGAGATGTCAAATTTTATGAAAGTATCTTTCCTTATACTATGAATAATAAAGATGTTATGAATTCTGTAACAAGTTCTACAAATCATCTAAATTTCTTTGACAAACTTGATACATCTAATTCATATAAGGGTAATGCCTATCCAATGTCCAATGATGAAGAGGAAGACAATGTGGGTGATCTTAATGTTGGCAGTGAGCCACAATTTGTCTTTGGCAGTTTTGATGATCACACTAATGGTAAGACATCACTTGGCAGCACTCCTAGAGCTACCAGTGATCAGTCTTCACTAAGTGGTTCAGATAGTACTACCAGACAAGTTGATGAGCATGCTACTACATTAACAGAAATGAATATTAATAATTCTGAGGATATTTTGGTTGGCAATGATGATGGTCTTAGAAGGTCTACAAGAAATAAAACCTTGTCTACTAGATTAAAAGATTTTGAATTAACTGGAAAAGTTAAGTATAGTTTAAACAAGGTTGTTAATTATGCTAATCTAAGTAACAATGCTTATGCTTTTGTTTCTAACTTAAACAAAAGTATAGAACCTTCCTCCTATTTTGAAGCATCTAAAGATAAAAACTGGATCGATACTATGAACTTAGAAATGGAAGCCTTAAATAGGAATGGAACCTGGATATTAACTGATTTACCTCCTGGTAGAGAACCTATAGGATGTAAGTGGATCTATAAGATTAAATATAAAGCCTCTGGTGAAATTGAAAGGTATAAGGCAAGATTAGTTGCTAAAGGCTTTAGTCAGAAAGCTGGTGTGGATTTTGATGAGACTTTTTCACCTGTTGTGAAAATGGTTACTATTAGAACCTTGTTAATTGTTGATGTATCAAATAATTGGCCCTTATTTCAGTTGGATGTTAATAATGCTTTCTTGTATGGTGATTTATTTGAAGATGTGTATATGCAATTACCTCAAGGATATTTTGATAAGAATGATAATAGAGTTTGCAAACTTGTTAAGTCTCTATATGGACTTAAACAAGCACCTAGACAATGGAATGCAAAACTGTCTAGTGCTTTGGTTGAATATGGGTTTTGTCAAAGCAAGTGTGATTATTCCTTATTTACTAGATGCACTGATAATAGCTTTGTTGCTTTATTAGTGTATGTGGATGATATTGTTATTACAGGAAATAATATTTAAGAAATTAATAAAGTTAAGACTTTCTTAAATTCAAAATTTAAAATCAAAGATTTAGGAAAATTAAAGTATTTTCTTGGTATTGAAGTTTTGGAAACTGAACTTGGATTATGTTTATCTCAAAGGAAATATTGTCTAGAGCTTTTGAATGACTTTGGTTTATTGGGATGTAAACCAATTGCTACTCCTTTAGAAATAAACCTAATTATTAAACCTGAAAGTTCAAAGTCTAAACCTCTTGAGAATATATATGTTTATCAAAAGCTCATTGGTAAGCTCATCTATCTTACTTTGACAAGGCCTGACATTAGTTAT
Organism: Erigeron breviscapus; assembly: GCA_034093135.1. Classification (NCBI taxonomy): domain Eukaryota; kingdom Viridiplantae; phylum Streptophyta; class Magnoliopsida; order Asterales; family Asteraceae; genus Erigeron; species Erigeron breviscapus. The sequence goes on from CM067169.1 coordinate 63,509,482, forward strand.
GCAGTTCAGTGTTTAAGTCAGTTTATGCATGCTCCTCTTACTGAGCATTTTCAGCTTGGTCTTAGAATTCTGAGGTATCAAAAGGCACCAGGTAAAGGATTGCATATCAAATCTTGTAAGTCTCTTCCTCTGAAAGCTTTTGTAGATTCTGATTGGGCTAGATGCTTAAAAAAAAAAAAAAAAAAAAAAAAAAAAAAAAAAAAAAAAAAAAAAAAAAAAAAAAAAAAAAAAAAAAAAAAAAAAAAAAAAAAAAAAAAAAAAAAAAAAAAAAAAAAAAAAAAAAAAAAAAAAAAAAAAAAAAAAAAAAAAAAAAAAAAAAAAAAAAAAAAAAAAAAAAAAAAAAAAAAAAAAAAAAAAAAAAAAAAAAAAAAAAAAAAAAAAAAAAAAAAAAAAAAAAAAAAAAAAAAAAAAAAAAAAAAAAAAAAAAAAAAAAAAAAAAAAAAAAAAAAAAAAAAAAAAAAAAAAAAAAAAAAAAAAAAAAAAAAAAAAAAAAAAAAAAAAAAAAAAAAAAAAAAAAAAAAAAAAAAAAAAAAAAAAAAAAAAAAAAAAAAAAAAAAAAAAAAAAAAAAAAAAAAAAAAAAAAAAAAAAAAAAAAAAAAAAAAAAAAAAAAAAAAAAAAAAAAAAAAAAAAAAAAAAAAAAAAAAAAAAAAAAATCAAAATTATCCTTTAAATTGTATTTAAGTTTATGTGCAGGAAAAACATTGAGGGACTGTTTCTGCACTTCTGGAAAGATGTTTTAAAGCTGAAATATGAAGAAAGAAAGACAGGGACTAATTATGAAGAAAATAGAAGATGAGGGGCTGCTTATGAAGACTATCAAAGTATATTAGTATAAATACATCGTTATGATGCTTTAGGGTTAATCCTTGAAACCCTATTTGTTTATCTCTTTCGTTTTTTTCTCAAATATATAATCTGTATATATATATATCATATCGATATATATATTTCTGGGTTTAATCATCACTTGAATGATTATTGTTTAAGTATTGTGTAATAATAACTTCATATATTCTATTCAATAATAATCTTCTTCGATCTGGTTGTAATAAAGTTCTTGATTCAAGATTGTTTCTGGTTGGATTTGTGATTTCTTACGATAGGCTCAGAGTAGGCAATGTCAATACATCACTTAGTCAGCTAGTTGAAAATATGTCGTTATGATTTAAACCAACTGACATCTTAGAGGTAGATTAAGGTTTAGTGACAATAAAAACATGTGTTTGAACATACAAGCATGAATTAATGACTTTATAATCGGGTGATATAAAAAAGGAAAATGATTAATCCTCCTAACAAAATAGCCTAAAAATCTTCCTAACGGTTATATGATGACATGTGTAAAATTAAAGGGATACGATTAGAAAAGAGATTTAGCGGAATATGCATGTTTTTATCTTAAGGTTTAAAAAAAATTTTTGGCTAATTTTTAAAAATATATACACATTTCCTTATAAAGAAAGCTAGTAGAGAAAAATAAAATAAAAAAAGAAACTCTAAATAAAGATATCTAAATTTGGTTGGGGATTGGATGTGAATAAAAATTACTTTTAAAAAAAAATCACGTCACATATATATAACGGGTCATGGATCCCAACCATTTTTTTTTAGTATCTCGACCACTATGACTATTTGCAGCGATAATCGCTGCAAATAGTGCGGGCCCCCTGCCAGTAATGGCAAATCTGGCGAAGAAATATCGGGGCCCCCCTCTATTTGCAGCGATAATCGCTGCAAATAGTTGGATATGGACAAAACACCACTATTTGCAGCGATTATCGCTGCAAATAGTCTGGTGGAGATACCAGCTAGTAGGTCGGGATACCACGCGCCATATATAAATAGATAGTGTAACGGAAATCAAAGTGATGATTTTTGTGATGTACCACAAAACCGCTTGTAGTGGTGGAAAGCAATGATATTTAGGCCGTTGGATCAGAATAATAAATGAAGTTAGGTGAGATCGACAAAAACCCCACCGTTCTGAAAAGTTTGTCACTTTCTTGTATTAGTGCCAAAAAAGAGATAGAAGAATCTTCTCTTTCCTAAGACCACCCCTAAACTTTTCCATATATACAGTTTTTTGCCTCTAACTTTTAGGAACCACATCAATGATTTTCGGTTTGTAAGTAGTTGAAATGGCTTATTTGCACCTTAAGCATGTCGTGATTAACATGCACAAGGAGGCTGGAACTTATAATGATAGACATATACATAGTTAATTAAAAAGGATGCTTTAAAATTAGAATTTATGAATACATTCTAATTTTACTTTTACATTTAATACTCTAATCAAGTTTGAAACAATAATGTTAACCAAAACAAAATAAAATTAACTAAAACAAACTTGTAATATATTATTATAAATTAAAAAGTTAACATAGCAAAAAATGATGATGTGAAAGAAAATACAAAGAAAAAATGTAGTTTGTAAATCAATACCTTTATAAACTCTCTTTGTTACACAATATCTGACGAGTCATGATGCTACGATATAAGATCAAAATCGACTTTCATTTCAGACGTCGAATTCCGTCATTTTTAACTTTTGTCGTGTGTTATTATTAAACTAAAACGGCACCCGCGCGATGCGGCGGTGTAGTGACGGTGGTGGTGGCGAACAGCGGTAGCGGCGGTGGTGGAGGTGGTGGAGGTGGCGGCGGTGGCGGTGAGTAGTGTAGGTTATTAATGTAATGTGGTTTTGATGGATTGTTGAATGTTGAATATTGAAAGTTGAAAATGTTATTTGCTTTATAAAATAATAAATAGAACGGTACCCGCGCTATACGGCGGTGTAATGGCGGCACGGCGGTGAAGGTGGTGGCGATGTAATGGCGGTGGTGGCGCGCGGCAGTAGCGGTGGCGGTGGTGGCAAGGTGGTGACGATGTAATGGCAGTGGGGGGCAATTATTAGTGGTGGTGGTGGCGGCGAGTAGTTTAGGTTATTGATTTAATGTGATTTTGATGAATTCTTAAAAATTAATTGTTGAAAGTTGAAATTAATGAAAATTGAAATTTAAAATTAAACAAAAACCTAATATAGATATAGATATAGATATTTAAAAACATCTACTTACCGGGGTAAGGTTCAATTAAGAACCATTTAAATTGGAAGAACCATGAGAACCACTATATTATAACTTGATGTTCATATGTGATAGGTATATGTAACCAAATTCGTTCACGTAGGTTCATTTGAGAACCATTCATATATGAACGTAGGTAATATTAGTTATAACTTGACATGTTCATATGTGCATGAATTTGTTCACATAGACTATTAACATATGAACACCAAGTTATAATTACAAGGTTCTCATGGTTCTTCCAATTCAAATGGTTCTCATTTGAACTTTTTCCTATATATATATATATATATTAAGACTGTCTATCTAAGCTTAGGTGAAACACTTACGTACTAAGTTTTTAATCCATAAAATTCATGGGGGCCCAAACATTTATTCATTAAACAAAAAATATTAAAAGTTAGTATGTTAGGGGTTCTAACTATAACAACCTTATATTCACTTTTACTGTTAGAACCCCTAACATCTCGATTTAAAATATTTAAAAGATAGCTTAATCGTTGTGATTGTATTAATCAATTGGCGACACGACAATAATTTACATACGTGAAATGGTGATTGGTAGTTTTGGTGTGTTGTGACGGTAATAATGATGGTGGCGACGATAACATATATGAGTGTATTTGTAGGAAGAGATGTAAGTTATTTATAAATTGGTTATAAATATAGTTTGAACGACAAACTTTGGTCGAGAATGATACGGGTAATATTAGTTTTTAAGTTGGTAATATCAAAAATTTTAAGCTATTTTGAGTTATCAAAAATCTTATTGTTAAGAAATAAGAGTGATATAAATGTATTATATGGTAGTATATATAGAACGGATTGAAATGTTCTTAAGTTTTTCCAATGTAACTAATCAAGTTTGACGAATTCAAAGATTTAGATTTAATAATCATCTTTGAATCATAAACACTTGATTTTAATTTGAGGATTTATATCATTTAATTTGAACCCTCAAATTAGAACAACTCGAAGGATCTTAATCCATATAAAACTGTCAAAAAAGTTAGTATATATATATAAATCAATAATACTTATATATATTAAAAGACAATTCACCTAACCACTTATTTAACAATTACAGCTCTTCTAATCTTCAAAATTGATACATTGTTTTGAATAAGAAATAAAACATGTAAATTGTTATTAACTATATTTATCAAAAGTTGGTTTGTAGTTACAACGTTCAGTTTAAGTACGAACAATTGTACGTTACAATATTTCGAGTTAAAGTGAAAAGTATCTTAAGGCGATGATAAGTAACAAATGTCAAATCAAAAAAATTAAACAAATATTGTACACAAAAAAATATATTACAAAAGATAAAATACAATATATGGCTTAGTTGAAAGGTCCCGAGACTAAAAGACCAATATAAAAATTTTCAAAACCAAAAAGTTTATACTTGGAAAAATACGGCCATTTTTCGTGAAAAATCAAAATGTTCCAATTCAAAAAAGATACTTGGAATGTTCTTAAAATGATGTAAATAGACTACGGTACAAGTTTCGGGTCTCGGAAAGGTCAAACGAAGTCCCGACAAACAAACTTTAAAAAAAAGTCAGAAGGTTTGACGGTCGATGTTCCAGCTTCGGCCGTCAACATCGACCATCAAAGCCACAACGGCCGTCAGATTCAGTTTCATACATTTTGACAATTAAAACATCTTGCAACCTTTCCAAACTCAATTCAAAGCTTCATGTCACAACATTTCTGATTCTAACAAGTTTCAAAACAATAATAAACATAACAAAAGTGTTCATTTGATCAAACGTTCATTTTACAACCAAACGGGTCATATTACCTAAGTTGACATCGACTAGGGTTTTACAATACATCAAGATACAAAAGACCATGACTCTAACCCAACTTTTTGCAGAAATGTACATAACAAAACTTTACAAAAAAAAAACACTTCATATGTACTAAGAGCCATTAGGTTTGAGAGCCCAACTAGGTTTCTACCAACACTCTACATTTCTCCACAAAATGGCTAACTAACTTCAAGATGCACAACTTCACTTCAAGCGCTACTAAACAATCGCTTAGTCCCACTTTCAAGACCTATAAAAAGGTGAACAACTAAAAGAATAAGCTTACGCTTAGTGAGTACGTTTATATACAAATATACATATATTGAAACAACTCATAAGGATGCGATAACCTATATTACCACAATGACATCTCATCTATATACACTTCATATCAACATGTAGTAAACGAAATTATGAAATCAATCATCTAAATAAAACATGTCATACAATAATCAATTCACATTGTCATATCCCATATGGTCTTACAACATCTCTACTATATAACAATCATCATACCAAAGATCACAATTCTTATCACTTTACTCAATTACGAGATACATATATCTATACAAATAAGAAATCTACTATAGCAAGTCATTTGCCATCAAATCATATTGCCATACCCCGTATGGTCTTTCAACAATATGTCATATTCCATATGGTCTTACTACAATGTGTCATACCCCGTATGGTCTTCACCACATCAACTAAATTACACATATAGATTTCACCACCATTATGAAATTGACCCAACATATATATAATCATATATAAAGGTACTCACCTCAATGACGAATTACCAAATCCAAGATGACGACATTAACTCACATTATCGCTTTTAACCTAACAATAATCACAATATGCATATAGAGTCAACTAACCATAAATCATTTCAAACACAAGACCATCTAGCCATATATCACTAACATTATTAGCATCCTAATTCTCATCTCAACCTTATTTTCTTATTGAGTTAACCCACTTTAAAATTCTCATTTTAGCTATAGTACTTATGACCATATTAACAAGGTCATTTCACATTATTAACCAAAATCATCACTTTTATATTTTGACTATGAAAGTTACCAACAACTTTACCCTCAATATACTCTTGCAACTTAACAACAATATGATCATCCCACTAAAATCCCCAATTTGATTAACTTCCATGTACCCTAACTTGTATTAAATCAAAATAGCTCATTTATATAAAAACCCCCAAATTTCATTAACATCAAGAACCCTAATTACAACAATCAAAATAAGGAAAAATACCTTTAACTTGAGATGGAAATCAACTAGATAATAACATGCAATACCAAACTAAAATTTTTCTTCCCTTTTCTTCCTTGTGGGTGTCGACACACACACCCTCACAAAACCTAAATCCCCAAATTCAATTGCAAGCTACTTGAATGTTATTATTATCATTGTTTTCTCTTGAAGAATATCTTTGATTAAGATTGAAATGAAAAATACATCTCTAAAAGAAGATTTGACAAGAAATTGAGAAGAAAAGAGATAGGAGAGGTAGTTGTGGATGGAAGAGTGAATCATCAAAACACATGGCTGGCACCTTCCCCTCATGCCACGCCCTTTATCAATTTTTGTGGGTAAAATACCTGCTAGCCACTAAGGTTCCAACTAAAACAATCCCATTTCTTAATTTTAAATACTATGAAATTATTTTAAAGGTAAAACTATAATAAAATTACTAAATTTATATTTTAAAATATTTGGGGTGTTACATTAGTGGTAAGGCAAATACCCCGTGACCTCAAGGTCCTAAGTTCGATCTCCGTTTGATACAAAAAACAATTCTTTAAGGTACCCGCTAACAATGAAGCGTAGACTCACATGTAAAGTTCTAAAGATGCGGGTTCGATCCTTTGGGGTTCCTGATCATGTGGGGATTAGGATAAAGGTATTGTACCAGCATCATATGGCTCATACGGGGTGAGTCAATGGGTATCCAATTGTGGTACCGGGGCTAGGGTTCCCTCCATTACCTTTTTTTTGATGTTAGAATTATATTCTTTTAATATGATTTTACTTACATTTTTTTACATTTAAATTTATATATTTAAAATTTATCTTATTTAAAATGTTATAGTAAACAATATGTGTATTTAACACGGAAATAAATTTACCGTATATAATACGAATTACAATATTCTCATTGAAAAACCCACTAAACTTCGTACAATTATATGAAACAATAACTTGATAAACAATATTATCTTTTAACCTTTATAAATACAGTATGAAAATGACATATCAACATCCAAAAAGTTATTCAACCAAAGTATAATAAACTAAAGAAGACTAAGTAAGACTCAAAATAATATTTTAACATTCATAATGTAGACAACTACTACATACATCATGTGAATCCTCATAACTATCTTTTTTCCCTTTCCTTTTTATGTTTTCTTTTTTGTTTTTTACTTTCAATTTCATTAATCAAGATGGTAGTGAATATATACGTACCGAAAAAGTTGCACCATTTTATCCAAATCGGACCTTTTTTCTATATTCTTGATCACTGATCAAGAAGTCTTTATTAACAAGATAAAAGATAGGATAATCAATATGATGTGTTTTGATTTATCAGGGGAAACGACAGGGTGTTTTTATGTTATGAGTATTTAAGAGCTTGGGTATTCCAACACAAAGAATTACTTTGGGGCATGTTTTAAACTAATATTTATTTTGGGTTTTATTAATTATTATTATTATTATTATTATTATTATTATTATTTTTTTATTATTATTAGGGTAAATTATATAAATCATACCCGAGGTTTGTTCAAAACTACACTGGTCATACCTACAACTTAAAAATTACCCGAGACATACCTATTGTTGTCAAATATGCACGCTGACCATACCTAACCCTAACGGAGTTTGACGGATCGTTAATTTTCGTGAAATGCCAAGCATATGAGGGGGGTAAAAAAGTCTTTTCACACATACGATACATATACTTTACCAAATACAAACAACCAGTATCAAGCATTGCAAGAATCAAAATCAAAACCTAGATCTGAACTATCAAATGAAACATTATATATGGGTCAACCCATTTGCAACATTCACTTCCAAGTTTTTCATAGGGCTTAAATTAATGAAAATATTTAACAAAGATATCGTCATATATCAAACAATCTATATAGCAAACATGATAGTTAAGAAGGAGACGGAGATGAAGAAAGTCAGGTGGCTCGCATATCTTACATTCGTATTCACCGGCCACCACCCACACCACCGATATCCAGCTAACCACCACCACCACCCACACCGCCGCCAGAGAAATACCAATTGCCACCGTTCCGAAACCCGACCACCGTAGCCACCATTCTTCCCCCCACCAGTTCTGTTTTTGTCGATCTTGTTACCAAAAGTAGAAAATATATAGATATAGATCGGAGATATATGTATATATACACACATATCGAAGACAGAGGTCGGTATGTATATTATATTCTTGAATCCAATTTCTTTCATCTTTATATCTGGATTCTCGTCCCGAAAGGGATCCGAACCACTGCCACGTCCGCCTAATCTATATCCAGATCTATATCTATATTTGTATCTTTTTTTTATGAGAGGTGCGGTGGTTGTGATGGATGGCGGAGAAACCGGAGAAGAAAAGAATGTCGAAGACGGTGGTTGCTGGAAGTGATTTCCGGTGGTGGTCGAAAGTGGTAACCGGAGATTTTGTGGCCGGTTTTTAGTTCCATTGATATATATATATGGTACGATTGTCCAGATGTATATGTAAGTACGAATTGGAATTAAATTTCTATATGAATGTATATATGAATCTTAGTTCGGATATTAATTGTTTCATGTTGCTTGGATTTGATTTGTTTGTTCTTGTTGTGGTGTTGTATATCTTCTTTTCTGGATTTGAAGTTGAAGAATGGAGATCTAGTCAAGTAAAATAGGAAGGGGGCAGATATGTGGGGGTAAAACAGTCTTTTACCTCTTCACGTGCCTGGCATGTGACAAAACTTAACGATCCGTCAAGCTCTGTTAGAGCTAGGTATGGTAAGTGTGCATATTTGACAACGCTAGGTATGTCTCGGGTAATTTTTAAATTGTAGGTGTGACCAGTGTAGTTTTGAACAAACCTCAGGTATGATTTATGTAATTTACCCTTATTATTATTATTATTATTATTATTATTATTATTATTATTATTATTATTATTATTATTATTATTATTATTATTATTATTATTATATGTCATGTTGTTAAGGCTAAAAGGAGTGGTATTGTTGGGGTTGAGCTACTTGCACCACGTTGCGCCATGTGCCATCCTGGGTTGCTGAGGGTTGCCTGGGAAAAAAAGGGGAGTGAGTTGTCTGGAAGGTGGGGTAGCAATGATTGATTTCTTTTTATTTATTTATTTTTTTGTGTTTGACTTTGTTTTTAAATAAAACACATTTTTATTTATCTAAAACTTAAAAATACAATACATTACATAAAAAAACATTAAAATTACGAAAAAAAAACATTAAAAATTAAAAAAAAACTTAAAAATAAAAAAAAAACATTAAAAATACAAAGAAAAAACATTAAAATTGTAAAAAAAATAAATTAAAAATACAAAGAAAAAAAATATAAAACTCTAGTCATCGTCACTAAAATAGTCCTCGACATTAGGCGGCACGTATTCTTCCACATGTGCCGCGTGGTTCTCCCATAAATGATCAACCAAATCCGTCAATAACATATTGTGTTTCCCTGCTCCTGACGGCGTTTGAGTTTGCAATTCGTTGATCCATTGGAGTTTGCTGCATCCAGTAATCCTCTTGCGCGGCTTGTATCATAGTACTAATGGTCAAAGCAACCGCACTATCGATTGCCTCGTCTAGATCCGTAGAACCTTCCGAACTAGAATCGGAACTAGATGACTCAAGCAACTCGTCGATATCATCCATGATATATGAAATTATTTATGTGTGTTTTTGTGAAAAGTGAGAGAGATTTATATGAAAGTATATATGTGTATGTGTGTTGTGAAAGAAATAATAGTGCTATATGTATATATATAGAAGTAGAATAATTTTTTTTGTGGTCAAAATAGCCGTTCCCAACGGCTAATATTTTCAAAATTTACGCCCGGTCAAACGTCCTTCACCCAAGCCGTGGAGGTCGCCAAATGAGTGGATCGCTTGGGCGGGGCGTTGTGCCCGGAGATCTGGCGGCAACGAGCGACGGATCGCCCCTCCAAGTCTCTCCACTCCTTTCAGCCTAATTATCTCACATATAATATGATAAATTATATAATTGTTATCAAAGTGTCATTTCTAGGTTAATATAAATGATGGGAACTCATGATATTGTAATATATATATATATAATATCATTAAGAGCGAGGCTAATGAACAGTGTCACCGCCACGTGGCACTGTTCTATTAGTCCACCTACGCCGCGTTACTACTCGGTTACCATTCGGATTTTACCATATCGGATCCCGTTAAGGTTTTTTTTCTTTCGGTTTTTCTTGGTTCTTGCACATTTTTTTTCCTTTTGTGTTGTCTTCTATTGGTTCATCTTATACCCCGCATCACTATCTAGATTTTGTCATTTCGGATCCCGTTTGGGATTTTTGCTTTCGATTTTTCTTGGTTTTTCTCATAGTTTTTTTGCTTTTGTGTTCTCGACTTGTTTTTCCTTTCTTTTTACTTTTTTCGTTTCATTGCAGAAATTAAATGTATGTATTCGATATTGCATACTTTTTGATGTGGTTTTCTTAGTTTTCTCGCACAAACATTTTTTATTTTCTTCAAGTTATTTATTGGTTTTTTCACACGTTTTTTCTTTTGGATTTAAGTAGGTTCAACGCAAGTAAACGAAACCGTTTCAACACGACAATTGGAGCCCCGCAAAGCGGGGCCCAAACCTCTTAGTTGTCATTATTGAAAGTAGGGGTGAGCAAAAACCGAACCGGAAAACCAAAAACCGAAAAAAACCGACAAAACCGAAAACCGAACAAAATCCATTGGTTTGGTTTTCGTTTTCTAAAAACCGAACGGATCGGTTCGGGTTTCGGTTTCATATGTCAAAAAACCGATCAAAAACCGAACCGAACCTAATTTTTTGTCGTTTTAGTGTACAAATCTATATAAATTGTATATTTTAGATGAAAACGTTCAATAAAAGCAATTTGTTTTATAAATTTGTTTTATAAAAGTTATACCAATTTTAACACCTAAAAAATATAATTAGTTAATAAAAAACATCTCTATATTTTAGTTTCTATATCATATTTTTTTTCTTAACAATTGAAACTTAAATTTATAACATAATAAACAAAAAAAGTAAAAAAAAATAATTATAAAAAAAAACCGAAACAAAAACCGAAACCGATCCAAATCGAACCGGAAAACCGACAAACCGAACCTAACAAAAACCGAATCCAATGGTTTTGGTTTTATAAAAACCGAATGTATCGGTTCGGGTTTCGGTTTTAGGCAAAAATCGATCCAAACCGACCCATACTCACCCCTAATTGAAAGTGTCGTATTTATAATTAATAAAAGTATTATTATATGTTATATTTGTACATGACATTATATCATTGTTACCGATACATTACGTTTTTTACGTTAGAAAAACAACAACAACGCACGGTCATAATCTCCCCTTTATAATTGAGACCACACAATATACAAAAAGCACATAAAAGGAGAAGAAAAATGTTTCCATGTCGTGCTCTCACCATCCCCAAATAATCACACCTTAAATTTACGTCAAATCTAGAATGAACGTACAGGGTCAATCGTTTAGGTTAGTGTTGTAAACAAGCAAGAACAAGACCTTGTTCATGTTCGTTTATTTAACTTAACAAAGAGTTTCACAAATGGATATAAATCGAACAAAAATTTGTATTGATGTTCGTTCGTTAAATAAATGGTTTGTTTATGTTCATTGTTTATTTTCGTGAACGAACGCAACGAATGCAAACAAAGAAAAAAAAATCAACATAGTGAGATAAAGATCGCTAGTTATAATTAAGTTTACATAATATTTATATTTTTATAATCTCTTTTAGTATACATATATAGAAGTAAACAAGTATAAAAATAAAACGAATAAGATAAAATCTTTACGATTGGATCATAATAAAATTGATGCATGAAGATTTATAAAGCATAAATATATTGATGTACAAAATTTTCATTATGAACATTGATTTCAGCTATTTATTTTATAAGTTTGTAGTGTTTAGATATTTATTTTATAAGTTTGTAGTGTTTAGATGTTGACAATTTTTTTTATTTTTTTTTTATATTTATATATTACATATAAATAATTTAGATGTTATTTAAATGAACGAATCTACAAACAATTTATCAACTGTTTACAAATACAATTAAACAAACAAACAAACTAAGAGTTTTATTCATGGTCATTTATTGAATAAAATAAATATACTTTTATAAACATATTCATCTATTTAACTACATAATTATATTTTTACGTTCATATTTATTCATTAAACGATCAAACGGAACATACATTGAGCCTGCTCATAATGAAGATATTTGTGGAAAATCCATGATGAAGTATGAGATATTTGCTTGGAGAGTGTTGTTATGGATGATGACTTTGGACTTATAGAGGATGTCCATCCATGAGTGTTTGTAGCGAAGAATTATAAAAGATGTAAGAGAGAGATGATATTTGTGTGTATGTATATAATAATTGTATATATATTTAAGCATATGTATATGTATATATTTAGTGTAGTTAAAAATGTTTGTGTGCAGAATATATGGAAAACTGACGTAACAAGCATGCTGATTAGGTTATTTATGAGAAGGGTGATGATCTTTACAACATCAATTTTTAATCGTATACGATCAAATATACTCAAAGTTGTTATACAGTACAATCATATAATGTATGTTTAGTCGTACAACTAAAATGTGGTGGTATCCAAAAACAACCCAAATTGATAGGGACAATCTAATTTTGTGGGAATGACGACCCGCACTCAGTCTAACAAACTTTCGTGGACGCTCGGCCGCTCGGGCACTCCAATGAATACTATACTCGTAATAACCATACTAATAAATATTAATATTAAATTATTATCATTAATTATATTAAAAGATATTTACCGGGAAAAGAAGGCCATGAATAAAAAACAAACTCTACTGTGTCTTTTTCTCCTAATAATAATAATCTTCAACTCTCCTCCACCTATGGACTCACACACACTTTCTTCTCCTCCTCCTCTTTCTTTCACTTTCAGTTTAGCCGCCGATCACCGACTGGGTCAGATCTCCGGCGACTAAATATATACTTCATCACCCACAAAACCTTATCAAATCAAAAAGGTTTCACAGTTTTATCTTTTTTACTGTTTCATGTCATTTTTCCAAGCTTTCACACTAAACCGACAGAAAGCGTGTGTTTATTTTAACTTGTTAATTTTGTATTATTGTGAGATGTTTTCATCGGAGATCTGTCGGTTGAAAAACGTTTTTGGTGTGAATTTAATGTGTTTCACCAACTCTCACTCTTTTCTACAAATTTAAGCTCTAAAATTAACTTCTTTATTTATATCTAACTGTATTTACTGGTTGAATGTTTTAGCTGTATTTCTCAACATCATAGTATATTTTCATTATTCTTTCTTGATTGATTTTACATTTTTTTATTGTAAAATAGATAATAGTTAATTAGTACAATAAATCAATTAATGGTTATCCGTACACCACCTTTTTTAACCGTACATCAGTAAATCTGTTTCACATTATTATACAGTACAACACCTTAAAGTACGTTTTATGGTATACAAATAAAATGGTGTACGAATCATAAGTCGAAATTAATATTAACCATATGCATGAGATCTTATGTGTAATATTTAGGTGTGTATTACTTGATATTTATTTGTTATTTTTTGCATGAACCAGGTTTATTTCTGCAAACGTAGTCCCATCAGATTTTCAGCACTGTTTTTTTAATATATTTTTAATTATTAAATTTTAGTTTATGAAAATATCATCCTTTTTTTTTTCCTGCAGAATAATGTCTGAAAAGTGGTTGATAATTGAGACATTTTGACTCGGTAAAAGCTGAAGTTTATTCCACCATGAGTTATTTATATTATTATTTATAAATAGTTGGGTAAGGTTGGTTTGTTTACCATATTGCCCCTTGATGGATATTGGGAGAGATGGTTCATTTCATGGTTATCCAGCTCAAGTTTGGCCTACAATTACCCCTGCAAGTCAAGATTACTCGGACTTGAAGATGAACAGCACAAATGGACTCGATAATGGTTTCAACAATGGCACGATTGGGACGAGTTTTGGTGGCTGGGAGAGTAGTAATTTGTGGTCAGATGATCGTGTTTCAAATACTCATAAACCTGGCTTGTATGACACCCTTTTTATGAATAATATGTGGAGTGGTATTCCTTGCAGCGATCTGCTTGCACTTGCAGATCCTGCTATAGCCGTCACCAGATGTTCTGGTGACGGATATGACAGCATTATTGGTGGCGGTTGTGTCAGCATTGGTCGGGGTATCTATGATGACAACAAAGTAAGTGTACCGTCGCAGAGTCAGGATGTTGGATGTGTGCCCGATTCACCACAAAGTAAGGGCCGCTATGTGTCAAATATTGTATTCATCCGTGGTTCTGACAAAAAGCATGTCATGCCGACGTGTAACACACGCTTTATGTCAGAAACACAAAAAGTTATATTAATTAATTTTTTTTATCTTTCTTTTTTCTCTCTCTTCACTATGGAAGGAGATTCCCTAAAGTCAAGTTGGGATAATCTTGACCCTTGATTTTCATCTAAGGGTCAAGATTTAAAACTTATATTTAAATCTTGACCCTTGATTTTCATTTAATGGTCAAGATCTTCCCAATTTGACTAGTCTAAGTTGGGAAAACTTTAGGGAATCCTAATCCCTTCACTATTACGTCACGTGCGTTCGTAATGATTTCTTGAGTTCTGTATAACATTATAAGCGTTGCTCGTTGTTGCGATGCAGCTTAGACACCTGAGCGACCCTAGTTTTGTTGCGACCTAAAATTTTTGAGAAATTTACCTTCCTTTGGTATCATTGTGGCATGAACTCTTTTCGGCCTTTCCTTTTATCAAGTGTAGTATTCTTATGTGAGTGTTTTTCTTGTGTCCAACAATATTTTGTTTATACATAGCAAGTCTTTACTCTCCTTTTAAGTGTAGTTTCAATATATTATTCAAGTTTGTATATGAAAGGATTGCTTAAAAAATGTAGAATCTGTTATTTTGAGCCGAGTAAATGTAGCTTAAGCTTGATATAACCAACTGGGTTTACATGGAATGATTCATTAGCATCCGATTTAAGCTAACAAACTTGTGTAACATCAATGCAGATGAGCATCCTGATGAAACGAGGTACTTGTTTGATCTAAATTCAATACCAATATTAACCGAACCAGAGTTGATCACAAGCAGCCCGTCTCAATTACCACCTGTAACGCCAAAGCCAACCAGAAGAGCAGGCCAGCGTGGAAAGTTGTCATCTGATATAATATATTCAACTCAAGATGAAACAACGGATCAAGATGTGATCAATCTTGAACAACCAGAGCTGATCATAGAACAATCACAGGATGATTTGGAGGTAGACGAAGACTTTGAAGAGGGGTCGAGCGATGATGTAGATTTAAAGAAAACACCAGAGCCTAAACAAAGAAGAAGAAAGTGTAGAACTCTAGAACAGTCAAAGCTGATAACTGAACAATCACGGGGTGATGTTTGGCAACTAGAGGTAGATGAAGACTTTGTAGAGGGATCGAGCGATGGCCTAGACTTTAAAAAAACACCACAGCCTAAACAAAGAAGAAGAAGAAGAAGAAAGCACAGAAAAGTTGAACAGCCAAAGGTGATCACGGAACAATCACAGGATGATGTTAGGCAACTGGAGGTAGATGAAGACTTTGAAGAGGGATCAAGCGACGATCTAGATTTAACAAAAACACCACAGCCTAAACAAAGAAGGAGAAAGCATAGACCAAAAGTGGTAATAGAAGGTCAAACCAAAAGTGCAAACAAGAGAACAACCCCAAAACCAGATGGTTCAAAGGGAAACAAAAAATATGATGCAACAGGAACACCCACAAATAAAGGGACAAATGAAGCGACTGATCGAACCATAAGCCGGCCAGTTAGGAAAACATGTAGGCGAAGAATCAACTTTGGAGACGAGTGGGATTTTGAGGGGTCTGACTTTGAGTTCATATTTGAAAATCAAGTCCTAAGCCCTATAACCCCAGCCAAATCTGAGACAAAAAAAGATGCCGGGAACAAGTGTTCAAAAGCAAAACAGAAAATAGATTTTTCAAGAAGTAATATAGCGAGTCGAGATAATTCTTCCTGTAGTACTAGTGCAGGCTTTAAAAAAGATGCATCGGGGATTCGTTACGAGTCTTTGGAGGCATATCGGTCTATGATTCCAAAATTTCCTTCAACATACAAGAGAAAGAGAACCGAACTGCGTTATACTTCTATTACATCCTGGGCAAAATCCTCTGTATGGTCTCCAGAAAGGTTAACACTGAATGGTGTCAATCACCAATCTTACAAGAATATATTGGGATTCGGTAATTTGGAGAACATCCGAAAGAAAAGAAGCAAGGGTATAAAACGGATGCGTGACTTAAATGCGCTAACTCGAATGATAGAGGGTAAACAGCATACCTGCATGGAAGCCCTTGCCGCTGATTTTGGCTTTAATAGAGCAGCAAAGAAACGAACCAAGAGAAACTCTACAATGTCATCATCCTCATACTACAATCACTGGTTCCTCACCAACTATATAGGTAGCAATTTCAATCCATTTACTTGTAAACGGGTCAAATTGTGTTGCCTTTCTAACCCCAACATAACCTGTTTTATTGCAAGTGAACTATAAATGCCCGTTTAAACAACCATTGTAATCAGTTACCCAACCCGCCCAACTTGACCTGCTTTCTTGTAATGACTAGTAGAAAAGTTGTTTCACAAGAAACAGTAACAAATGATGTTTCGTGATAAATGCAGGTTTGCAGTCAAATTTTAGATGGAAAAACACCTATGATATGGATGCATTGATAAACCAATTTGAGAATCTGGGTCTTAAAAATCAAAGGGTGGAACAAGACCAAAAAGCACTTGTCCCATACTTAACAAGATACCAGGAGAAAAAAGCACTTGTACCGTACACAACAAGATACCGGCAGAAGAATAGTCTCGTTTTATATCAACAAAATAGAAGTCTAGTTCCTTTTGAAGATTCTGATTATGAAGAGAAGAGTGGGAAGCTACGCCCTAAAGTTGAGCTTGATGACGAGACAGACAGAGTGTGGAGGCTGTTGCTGGAAGATATAAATAGTCAAGGAATAGATGGGATAGATGAAGATAACTCGAAATACTGGGAAGAAGAACGAAATGTATTTAGTGGAAGAGCGGCTTCGTTCATTGCAAGGATGCACCTTGTTCAAGGTAAGCTATCATTACACAAAAAGCAAAGTGCACGTAAAACTAATGTATCTTCTATCAATTTTTAGTAAACAAGCTTGAAAAACCAAAGTTTACAGTCTTATTTTAATAAAAATATAAACAACGAACAGACTAGGCTATCTCGTAACCTCTTAATATTGATGTGTTCCTAGAGAACAGTGACACGGATTCTGGAAGGGAAGGGGAAGGGTAGCCAGGGTTGGGGTAGTTTACCAGTCAAGAGGTTTTGATTACGAGCTAAAAACATGGAAAAAAAAATTTAAAAAAAAAATTGCTTTTAGAAAAAGCAAATATCATAACCTCTCAATTGCGATTAAGAATATGTTTCATTAAATAGAATTGAGGTAAGTAGGTTCCTTATACAATCAATTTTCCGTTGGATGCTCAAAAGGTATATGTTAACATCAACATACAATATTTGCAGGGGACAGACGTTTCTCTCGGTGGAAAGGGTCAGTTGTAGACTCTGTTACTGGAGTTTTTCTTACACAGAATGTATCAGATCATCTGTCCAGGTAGGGTAGATACTATATTAGCTTTAAGAAATTTTAAGGTGACGAGATGGGTGGGCCAGGCAGGTAATTTGCCAGTCGAAAAGGGTCATTTGTTAGAAAGACAGGGTACCTGATGAAACTTATTCGATTTTGTGCAACTATCACTAATTCATAATGCAAATAATGATATAATTTACAAATGGAATCTAAATCCAAATCCTTGAATAAAACGATTCAGGAGGTTGTATTCCTTTGTTAATTTACTTCTGGAAACTTTCAGCCCATTTTGACAGTTCCTTAAATAGCTGAAACTATTTATCTCACCCGTTTCAAATATAAAATAACCATAATTAATCCTATGAGTAAACGAGTTGAATTGTCACGAGATATTTAACACTGAACATATGCGTTCACCTTTGCAGCTCAGCATTCATAAATCTTGCTGCAAGATATCCCCTAAAGTCAAAGAGTAGCACCGAACCACTTCATGAAGAGAAATCGAGCATATCTATCAGCGAAATCTGCCAGTTAGATCTAGAAGAAACCACCAGATGGCAAGATAACTCCAATCTGCAGCCAGCTCAGCCTCATGATTCTACAACGCCGCAGCATACTGATTCATATGAAGAAAAAGGAGTTGTAAACAGCAACGAATTAGAAAGTATAGGTTATTCACACGAACAGAATGAGGGCGTATCGGAAGATCATATTACTTCCGAAATCCGACTTCCTCCCAAAAACTGTGACATACAAAAAGTGAACATGTTAGGAGCCATAGAAGCTGAATATATCGAACTGAGAGAAGGCAGAACAAGTATGCACAAGAAACATGACGAGAAGTGTGTAAGTCAACAAAGTGAAATATCATCAGAATCCGCAAACCAAACTACACTCGAAACAGTATCGGAGAACTCAAATATTGTTTCAAATCAGGACATCAATGACAATAACTGCAATGTGCAGAAAATTTTAGGTATAGAGAATTCATTAGCAGAGATTTCAGAAGTCATTGAAAGCAACAACATAGTGGAGAATTCAACAGATACTGTACACGAGCTAATCGAGTCAAATGAAAATGAAAATGACAATCTTCAAGCCACTGTTAGTGGTATTAACAAGGGTAGTACTCTAGCAAGAAAAAGGTCAAACCAGAAAAGGGAAAAAAGTAAAAGTTGACTGGGATAGTTTGAGAAAAAGCGCACAAGTCAAGAAAAAGAGAGAAAGAACACCGGACACTTTGGATTCATTGGACTATGAAGCAGTTAGGTGTGCAGATGTTGATGAAATTTCTGATGCCATTAAGGATAGGGGCATGAACAATATGCTTGCGGAGAGAATTAAGGTACACTTTACTCATGTGTCATTCATAATAACTTAGAAATGGGTTGGGTCAGGACAGGTTATGCTTGATCTAAAATGGTAACCACCAAAAAATTGTAATGCCTAAAACCTCCACAATAAATTCATTGAAATAATAGAATATGAGGAAATATACAGTTGTTACTTATATAGTTATATATTTGAAACTCTAACTTTTTGGTATAAGGATGTAAAAAACAGAGTGTTTGTATATCCGTGGAAAAAAATATACATTTTCAACTGCTTAGCTTGCACATTTTGCCACCATAAATAGTACAGAAAATTATATAGAACAAGTGGCATACCGTGTTAAATGTTGCATATGGTTAAACTGAATAAAGAACTATACAGGAGTTTCTGAATCGACTTGTAAAAGACCATGGAAGCATTGATCTTGAATGGTTAAGAGATGTTCCACCTGACAAAGCCAAGTAAGACAACGAAAACATCAAACATACAATATACATTTTAAAGCATTACTCAATAGTAATTTTGATATATCACATAAGAATATAAGAGAATTTACATTCTATCAATCTATCTACTGTTGGTCTTAGGGAATATCTGCTAAGCTTTAGAGGTTTGGGCTTAAAAAGTGTGGAGTGTGTGCGGCTACTTACACTTCACCATCTTGCTTTTCCAGTAAGTTTTATAATCTTGAAAAAAGTTAATCAATCTATTTTGTCATTATAACATTCAGATATGAAGTATTTTGCATGTTTTCAAATATTCAATAGGTTGATACAAATGTGGGGCGTATAGCTGTACGACTTGGATGGGTCCCACTGCAACCGCTTCCAGAGTCTCTTCAATTGCATCTTTTAGAATTGTAAGCCATAAATCTCCTCATAGACTTTCAGGATTTTGATAGAATGCTAACACTAGTGTTTCAATCCAGGTATCCAATTTTGGAGACAATCCAAAAGTATTTATGGCCACGACTCTGCAAGCTTGATCAAAAAACTCTGTAAGCCAAAATTTCTATGCATTACCATAACAAATATAAACATTGATTAGACGTGAAACACCAGATAGGCTGGGTTACAGGGGTGGGTCAATCAGACAAGATGGTTTGGGCAAGGTCAACATGAACACATACTCTTTAGATTTACTTGTCATATTTAGTTACTGAAATACGACTAGAAAACTAATTACTAAATAACAACTGCATGACATGATGTAGGAGGTTTTGTGTGTTAAAAAACAATACTTTGGGAAATGTTTGAGCTGTTAAACCAATTTGACTCATTTATCTTTAAGCAACTAGGATACTTGAACCATTTACAGACAACAGATTTAATAAATGCCAACGCAACCCCTATTGAACCCATATACAATATTGAATCATTATTGCTAATGTTTTGTTGCATAATTAACAGGTATGAATTACATTACCAGATGATTACTTTTGGAAAGGTAAAACCATACACACAAGTAACTTAAGGTGTCTCCCTAATTGATGCCAACATAAGCTCATAACGTGTGCAGGTTTTCTGCACGAAGAACAAACCAAATTGCAATTCATGTCCCATGAGAGGAGAGTGTAGACATTTTGCCAGCGCATTTGCAAGGTTAAACTTTCTCTTAATCCTTTAGTTTCTTGATGCATTTGCAGAATTAACTTTTTGGGTAACAGGTCAAAATAGGAGATATTATATATGGTCAAATTGGGTTAGTATCCAATAATACTTTTTCTTCAAAAAAATTTCACCTTTTTAATAGTTGATTAGTGTTAAATATGACTACATAAACTATATTTTTCAAAGAAATAATAAGCTTAATCTTAACAAAACATAGTTTCCATTCATTAGAAAATATTTTTTGGTAACAATCCGTTTCCTTTAAGTTCACAATTTTGTTATTTTACCTCTTTGACCCGTTAGAGATTTGGCCTGTTAGTTGTCTTTGTACCCTCTCCATATAACCAAAAATAATGCTCTGTGAGTTTGATATGAGAGTTTTCATTTGGACAACAATGGTTCCATGCCTCATGTAACAAAAGAAGACAATGATCAATGGCTCACTTGTCACTAACGAAGAATTTCAAAACAGTGCAAGGCTTTCACTGCCAGCAACAGAGGAGAAAAGCATTGTAACTGGTACTGAAAACAGGACACATGGTCAAACCCCTACATGGACCACCAATCAACCCCACCTAAGTCTACCGCCACCTGATGACTATCTGCAGCAAGAATCTGGCATACAAAACCATGACCCATTTGTTGAAGAACCAACAACACCAGAACCCATAGTTGAGGTACTGAAAAGAAGCGAATTTTATTGGAAAACGGAAAACAAAGTTGCATAATTTCCAGAGGCAAATGTCTCTCCCCATAATGCTTAACTAAACAACTCAAAAGGAGGTGACTTTGGAGAGTCAACTGCCTCTGGAAAGCAGCTAATTTTGTATTCTGTTGCTTTTTGATACTTTATTATAACATATAGTTCGGTTTCTTGCAGGTACCTGCAACACCAGAACTGGAACAGACACAACAAGAATTTGATATAGAGGACTTCGGAGAAGATCCTGAAGAGATCCCAACCATCACACTCAATATGGAAGCTTTTACTCAGAACTTGCAGACTTACATGGAAAATAACATGGAACTTGCAGACGGTGACATGTCAAGAGCCTTAGTTGCCTTAACATCAGAAGCTGCCTCGATCCCTACACCAAAGCTTAAAAACGTGAGCCAGCTAAGAACAGAACACCAAGTGTAAGTACATGCTTATTTTATTATCGATATCTATAAAAATGAATACATATATCTACATATATATTACATATAAAGGCATCCAACTTAACATACAAAAATATAGATTGTACATTTAAAAGCTAGCAAGACCCATGTTGGACATCTATGCACAGATTGAATAATCGGGTATTTCATAACATCTAATGACTTTTCATATAAATGTTGCAGTTATGAGCTTCCAGATTCACATCCTCTCTTGGAAGGGGTAAGCATAGTTTTGGAGAATACGACTAGTATTTTCAGTATTTTCTGTATTTTCTGTTTCTCAACAAATGTTCTTTACATTTCAGCTGGACAAGCGAGAGCCTGATGATCCTTGTTCATACCTTCTTGCAATTTGGACACCTGGTGCGTGGAAAACAGTGAAGAATACTAATATATATCTAATACTTGAGAGATATTTGAATGTCAAAATATTAATTCTTAATATTTGTCCGATCATTCTGGCATGAAAATATGTTTTGGCCGTCTGGTTGCTAATTTATGTGTTTCTTGCTCTTCTATCAGGTGAAACTGCAGAGTCAATCCAGCCACCAAAAGGACAGTGCAACTCCCAAGAATCTGATACCTTATGTCACAAAGAAACATGC
This sequence comes from Erigeron breviscapus, assembly GCA_034093135.1. Classification (NCBI taxonomy): domain Eukaryota; kingdom Viridiplantae; phylum Streptophyta; class Magnoliopsida; order Asterales; family Asteraceae; genus Erigeron; species Erigeron breviscapus. The sequence continues at coordinate 63,532,112 of CM067169.1, forward strand.
TTCTGGTGTAACAGCATGCGGGAAGCGAACTCACAAACTGTTAGAGGGACACTTTTGGTGAGTGTAAAGTACAAGTACTGCTAATGATTAAATACTGAAAGCAGCAACATGAATGAGTCGGGTGGAAAGAGTAACTGGTCAAAATGGGTCCGTCAACCCAAAACACTTTTTGATTGAAAATGTTGATCTCAAATAACTATTTTGTCAAATATGATTACAAAATATATTATGTCCATAATAATGTTTTATTTGAATAAAATGGTTTAAAAGATTTTGTATACTAGAGTTGACTAGTTGGACATATAGTACGTGATACTGATCTTAAATGCCCATTATGAATAGATACCATGTCGAACCGCTATGAGAGGGAGCTTCCCACTCAATGGCACATACTTCCAAGTTAATGAGGTAACTTACGATGCTGACTCCTAGCTAATCAAAATTCTTTCTGCATGCCAATAGTATATTTTGTTTTTAGCTCTTCATTGAATTCTGGTTGAGGTGGATGTAAAAACGACGTTCTCAAAAGAATTGTCGTTGAGATGCAGGTGTTTGCAGACCATGACTCTAGCCTAAATCCAATTAATGTTCCCAGATCTTGGTTATGGAATTTACCAAGAAGAACAGTGTACTTTGGAACTTCCATACCGACAATATTTAGAGGTAAAAGAAGATAAGCTTGCCATTCATAATATCAAAATTGCATAGAAAGGGTAATGGACTTTGTTTCCAAGAACACTGAACACAAATTCAACTCTATTTACTAAAAATGGCACAAAAAAAGGAACTTATGATGCTTTCTAACTAAAAATTTATTAACGGATGTACATTTTTGTTATACATCAATTAAATGATAAAAAAAAATAAATGTTACCTAATTGATACTCCTTTTGCAAATCACCATGTCGCAGTTAATGCTAGCATTTGTACACATGTTTGCTGTGTAATCCTTCAACGTAATGGTTTACCTATCAAGTCAAATTATGACCAGAAGTGATATTTAATGTTTGAAAACAAAGGACTTTTCCTAAAACAGAAACTGGAGCAAAGTGTGTTACCTTTTAATGCATGTTGCAACACATGTATCAGAGTAAGAGTTTATTCTTAAGAATTGCACATGACAACTTTTATCTGCCAGGCCTGACGACAGAAGGTATCCAATACTGCTTCTGGAGAGGTATGTAGAGATATAAATCACTTACTACTTTATTTTGTTAGTTTCTCGTACAAACTGGTAGCTCAAGATAAAAAAAATGAAGACCGCAGTAATAAAACTAGACCATAAGCCCCTATCAGAGACTATCCGGTATTTAACGAATTTAACATTGCCGAGTTTTGGATATCCGTGAATAAAGTATTCGGTTTTATATGTTTTTAAAGAGTAGAAATAAGCCAAGGTAGGTCTTTCAGAGTTCTCTCCTTACAGGACTATGCTGACAAGCAAAGGTAGGTCTTTCAGTTGTGTGCATATACAATCTCATGTTCATCCAAAAGCAATCCTGGCCCCGTGAAATGTTTCCTGCACAAAATTTGAGGAGGGGTTTCCATCCATCTAATATATTTAATGTCGGACTTGACATGTAGTTTAATAAAACTCTTTGATTAACAACCGTATAACTAAACTTCTCTTCAATAAGATAAAGTTCAGGAAACACGGGGCCACATTCAGTCTCACGATATTTTACAGGTAACTGTGGATCAAAGTATTTCCCATAAAATATGTTGTACTTTCTGGGGAACCCAATGTGTAGAGTCAGCGGAAGCAACTGGCATGACAGATTGTGAATTCTACAACTAGATTAGGCTTGTAGACCTTAAATTTAAGTTAAGAAAGTAAAGTGAATAAACAGCGAAAAAGAGGGATAAACCAAGTTGGCCCGCTAGATGACTAAGCCTCATGCATACTAGGTGGATGTCAATTATCTTTAACTTAAATATGGAGGTGGCAAAATGAGTGGTTTGGGAAACACGTCAAATGGGTTCAAGTCAAAATGGCTAGTTTTTGGCGCATGTAAAAAGGTGTACTTTTGCGATTCAAAAAGGAAGGGTAACGTTTAGAACTGGTCCAGATATGTTGGGTCACCTGAACCACTTTTATCCAACTTTTCTAGCTGTTTAATATTAATCATATTTCTTATTAATTATATGCAATAAATTAATAGAGCTTCATAACTAAATCAATTTAGAAGATTGTAACTAGTAATGATACACACTTTAACCCGTTTCCTTATTGTGTAAACCTATTATTTGACTCATATAAGACAAATCATAATTCTAATTAACCCATTTATAAGTAAAAGGGCTGCACTACTTCAACCGGTCGACGAATGAGCTGTTAAAAGAAAGACATATCTTGTAGAATCCTCAGATCAATTATTACTGGCTCACTTAACGCTAATCTTGTATTGCAGGGTTTGTTTGCGTGCGGGGATTTGACCAAAAAACTCGCGCACCACGTCCACTTATGGCTAGACTACACTTCCCAGTTAGCAAGTTAAAACGCTCAAGAGGAAAGCCTGATGAAGATTAGATACGGAGGCCATTGGAGAAGTGAAAGAAGCATGCACATAGATTTGGTGGTAGAAAAAGGCTGACTGTTCACGCCAAGAGTGACATGATTCATGTTTTAGAAATCATAGGGACACTGACTAACTGTAATGACCAAAATCTGAATAGGTTGTTCCTTATTTTTTTAAATTTCTTTTAGAGATACTGATGACATTTCATTTCTAATTCTTTTCTTTAGAAGCTAATCTATAAAGGTAATCATGAAAATCAGAATTGTAACAAGCAAGTAATCATGAAAACCATCACCAAATGGTCTAGTGACAAGGAATTCTGAATCTTCACAAGAGGTATCAGGTTCGAATCCTACCCTAGGCATATTTGGGGATGGCCACAGTATATAATTTCCGCCTAAGGTGGGCCTAGGTGAGTTTTCCCCGGGTGATAGGAGATTCTCATCGAGGGGTTTAAATTGGAGATTTATTCGGTGAGGGGGCTTTCTAGCGCGTACCCAGTTAAGACAAGTATGCTATACCTCCCGATATTCACGAGTAATTCACATTTTTCCAAAAAAACATATGCGATTAGCTGAAATGTGGGAAACGGGCAATCATACAATGAACAATAAGTCGTTATTTGGTTCGCAAAAGACGAAAAAACAGATCTAAGTTAAGAACTAGTCTACTCATTCAAGTTTTACGTTGGTTGGGCCAAAATCTAACCATACTAACGACCCGGGAAGTATAAGTTGTTTGTTTTTGTAACGTTCTCACATTATATAGTTTAGCCACCCTTCAATCCTAAGCCAACTGTATCAAAAAACATAGATACACACAGAGTACAAAAAAATAAAAAAATAAAAACAGTTCAAAATATAGGAGCTATTGGCATTGATGAGAGCTATGTATTACATTAGTGATCATGATATAATATACAAAATTTTCATGACATTTATATATTTAACTTACATTCTTAAAATTAATACAGGTAGCTACTGGCCCAGGCGAGAAACAGACTTTCGTTGTAATTATTTCGAGTGAGTATTGCCGCCATTCGACATCGTGGGGGAGGAGGTGATATTGCTCTTTCAACCAAATTTTTTTTCTAATCTAACCAAAATATAACTCGGAGCGATGAACCTAGCCACCTAGGGATGGCTCATTTGGGCCAGGTTTTGGTAATTTTGGATCGGATCCGATTATAAAACGGTTACTGAATCCGGCATGTCTTTGTTTAGGAGCCAGAGGGCGACTACGGTTCGTTTTGGATTGATTTTTAACTAAAATCGAAAACTAAACCGTAAAATCATTGGGTTTCGGTTTTTTCGGTTTTGGTTTTTTCGCTTTGGCTTTGGTTTTCAACCACTTGTGGGTTTGAGCCAACTTGATGTGGGTTTGAACCAACTTGAGCTAAAAAAGATTAAAGTTTATATCCTATGATAGTATGATTATACTACAACTTCAATAACTTATCCAAACAATATCGGTAACAAAAACAATACAACAATGACGATAAATCCATCAAAATAAGTTGATCAAACTTCGAATATATATTTCAAATAACCTTCATATATAACTATTTATATCATTCACGTGTTGTTTCAATATGCAATTGATTAAACCGAATCGATCTTGTTATGTATTCTCACATAAAACATACATATTATATTGTTATGTACACTAACAAAAGCAAATATATTAACATATTTAATAAGTATGAGTATTAAAGGATATAAATACAAAATAATTTAACAATATATCATTTTTGTTCGGTTCGGTTTTTCATATGAAACCGAAATCGAACCAAAACATTCAGCTTTTAAAAAATCAAAGCCGAAAACCATTGCTTTTTTCGGTTTTTGTTTTTTTCAATTCGGATATTTCGGTTTTCATGGTTTTTTCGGTTTTGGTTCAATTTTTGCTCACCCCTAGCTAGAGATACAGAGGCGGACAGGTGGGGTTAATAATGTAAAAGTAATTGATTTAATTCGGATTGTGTACTTATTTTATGAGTTGGATGATGTATGTTGCAAATAAATTAATTACGGATATTATAGGTTTATTAGGTTGAGATATTTAAATATAATTTAGCAATTTTAAAGACGGGAAGTTAAAAAGTAACGAATGAGTGGTTTGTTTGACGAGAAAGTAAAAATATTCAATCCACTTTTATTTTCGTAGAAGATATGGTTATATCATGCGGAGTAAGTTTTTTTTATTGATAGTCATTTACGAACTTTGAAATTCGTACATAGTTAGCACTTATGTGACTTCGGGGGTGTTTAGTGTTGTGTTTAGAAAATAGATTTTGCATTTTTAAAATAGAGTCTGCATATCGAAAAAGCATATATATAAATGCTTTTTCAAAATTGCGTTTTTATAGCAAATATTCACTTTTTCATCCAAACATTTTTTTAGATTATCTATGTTTAACAAACGTAATAATCAAATAATCACTTAATCTCAAACACCCTCTTAATAATAAACAACTTAAATCTTTTTCTACAACTTTTTTTTAAATATGGTTTTTTATATTTAATTATTCTTCATATATAGATAGTCTTTAGCTTCTCTCTCATATTTAAACAACAAAATATCATATCAATCTAGTCTAAGTTTTTGTTTTTTGTTTTTCCATAAAATATGTAACAAAATCATGATAGCAAGACAAAATCGCAATGAGACTTTAAAATTGAAATAAGACTTTTAATATCGCTTTTTTTATTTTATAAAAGGTTGGGTTGAGTTGTTGTAATATTGGATAGTCCAAGTAGGTTCACATAGATATTTCAAATTCAAATGAAGAGAACATACAATTGTTTTGTTAATGTTACAGTGAAAGTTGATGGCTTACATGGAACAAAAATTGGTTGTATATAACAGTGAAAGATGACGTGTCTCAACGTTGGAATAATCCGAGATGGAAGTTGTATCTTAATACCTTATAGTCATGACATGAATATCTTCAATACACTATTTGCATTGATGAAATCAACCTCTGAATCCGCGGGAACTATTTCAATTGTGAACATGATTTTGGGAGGTAACTTCAATGCTACCCATGTAGTTGTTCTTTCAACCAGCCAGGAATCTTGCTACCAGGGATAGCTATACTGACCTACATTTCTGCATTCAACAGTTAGACATGATGTGATAGGTGATCCTTAGAAGAATTAAGCCAAAGCTTTTTTGGGCAATTTTCTGTATATTCCAATGCAAAAGTTACAAGAATTTAAATAGGCAATGCTGATGAAGACTTAGTTACCACTAAATGAACTAACTTATTTATGCTACCATGACTAACTGGTGCAGAAATCTAAACGTGTAGATGATCTTCAACAACATGTGTCTGACTTTTAGTCAAGAAGTCGGGCTGGTTTCTTGTGTTCTTTCTCGGGCCTACTATTAGTGTTCTGGGCTGATTGGGGTGCTGGATAAGCCCTTTGGTTTGTATCATGATGCCATTAGAACGAAATTAATGCATTAGGTAACAAACTTTGGTCTTCTTTTTGTACAATTAGGTAAGGCCAGAAGAATGCTTGAAGCTTGCAACACTCTGGTTAAAACCAACAGTTGTAGGTGCCACGTTAGAGAAACAAGTCAGCGTAGTCCAAAGAATTTAGATGCCACATCATAATGGTTACTGGTTACCTTGAATCATTAAGTTTCAAAGTCTGATAGTTTAATGAAAATTGACATTTAAGAGACCTGAAGGAAAGATTGGTGCAACATCTTATCAAGGTATCGTTCATTCTCTTGATTGTTTAGGAGTTTGACGCAACCAGGGAGCCATAACCACTCATACTCTTTTGATAAATCTTCAATCTTTTCTAGCGCACTGCAACAAGTGGCGTTTAATGATTGTATTCTCAAAGGGAGCCCATTTAACTTTTGAAGTTGGGTACACTCATTCAACCCCAGGTGCTTAAGATGAGAAAGATGGGAGATGCTTGTAGGTAATTGGATTAATTTAGAGTTGCCACTTAAATGTAGCTCTTCTAAGGAGGAAAATGAATGAAAATCTGTTGGAAAGTCTTCGACACTGATTTGTCTACGACTAAGATCTAGTTTTTTTAAGGAACACAAATTCATTAAAGAATAAAAACTAATCGACTCTGGTAACCTTTCTAAGTCCCAAGTGTTGACCGTAAATCCTAGCTGAAGCTCTTCTAACCTTTCCATGCTTCCAAGATCATCGGGCATTTTTTGTAGTTTCTTGCAGTTGTGGAGATAAAGGATCTCGAGATTATTTAACTCACATATAGAGTTTGGAATACTCTTAAGATTCATACACCTTGTGAGATTCAAAAACCTGAGACCAGACAGATATCTAATTGATGATGGTAGTTCTTCTATTCCAAAACAACTATCAAGATTTATATTTGATAACTTTACCATACTCGGTGAGACTTCTGGAAATCTTTCAAGACAGTAGCAATTCGAGAGAATCAAAGTCTCCAAAGATTCCATCTCAATCTTGGGCACGAGACCCTTGAGCATATTGCAACCAGTCATATCCATGTAAACAAGCCTTTTGTGACATCCGACAGAAGGGTGAACCTTTTGTAAATACATGCAATGAGACATAACCAGCCTCTCAAGATTTGGCGCCCCCGAGATATCTGGAAATGTTGTGAGGCAGTCCATGCAATTCAGGTGAATGAATCTCAAGTTGGGCATAATCTGACAGCAAAAACAGCAATCAATTAATACATTATAATCAATGGTACTCGAAATTATAAAATAAAAACAAAATGGTCTTGGGTATTGAGAGGTATATGTTTATGCACTACAAATTATGACTCAAATAAAATGTAAGGATGCACAAACTAGTGAAGACTGGGCTGGTCCATAACCGGTCCCAAAAGGCTCGGTCATGTAACCGAATAGCCACATAAATCCACTATCAGTCCATAATTTTCATTTGGAAACATTAATAGGAAGGACTAGCTAGGGTCGGGACTTCATTTTCTCTCTCACAGTTCCATGGCCACTATATACCTTTCGTCCCATCCATAAATTTTCATTGTCTCCCAAGTGCGTTTGAAGCCCAACAAGCTTACACATATCTGCTACTGGAAGAGAAGAAAATGGGTACCCATACCATGAAAGCCATTGTAACTTGTCAGGGAGAAAAGTAGGCTCATATGAGATAAATTTCTGTTCAATATCAAGGAGCCGAAGATTCTTCAAGCTATAAAAAACATCAGGACTGAAACCTAACTTCTCATCATACTTGTCATCACTGTATTCTTTGTGTGGCAACACTATGGCTTCAATAAGTTCTAATTCCTGCAAAAAGCACATAACTTAGAGATCAAAATCTATTGGTTCTAGAAACAAGTATTTTTGAAATTGGACTGGATTATTACACTGTTTTTGTTAATCAAATCATGGATTTCTTCGACTTTCCAGACTCTGCTATTTGTGAAACTGTCACGAACTATTTTCAAACCCATTTCTTGTATGAGATCATGCATCTCAACTTTTTTGTTTGAAATGGTAACTAGAGATTTTTCAGCAAGTACACTAATTCCTATCGCTGGATCAAAACCGAAGCTATCAAGTACTCTAGTCAGGTGTTCTACACCTTTGCCCTTGAAGAAACATGCAATGTCTAAGAAAATTTTTTTCTCCGAAACATCTAGCCCATCAAAACTTAACTTTAGTTTGTCAAAAATCTCAGCATTTTGTGATTTTGCTAGTCTATTTAAGGCACTTTCCCACACACTTGCTTTTCTTCCTTGGAAGTAAGAACCTAAAACCTTCAAGGCTAGAGGAAGACCGCCAGCATAGTGTATTGCACGAGTTGACAAGTCCTTGTACTCTTCCGGAGGGCTATTTGCTCGAAAGGCATGCCTGCTAAAGAGTTCAAGAGGTTGGTCCGTGGGTAAAAATGCTGGCTTATACTTAGCATCTGCATATGATAACAAATGCTCATCTCTTGTGGTAATAATGATTCTACTTCCCGCACCAAACCACTCATGTGTTGCAGCTAGGAACTCTAATTGCATAGCATCATCCACATCATCCAAAATAAGAAGAACCTTTTTATAACAAAGCGCATATATCCTTTTTACTTTTTTCTCTAACATCTTTAACAAAGCTACTACCCTCAAACTTGTAAGAAATTCTACGAAGCCGATCGAGCTTGGGCAATAGTTGTCTTGCCAATTCCTCCCATTCCCCATATCCCTATCATTCGCACCTCTTTTGTTGCATCTATTTGCAAGTGTGAAATCAACTCATTCATATGATATTCGATCCCAACTAGATTGGTCTCCCTACCACGAGGTTGCATATTTCCTAAAATCTCTTGAACTATCTTGTTGATAAATGCATATTCACCCCTATGAAATGTGAGATTAGTATTAGTAGCAAGTCTGTAAACATCCAGATTCTAGAGCTGGAAAAATTAGATAATGTTTTTGGCTCTACTAAAAACAAAGATCTTATGTTTTTGATCGATCGTAACATCTAAAAGCATAAGATCAACACTTAATAATGGCTCATCATATATATTACAGAGAGAGGGTTACTGCAATGCACTAATAAACGAAATACCCAAAATTTCTTTCATTATACCATCTCTTGATTTTGTCATGTACAATGATGTTGTTAGGAAAATTATTAAGAGGTTATTTTAGGAGGATATATCATTACTTAGAAATAATGAAATACTACAACACAATTATGAAACAACTTTGTCTATCACAACATTCATTTGTATACCTAAGGCTAACATTTTGCTACTTGATGTAATGCATTTTTATTTAAGCTTTTTAATCAATTAGATCACAAGGTGCTGACAATTTACAGTGAATGATCTGGTCAATGGACAACTGCGGCAGTAACCCCAATTTTGAAAAATTCTGCCATATCTACAGGTTATTTAGTTATACTGCCTTCATTAATCATTAATTTAAAAAACCACCTTTAGAGAAACCGAGTGTCTTTCTCGGGTTCCAAATACTGTATGTAATGGCATTCCTATAAGCTGTGGTTATTTCATTACAACAAACAATACAAAATTATGACCAAACAGATTGTACATCTTCATAACAGGACTTGATTTCTCCTCCTGTAGAGAAACCGAGTGTCTTTCTCGGGTTCCAAATAAATGAAAATTCCGGCATCATTAATATGAAAACAGAATACATATGTACAGAAATCAGCCTGCAAGAGATCATGTAAAAGACATCAGAATTTTGAGATATAAGCAGAAACAAGAATGCAAAAGTCTAAGCAATTGATGTTTCGAAATCATAAATCATACAAGCATGAGATTAAGGTCAACTCATGCAGTAACTTTAACCCACTTACTTAAGAATAACACCATCTTGGTTTATGGTTTTCTAACACAGGTCAAACCGTAAAACACAGCTCAAAAAGATACACGCCTAAAGTCACCCAACCGAATATGTCATTTTAGCACTTCCCTAAATCTTGATACACTTTTATAACATTTATATTATTCTGGAAATAACTTAGTTTTTTAAATCACATTTGGCATTAATTAACTATCGAATAGGGGCAAAAAGTGTTGGCGGTCAGCACCAATCACTACAAAAAACTGTGTTTTGACCTGATACCAACCGACCACTTTGCCACCATTATTCAGCAGACATGTTGGTCAAAAGCACAATAGCATCATTATCATTAGACAATCAATCTATTGGGTGGAATAGGTCAAAAGTTGGTCATAGTGTTCAATGCATACAAACACGTAAATAGATTTTTGTGATAAAAGAAGAGAAGATTATAATTGCAATATTATGCAATTGAGCAAACTTAACACACCAACTATTTTCAACCATAAAAGGAAGGTTAAGCCCAATTCAATCAATATCAAAACTTACTCGCTTTGACCCGTCACCCGACCCCTCCCTTTTGTCACCTTAATATTTGATAAAAATGATAAAGTGTTATGTAATGATTCATGAGAAGTTACGTTGTCAATGAGCCTCGTATGAGTTGTGAAACCTGGAGTGTGCTTTACATATCTTCATGTAAGTAATAAAACGTCTGTTTGACTTGTTTGTGGAGTAGGAGGTTTTGTTAACGGTCTCAATGTGTCCATGATGGCTGAGAATGAAGGGCGTTTCCATGGCTCACTGCAGAATCATATTATAATCAATAATAGCTAACAACGTATAGCATCAAAAGATGGAAATGATTCAATGATTAAACTCACTTAGCCCAACACGCTTCAATTAGTGCCGCTACTTGAGGATTTACATCACGAGGAATCTCAAGCCTTTTGCATTTAAAGCCTACAGCTGCCACCACCTGAAAAGAGTTGTGTTATAAAGTTAATCTTTAGAAACTTAGCTTCTGCAAGGATACAATGCTTGTCATTCTCTTTCACATGTAGTTTTACAAATGATTTCCACCAGTATCTCAAAGGGGCTCGTTTGGGTTATATTCTAATGAGTCATATGCTTCTGAAGTTGCCCAAAGTGTAATATGATGCTTACAACCTCGCAAATTGTTCTATCAGAAAAGTTAGATTATTAATATAAAACTAAATTGCCCAAATGGTCCCTGTGATTTATACAAAATTTAGGGCTTCAACCTATAACTTTCGAATCACACAAACGGACCATACTTTTGATAGTTGTAATGCAAAGAATCCACTCTCTTAAAAGTTGTAAGATGGATAGTCCCTAGTTTGGACTATCTATGGCACAACTTCCAAAAGTAAGGATTGACTCTGCATTTTTAAAAACTAAAGGGACATCATTTGGGGGACTAATCCATAAGGTCCGAGTCAATCGCCACAAGAACACAAACCAGGTAAAGCTCTCGTTTCTACACTTACCAATGTTTGAACCATAGACCTCCAAATTTTAACTCAAAGATGATAACCATCTAGAAAACCCTGGGCAGTTGATTCTTGGATCGTATTGAATATACTAATAACTCATAAGAACATATATAAAATAAAGGTATAATGTATTTGAAGGCCAATCAAGTATAAACTGTTTTCATAAGGTAATCTATTATAAATTTCATATAGAACTCTCAAATACGTATTTCTTTTCATTTCTACCAATTACGACTAAAAACATGCCAAAAATTTATAAATCGACAAAAATGACCATCTTCTTACAAAATTGGAGTAATACAAATTATAATTGAATGGGCAACACCTATTATACCCTTCAAGAGATGGAAACTTTTGCATTTACAATTCAAAGAGGGGCATAGTGGGTATTATATGTCTGAATTCTAACTTTTACTAAAAACTATTAAAAGGAAAGAAATTTTGTCAATTTAAAAAAATCTGGCATATTCTAGAATACATTTAATAGAAATGAAAACATACACACACACGCACACACACACACACATATATCTGGGTGTCTTTTATAGTTAGAATAATAGATATGTAAAAATTAACTGAGTAGCCTCCCAGTACATTACACCAACCACAGTAAGACAAATATCCGTTTTGACCCGCTAGCTAAGTTGCCCCCACCGCACTCATTTTTCCACTGTTAATTGTTTCAGACCAAGCCTTCTGGAATCAAGCCTACATGTTGCACTGTGTAACTAGACTTTCAACTGTTTTCTATTTCTTTGTTTACGATGGCCAACTCAGCCAAAATGCTGCCTGGCATGTGGTTCAAACTTTAATCTGCTCTTTGGTCACTTTGAGACCACCATGAACATAGGAGAATGCTTTAAAAGCCAGATGTACAGAGGGTTTTAATTAACCGCGATAATACTTTCGAACTCTTGTGTTTCAGATGTATTCATAAACAAAAGTGATAGTTAGCAGTTCCAAAAATTCGAAAGAACAAATCAAAAATAGCTAATAAGGAAATGAATCAAATGACAAACAAAAATGTAATTTGACTGCATACGACCTCCTAAATCGCAACTTAAGAGTTTGTATGATTAAAAATAGACTTCAGCTCTCTTTCAACCTGTTTAGAGTGTTTATCTTACGTATTGGAATGAGCAAACACCAGAAAAGGGGCTTTCTACATATGCATTGTCTAAGCAATCATTTTTACCTCCCATTCTTCATACTTTTCCAACATGTAAAAAATGTGACTAAAGTGATTTATTCAGCCTATTGGACCCATTTGTGACACAACACGGCCTAAGCCAAACCCATTAGTAAGTCATTGGGTCGCCATTACCACCTCTAAACAAAAGTATGAATGTCTGGTACAAACCTGTGCAGGATTTAGATTACCCCAAGGTTGCTGCAAAGTAGCAAGCTCCCATAAAATTACCCCAAAACTGTACACATCTGATTTCTCATTTGAAGGTTCATCACGAAGAACTTCGGGTGCCATCCACTCGGGCTGTTTTGATACACAAACCAGCCAAGTTTATAAAATCACATTGAAAAATCACACTAGGTTAAAGATGCTTGAATCAGATAGAGTTTAATGAAAAGGAAACTCACTGTTCCTGCCGCAGTCTTGGATGAAAGAAATGTATTTGCTTTTAACCTTGACAACCCAAAATCACAGACCTGAACAGGGGAAAGAGTGAGGTGATGACCTACTTTATCTGAATAATTGTAATGATTACAAAAAAGATGGATTGAAAATTTGGTCAAGTGTTAGAAAATATGCATATGAAATGGACTCCAGAGAATTCACTTTTCGTTTCCAAGTTTTTAAGAAAACAACGTAAACAATATGCATATTCACAGTTCTCTATTATACCTTAACAGTGTATTTTCTGTCCACTAAAAGATTGGGTGATTTTAAATCCCTGTGAACAATAGGAGGATTGCGTCTGTGGAGGTAATTCATCCCTTTTGCCTATACCACACAAAAAAATAAAGCCATTGATATTGATATATTAATAGTAGAGAGACAGAGTTGTTGATACGAAATGACTTGGGTTTACTTAGGCCATCTGCAAGTAACCATACAGACCAAAAGTTTTCAAATTTTATGATTAAAATGTATACTTATGCAGTGCCGGTCCTGAGTTTATTGATGCTCAGTGCGAGATAGTTAAAACATGCCCCTGGTAAACAAATAACACATAACTTTTAAGGATTTACAACTTAGCCAAGCATGTGATTCTTTTTATAGCCGATTTGTATCAGATATATAATAAGTTACAAACTTACATTGAGGAGTTAAAATCTAAATTAAAATGACATCTTCACCGAACAACAATAATATCAATATCTAATCACACAAATAACAGGGTATGAGGCTTAATATTTAAACAGTCATACCTTTATGACAAACTCCGATAAAATATAAGATGACGTCTTTATATGTTTTTTTTCAAAAACTAAAATTCATTAGTTTGTCTTAGTTAACATTAACTAAAATATTCAATTGTATTACAAATGCTAAGCCATCATAGTTTTCATAATCCGTATATATTTTATTATAACTTTAGAAGTATATGTGATTCATACTCCGTATAGTACCAGTAATATAATACTAACATGGTTTAAATTTCTTAAAATATACACATATTTAAAATTGGGGGCCGGTGATAAAATAAAACATTAAACAGTTTGAGGGTCAATATGGAGTTCTAACTAAATAATGAGGGTTCTAAAATAGAAAAGTAATGAAAAGGTTGAAAATAAAGCAACTTGACTCTGACTCTGACAACTCAATCGTCTTCTCCATAACAATTTAAGTTTAAAAAACTCCATTGAAACATAAGATTTTTCATTTTAACTTTATCAATAGGATGAATATCTACATACTCTTAATACATATCTCATTTATAATAAGAAATGAGTCTAGTACAATACACCATGGACTGCAAGTTCACTGCCCCCAAAAATTTTGATGCTCACGGCCGTCGCCCACACCGCCCGGTGCCAGGGCCGGCACTGTACTTATGATAACATTGTATATAATTGGAGTTATATATAAACTGGAAGAGATTATTCTTGTAATACAGAATGAATATAAATGAAATGTAATATTCTTATAATAATATTATATTTTAGATATAACTCCAATAGTTAGAATTACTTATACATACCATTTTCACATTTTTTTTGAATTACCATATTGATCCCATTGGCCATTTATAATTCCAATAGTTATAATTACTTATTTATAACATTTGTATAATCTGTCTACATATTACCTACTTGCATACATGTGGAATTGGGTATTGTTGTTTCTCCCATAAATGTTCAGCACATGTTATACCAAACTAGAAACTTTTGAAAATTATATATTAATAACACTTACAAAAGAAAATTTATCAATCAGATTTCCTAAACGAAATAAAATGAATATCATCCTATAATAGGTCCATTTAAGTGCCAAACTAATTTTAAGAACCTTTTTATATAATATATATTTCGCTTGTAGGCATAGATATTCAACTGATTATAAGAACTAAATTAATAGGTATCACAGGCATGACAGATTATACTTATTGATTAAGGAACCTTCATAGGTTCCAATATATGGATTATACTTTAGGATTATACTCGTATGATACAATAACTACTGTGTCGAGCGTCCACAGTTTCTTTTGCCATCTGAGGGGAGGAAAACAGGTTTGAGAAAATCTATATTAGAAAGGGTTGAGGAAGATACCACATCATACGCCATACTCAGTCGTCGCCGTTCATCCAATGCTTCTTTCGCACCAGGTTTGTGCAATAATCGATACAAACTCCCTCTGTACTTCAAAAAACAAATCTTAGATACTTACCACACATGATGACAGCTAACTCTGATAATTGTTGTATTAGAAATCGTAGAGCCACTAAACCTTGACAAATATTCTGTGACTATTGACAGGTTCGGGGGCTGAGTCACAGCACCCATAAAAAGTACAATATTTGGATGCCGTAGGCGTCTCATGATTGCAACCTAACAGAAATAGTGGATGACAAGGTTACAATTACTAAAGAACATATTAGAAAAAGCCTTGGTTGTTCGCCCTTATATCCAAATCAGCCAAAAAAACCTAGGACATACCTCCTGCAAGAACTCATTTAACCTCTCTGGATGAAAATCTTGTTCTAAAAGGATTTTCACGGCAACATCCTGAAAGTAATGGAATTCGTAAGCTCTTAGATAAAAATTTAACCTGACATACACTATTACCAAAACACAGCCTGCCATGTCTTAATAGCAACCCCCCTTGTTAAACCAGGAACACATAATGTGGAACTATATAGGATGTGTGTTTTTAATTATTGCAACTCGGGTGTAATAATTAGTTTTCAGTGGTTAAAAAACATATTCTGCCTATAATACTTTATTCATTTAGGAGCCAATCAATATATTTCATACCAACTGCAGCAAAACCAACTATCAAAGGGTAGACCAAGTTACCTATCTAATCTTACAACTTCCAACAGCAAAAAAAACCTTTAAACATTGTGTACAGCCTGTTCTATGGTTGTCTGATTCTCATTAATAAAAATCAAATTGTCACTTTCAAAACACACATCCTTAGACCTTCGAAATACACCTAAACTACAACCTTTGATATGCACCAACATCAAGATACATAAAATTGTGCTCTTTCAGCCACAAAGGAAACTCAAATAACCAAAAACGCATGTGCCTACTGCAAAACATATTCAACATATAGCATATATAAAACAAGCAAAGGGTGTATTACTTACAGAGCCATTCCAATCAGCACGATGAACAACACCAAAAGAACCTGTAAAATGCAGAGTGACTAAAGTAAACACACTTTCTAACAGACGACCAGAAAGCGTGTCTAAATATCAGTTCTAACCAACAAAACAGAAGACCAGAACAGACAGATAACGGCTAAATGTAGTTTGGTCCTAGGTTCTGAGATTTAATAATAACTAAACAGTTTTCGGTTCCACATATTTCCAAACAAGGGTGTCTTTCATCATATTTTTTTTGTTTGTTTTTCAAACTTCAATGACATAATTTAATATCTGTATTGTACTATTGTTAACCCTACAAAACCCAAGTTTGTACTTGGTCCGCTTTGAAACCAAACAGGTTTTAAACTCAAACCACATCTTTTTAGATCGGTCTAGTTCTCGGTCCATTATTTTTTTTAGTTGGTCAATCGCAGTCTGCCAGATGAAAACTTTTATACCTCCTACTTTTGCCGCCCGGATTCATTTCTAAATCAAAGAAAGCTAGTTACCTGCTCCAATTCTCTCTTTTAAAGCTAGGTCACTCCATGGAATGTCTAAATCTTCAAAATCAAGGGTATAATCTCCACTCGCCTTATGTGGTTGACCCCCGTCAAACCTTTGATTACTAGTCGCCTCCATTCTGGCGTTAGATAAGGCATATGATTGGGAATCTCTATGTCCGGATTGGGGCATATGTTGCAAAGGCACATCGTTAACCATTTTAGTTGTGTTTATGATATTCTGAGCATATGCCTTGGGAATCTGTGAACTTCTATCATGACCTTTGGGGCGCACAGCTTTGGAAGGGGGTAAACGAGAACCTTCATTGCTGTTACTTGGACTACGTACAGCAATATTCATATCAACAAGATTTTTATCGGACTGCTTAGAATAAACGACATCCACAGTATCTCCATCACCTGCAGTCATACCATCAGGAACTTTAATAACCTGATTGATTGCAAAATGACCCAAATTTATGAAGAAACACTAATGGGGAAGTGACTAGAGACACTCTTGTCAAGACAAATTTTGTACCACATCAAAGGTGTGACTATTGAAGTCTCCAAATGAAGATATGAACTTGCATCCATTTCAAAATCGCAAAATGACCTTCCATTTAAAAGGTAGCACTAGTTTAAATAGCATTTATCAAAAACTCGTGCAAAGGTAAGACATTTAAAGTGAAGAAAGAGAAACAAAAGGGGATTTCAGGCGAAGCAAACCACACGAAGGAGAGACCATATTCATCAAAACTTATGAGAAAGAGACCACATTCATGATACTTACTATACTTGTAACATAATGTAACCTCATATCTACCTTAGTATTATCTTATTGCCGTTATGAATACTACATGTTTAGGTGGATGCGGATAACTTTGGACAACCAAAAAGTATGCTAGCCACCAATAAATCAAAAGCCAAGCCAATGGATGAATGTCTGGCTGAACAATTATACCTAGTCTCAACATATACAAAGATACATACATCATTTATCACTGATAATAATCTTGAGTACATGCATTTCCTTACACCAACTACTCTTTTTTTTGTTTAAACACAACCAAAAATTCAAAATCAAAGCACTTTTAGAATAGAAACACTTGCAAAAGCGATCATAATAAAGAATTTCATTTTACTCAATTGCATTTAAAGTTACTCCATGCAATCATGAATTCAGTGAATGAAGTGATCTATGTCAAGTACATCTCCCAAGACCATGTCCTTTTGCAAAATACATGACAGCATGCAGATTCAGAGAGATCCAAAAAGACACTAAACTAATCATATTCATGAAGTCACATTTTTCTGATATTATGGTAAACAAAGGCTACATTGCATGCACAACACTATAAAAGAATATTTCGCATCACAAGAACCTTGCTTCAAAAATCGATTCATGCAACTGCTTTATGAAACTTACCACTAGATGGATCTTCAAATACAAGATTCAAAGAGTCACAATCAGCAAAGTACTGTTTAGCCAGTAACCTGAAATCAACCATGGGTTCAACTTGTCTAAAACGAGGAAAGCGCAATGGGGATGAAATTGATATCGTAGATGGACCATTTAGTAGCGAATCAGGCTCACAGAGGCATCCTGGATTCCCAATCAAATCAACAAAAAGCTCCCTGCATTAGAATTAAATCTGTTCAGATCACAAATATGAGTGCCTAAGAGAGTTCTTTTAATCACACTGAATAGCTGTCCGCGTGATTGGTTTTTAATGGGCTCCTTGGCAAAACCCTGATGTGACAATATATCCGCATCGTTTTGTTTTTTCAAAATAACTTTTAATCAAGGAAGGAAAGGAAGAATGATGTAGATGAGCCAGACATTTCCAACCAAAAATTCTATATCATGTTGATATTCAAAACTACAACTCAGAAATGATATGCCATTTACCCTTACTCGACTAAACACCATCCAAAAAACTTGTGAAGGTCATGGCATTGTTAAAACATGCAGGCTGCAAACATGAAGATTGCTCATGCACTTATGTACAAGTATGCGGAAAAACATAAATTACTGTTAATTTATGCTTTCGTCTCCACCAAACATAACAAGTCTATGAGTCAAAAATGAATTCCAGCATATATTCACTGGTGAGTAAAAAAAAGGCAAGGTTCTTGGAGTTATATGCGTTCTATCTTTCCCTAACTGATGTTTTGCTGCTAATAGAGATATAGTAAAGCATATAAGCCCCAAGAACATATTCATTTTGTATTCACTAAGGGCACGTTTGGTTCATGGAATTTGAAGGATTTTGATGGAATTGGAATCTAATTCCATTCCATTTCATGTTTGGTTGCAAATATTGGAAGAAATTCAATTCAAATGGAATGTTAAGATTACCTCATTCATAGGAATCAAATTCATTGGGTAAGTGTGATGGATTTTAATTCCATCAAGGCTTGAATCTGAAAAATACCATATTATCCTTACAAACATCATCTTCCTTAAACCTTCTCCATCATCTTCCTCAAACCACCACCACCTAAGCCCGTCGGAAACATCCATCGCCACCCACCCAGCCGATAACAACCACCGTCACCTACCCAGCTGGAAACAACAGCAGCCACCTCCACTGACGAAAATAACCACTGCCACCTCCACAGCCGGAAACAACCACCGCTACCACACAACCGGAAACTACCGCCACCCACCCAACCGAAAACAACAACCAACACCTATTTGGAAAACAACAACAACCACCTATTTAGATCAGTGGAGTGTTTTGCGGCAACCCAGTCGACTTGGTAGCGGTGGCCGACGATCTGTGATGGCCGGAAAAAGAGAGAAGGTTTGGGGAAGGAAAAGAAACAAACTTCCGGCCAACATTTTTCTACCGCCACCACCACCACCACACATAACCACCCTAAAGCCATAAAGATAAGGGTGATTTATCCTTTGATTTAATTCTTTGTTGCTTCTTTGTTGCTTTATAGATGGATTGGTAAAAAAAGACATAAAGAAAAATTGAAGAAATGAATGATAGATGGTCTCGATGAAAAGCAGAAACTGAGAAAAGGTCATAAAAGATACAGCTGGGTTGATTTTTTTATTTTTTAGTAAGAAGGCTACTTATGTCATTTTCTAATATATGTATTATGATTCTTTAAATAATTTTGCATACCAAACATACCAAAGGAATTAAATTCAATTCCATCAAATTCCATTCCATCAGATTCCATTCCATCAAATTCCATTCCATCAAAAAACATTCTGCGAACCAAACGCGACGTAACAGAACCAGGGTCACTGGAGACCGAGGATAGTTAAAAGGATGCTG
Organism: Erigeron breviscapus; assembly: GCA_034093135.1. NCBI lineage: Eukaryota > Viridiplantae > Streptophyta > Magnoliopsida > Asterales > Asteraceae > Erigeron > Erigeron breviscapus. Next base: position 63,552,012 of record CM067169.1, read on the forward strand.
ATTCATGAGTATGCCAAAAAAAGAAACCATTATGGGATAGCAAAAAAGGATATTAATATGATAATATAACCCTGTGCCAACATCTTACGATAAATTAAATTACACCATCGTTGTTTCTTGAATTTAATAGGCCAACAACCTCCAAATCTTAACTATTGTGGCCATCTATGAAAGTAGCAAGCAGAAAATTAGGTGATAAGCTTGCTTGAAGCTATCAAGACTTACTTGTCAAAACCGAAACGGACAAGGCAAGATGAAGCATCATCTCTTTTACAATATTTGCAACCCTTGGCTATTCGACATGGTAGATCAATTGTGTCGGCTAAAATCTGTTGAAAGTCATGATACGTAAAACATGTGAAATCATTGTATTAAAATCTCAGATTTAGTTGTGCTTTAGATTTTTGTCCTGGTTAAAATTCAATTGCAAAGAAACCCCCACTCTGGTATCCTTTAAAAGAATTCCAAAGCCATAATATATCAAAACATTATAAAAGCAACTTAAAATTCACAAAAGGAAGTCAGGTACAGTACCAACGGTAGGGATACAAGAAATCAATCTACAACGTACTTTAAATAGCAGCGCCCGATGTCTGCAAAGACCAACAGACAGGCTACCCATTGGAAGTACAACAGATCCTAGACAATCCTTGAGATCCTCACTACACTCTTTCCACATTGATACCAAGTCCTCTTCTCCGGTTAAAGTTGCACCACTAAAGAGAACAAAAAGATTAAATCATGTGAAATATTATTATAAGAATAATAACAGTAGTTGTTATATAATAATAATTAATGATAGAGATAACAAAATTGGTGGGTTGGGTCATAGGTCAAAAAAGGACATTTTTGTATGTGACCAAAACAGGTTGGGCCAGGTTGCATCGACTCCAACGTGTTTAGTCCAAAAATTCTACATCTTTTCTAAATAACCAGTGTCTCAAATATGTTTACAGAAGTTATATTCTTCAATATTATTCCAACTTTTTGAGTAAATAGATATAGACCCTTAATCTATGAAAAGAACTCTATGGATACTTTCAGCCTGTTTGATAGTTTAGTTACTTATGTTTCATTTGACTGTTTAACATAACCCAGATCGATCCATTCATACGTAAATGGGTCGAAATAGCCACAGCTTATCCCTCCAAACCGGCCCGATAGCTCTTCCTGTTTTTTCTATTCCATCCCATTCCATTCCAGGACAGGCCTCTAGAAGTCTAGGTGTATTTTTTCCTTTTACAACAGTTAGAAAAAGAAGATAGCTATATTCTCACCCCATTCGATTGCAGACAAGCTTTGCCAGTTGATCAACAACTTCTAATGTGGTTATGCTATTACATGAGATACCATGAATCCGGTTCTGTAGCTCCCTGAGGCTGGGATCGCTACGTCGATCAATTAATATCACTTCAATTGAAGATTCACTGCCAGTATCAATGGCCTTCAGCAACTCGAGTGATGGAATTCGTCCACTCTCTTGTAGATCACAGCACATCATCCATACATAAGGATCCATCCCATATATTAAGTAAAACCCATCAGGGACTTTGTCGAAGTACGACAAACAGCCATTCGCCTGATACAACATGACCTTTAGAGTTGGAATATATAAAGACAGATAATTTAAGCTTAACATATACAATGACAATAAGTCTTTAAAAGCTTTTTATTTTGACACCTCATTATTCCATTAACTTCAACCCATTAAAAAGTAATTACTTCCAATGGAAAGCTTTTTATAAAGCTTTTTTTATTTAGTAAAATCATATGTATTTGGAAAAAAGTTTTTTGTCAAAAGGTTGAGGAACCTCAATCTATTCATCAAATAAGTCTTTTAACCCAATGATATCAACCTATTGTAAAGACTTTTTTCCCAAAAAAAAGCTTTACATCAACCACCATTGGAGATGCCCTTTATATATACATGAACTTCCCATTCGTGTACCTTATGCAGAAAATCTCATGTGTTTCACGGAACATGAGAGAAAAAAAGTAAATTTATGCATCAATATTCATGCACATAGCACAATCTTCATGCACATAGCACAATAAGTTTGCGGATAACGTATAGGCAGTAATGCAAAAAAAGACATTTATATTTTCATACTGGCATAAAGCTTTCTTGAGATCAATTTTTTGTACTTTGTATATCTTACAGGTTACAAACCACATACACATAACTTTGTTTTTCGAACAGCGAGTTAGTAGTTAGTAGTTAGCATTCGAGACACCACAGTGACATCCAATTGAGCAGTATGCGGAGCTCGAACCACGCATGCCTGGGATGAAACCCAGGATTCTCGAACCCCCCTCAATAATCCACTCCTACAAATGTAGGAAGTGGCATTCGAACCCTGGTAGATTTCCCCAAGGTCTAAGACCTTACCAATGGGCCACCAACCCATTGGCCACATAATATGTCTGCCTGCTAGCACATTCTAAGGATTAATGACAATGTAACTAGTATTACAGGATCAAGAAAGTATCTTAGCCATGTCAAAAGGTAGGATTATTACTATTAGAAATATCGACGAAGGATAGGTCACATGATATCTCGATAGAGTACCCATAAAATAAGAAAGAAGAGTAAGGTGAAGACCACGTTGAATAAGTGTTCTTCCTGAATATGAATAAGTGTGCCTAACTTATGTGCTCATGAAAAGAAAGTATGGATGTGAGGATGTCGGTAATGAGTTAAGTAGGAAGCATTTATCTCATTTGATGAACAGAAAACAGGAGTGTGCAGAAGATGTAAGCTACTCCATTCTACAGGGGCGTTATAAGTTATGATGAATGAAATCAAGGCTGCACGTTAGAACAGGATGTAGCTCCAAATCTGAAGCACGGAGTTACGCCAAAAGCGCAGCATTATGCTTAATGTTCTAGTTCACTAATTATGTGTTGGGTGCATATACATATATAAAATGAAGCCGATAAATCAAGATACGTCTATCGTTTAACTCCAATGTGGTGGCCTAATGGTTGGTATAGTCTTGTTTAATTAGATGTCTATATACATTTTCCTAATTCTAATTCAATGTAATCTAGATATAATACTCAGGTGTATCTACAACCAAAAATACCAAAAACAATCACAAATACACATTACACATACCCAAAACCGATGCGATAAACCTTCTGCGGAAACCGTGGAAGAGCCAGAGGACCTACTCCCTGCGGTTTCATCCGTCACCGGATCCAACAAATTCGGATCATCTGCACACATAGCTTCCGACGAAAGACGTAACGCCAATGCCAATTGCAACTGATAGCTTTCCTCCGTTTGTTGCGCCCAACTTTTCGACGAATACGATCCTCCTCCTCCGCCTTCTAACGACTTCAGCCGCAACACTTCAGCATCGGGATCACCGCCACTATTCACAGCCGCCGATAAAGACGGAACAAAATAATCGCCGGAAATCGAGCTCTCGCCGAAGCTGCTACCACTTGACTGCCGCTGTAATCCACCAATCGACGCCGGAAAAGGAGATTGACGATTCTGTTGATTCCGTTGATCACTTGTTGTTGGATTCATGTTCATTAAATCCCAATCAAAAACGACGTTGTTTCGCTTTTTCTCGCCGGAGTGAGATGAATCGTATCCGCCGCCACTGCCGCTACCGGTGCCGGAGAAGATAGACGGTGGTGGTGGTTGCTGGAGGTGATCGTCGTCGGGAAACTGATTCAATAAAGTGTAATGATTACGTCTGCTGTTTCCAGGCATTGCAGCCATTTTTTATTTTATTTTTTATAATTTATAAAAGAAAAAAAAAGGGTAAATTTGGTGTGTGTTTATATATATATGTTAAAGATTAGATGTTATATAGATTCAGTATAGTTAGTGTAGTGGGTGGGTGGGTGGGGTCACGCGGCTAAAACGGGATGGTTGGCGTAATCTAACAAAAATTTTTTTATCCCTGACACTACTAATCATACGGAGTAGCATGTTAACCCCTTCTTGCATATAAGAGGGTACCCAATGCCCAGGACTCATCCACCAAAGACTAGTCCCTGTCAGCGCCACATCAGCAAAAAACACTCCAAGGACTAATCCCCCCAAAATACACCCAATGCACTCATCCCTCAAGGACTAGTCTTGGACCCACCAATTATTTAATTATACCCTTTTATCCAAACTTGACACTTTTAACCCTTCAAAATTAATAACAAACTAAAACATACACAAATAAGAAACACTTCATTAAAAATAAAAACATTACAATACTTATTAAAAATAAAGAAAACACACATTAAAAAAAAAACATTACAATAGTTTATTTTAAAAAAACACACATTAAGCCGGGAGGCGCCATATATGCTCCGTAAGATCATGACGAAGAGCATGATGCACAGTGCGATCTCGAAGCTCCTTGCCGGTTCGTTGGTGAACTGCCATCCTTTCCTGGAACGTACGCTCAGGTAAGACGATTGGATCATTATGTTAGAAATTCAAAATAGTGCTTAGTTGTATTTGAAAATTAGTGTATTTTATGTAAATATTGTTAGGTTGAGGGGGAGCTTTTGTAATATACTTAGAGTATAAATACCCCTCAAACCTTTATTCCTTGTAACCTTTTTCCCACTTCTGATTATCAATCAAACCAGAATTTACACACACACACCTTTCTCTCTCAAGAACACACACTAAAACACACACTTTCCACCATTGATGATTATCAACTTCCGCACATTAAACACGAATTATTAGGTTTAACAAGTGGTATCAGAGAAAAACAACAATCTGTTGACGATCCAGAACAAATTTCATGCAGATTGATGCAAATTTTGTTCAAAATTGAATTCGTGTTCTTCATTTATAACCGTTTTTAACTGCTACTGTTCTTCACCAATTAAACCTCAATTTTCACTCAATTTTCCTGTTTTTGTTCACAGATACATTCTAAATCACCTCTAAAAACATCCTGTTAAGTTTCAGAATCCAATTCACAGTATTGATCAAAATCCAAATTTTTTGGAAAGTTGATGAGATTTTGAATTATCAGTTTGAATTGATTTATGCAATGGATTTGTTTCTAGGGTTGTGCGCGATCGAATTTTAAGTGTTTCTGGGTTTGAATCGAGTTATAACACTCAAAATTGAGTGAATTATAGGCAAATTAGTGAAACAATCGATTTCTGGTGTTCTTACTGTTCTTCACTCAAAACGATCTTAATGACTCTAAGACGATCTTCTACAAGATCGTCCTAGTGTTTCTTTGCTTTGAGAAATTTTTTCACAAAGTGTTAAGACGATCTTCACATAAGATCGTCCTACCATTTTTTACTTAGAAATTTTTCAACAAGTTTCCAAGACGATCTTCACATAAGATCGTCCTACCATTTTTTACTTAGAAATTTTTCAACAAGTTTCCAAGACGATCTTCACATAAGATCGTCCTACCATTTTTTACTTAGAAATTTTTCAACAAGTTTCCAAGACGATCTTCACATAAGATCGTCCTACCATTTTTTACTTAGAAATTTTTCAACAAGTTTCCAAGACGATCTTCACATAAGATCGTCCTACCATTTTTTACTTAGAAATTTTTCAACAAGTTTCCAAGACGATCTTCAATCCAATTTTCTAAGACGATCCTCTTCAAGATCGTTCTAAGTTCCAATTTTCTAAGACGATCTCTAGATCGTTCTAAGTTACAAGTTTTCAAGACGATCTTCACATAAGATCGTCCTACCATTTTTTACTTAGAAATTTTTCAACAAGTTTCCAAGACGATCTTCACATAAGATCGTCCTACCATTTTTTACTTAGAAATTTTTCAACAAGTTTCCAAGACGATCTTCACATAAGATCGTCCTACCATTTTTTACTTAGAAATTTTTCAACAAGCTTTCAAAGAGATCTTCATCCAATTTCTAAGACGATCCTCTTCAAGATCGTTCTAAGTTCCAAATTTCAAAACGATCTTCTCAAGATCGTTCTAAGTTCCAATTTTCTAAGACGATCCTCTTCAAGATCGTTCTAAGTTCCAATTTTCTAAGACGATCTTAGATCTTCTAAGTTCCAATTTTCAAACGATCTTCAAGATCGTTCTAAGTTACAATTTTCAAGACGATCTTCACATAAGATCGTCCTACCATTTTTTACTTAGAAATTTTTCAACAAGTTTCCAAGACGATCTTCACATAAGATCGTCCTACCATTTTTTACTTAGAAATTTTTCAACAAGTTTCCAAGACGATCTTCACATAAGATCGTCCTACCATTTTTTACTTAGAAATTTTTCAACAAGTTTCCAAGACGATCTTCACATAAGATCGTCCTACCATTTTTTACTTAGAAATTTTTCAACAAGTTTCCAAGACGATCTTCACATAAGATCGTCCTACCATTTTTTACTTAGAAATTTTTCAACAAGTTTCCAAGACGATCTTCACATAAGATCGTCCTAACATTTCTTCATTAATACTTAGAAAATTTTCATCCAATTTACTAAGACGATCCTCTTCAAGATCGTTCTAAGTTCCAATTTTCTAAGACGATCTTCTAAGTTCCAAATTTACAAAACGATCTTCTCAAGATCGTTTCATTTTTTTTTAATCAAAAACAACAAAAATAAATACAAATCATTGTTTATTCATTTCAGATGTCAACAATGAAGTTTTCAGAGCTTGAGATCAGAAAGAATTTCTTAGCCAAACAACAAAAGATGAAACCATGGCTATTCGGGGATATTGATGCTGATTCTGAAGATCTCACATGCTTAATGACATCAACAACCAATCTTTCACCAAATACTTCACAAACAACAACTGAGGTACAATTCATCTCCACAGATGATTACTTGTCTGTCCAACCAACTGCTGATACTTTGACAAAGCAAAATCTTACTTTGAAAAATAATTTGAAAATGGCTAAACAAGAGTTTGATAAACTTAATGAAGATTTTTCAGAACTCTCAATAGCTCATGAAGCTCTCAAAGTGAATTATGATTCTTTAAAAGAAATGCATTTGTCAAGTAACAGTTCTCAGGTTGTTTCACCCAATGCTCAATTGACCGACAAATGTCAAGATCTTGAAAAAACTGTTCATTCACTCAAGCAAACCATTGAAACATTAAAGCTTGAGAAAGCCAATGAATGGTTAAGAGCAAATGCTAGACAAGCTGATGTTGAGTTTCTCACAAATAAAATGAAAGATTTTAGACCCAACTGTGAAAAACATGAAAGACAGATTTCTGATCTAAACAGTACTTGTTTTCTCAAAGGAGTTGAAATTGAAACTCTTCAAAAACAAGTTGAGGATTTGAAAACAAACATTTTGTTCTATCAAGAAAAACTCTATAAAGTTGAACAAAATCCTCTTCTGAATTTCACTGCTTATTACAATAAGTCAAAGATAGATAGATCAGAACTTCTTCTTGGTTTGGGTTATGAGAATCCAACACACTTAAGCAAAATTCAAAAAGAAGAAATTGGTCCACTTTATGATGGGAAATGTCTCAGATTTGGCATGATTCAAGAGTTCATCAGACCATCTGAGGATGACTTTGAGTCAGATGATGTTGAAAGACAAAAACCAAACAGTTTTCAGATTGATTATGTTGCTATTAATGATACATACAAGAAAACTCATAAAAGATCCATCTATGAGTTAGAAGAAATAGACAGCATTTCAATTCCTGAAAATGAGTCTCAAAAAGATTGTTCAAAACCAAATTCAGAAAGATTTTACATTCCAACTACCATATTGGAAAAAGAAATTGAAGGTTTAAAACAAAAAATTGAGTCTCAACAACAAGTCATTGAACATCTGAAAACTCAAAATCATTCTCCAAAGGTAAGTGAGACCAAACCAATTCAAATGATGCATGATCTAACTTCTGTTGATTGCTCCACTCCAGTCAAAGGGAGTGAGAATTTTAAAGATATGCAGGTTGATAGCATCTCTCCTGAAGAGATTCATAATATGTCCACTTCCATGCTATCATCATTCTTTCAAATTGAAGAGAAAGTTCAAGCTTTGAAAGCTAAACATCGTGCTTCTGTCAAGAAAATACTTTCTTTTGATACCCCTGTGATCACCTCTGTTGACCAAAATAAAGTGAACTTAGAGCAAAAGATTGAATTCCTACTGATTTTAAGGCTGAAGCAAAAGCATTAATTGAAAAATTGACAAACAAAAATGTTTTCAAATCAAAAGTTCAAACCAAAGGAATACAATTTACTTATCCAGATTTTTCTGTTGAAGAATTTGATAAGTTTTTGAAAACTGATCATGTTTTTGCACCAGAAGTTGAAAAAGAGCTTGAAAAAATCTCACCCAAAAAGCCTGAACCAAAGAAGGAATCTAAATCTAAGTTTGCTCCAACTTCATTTTATTTACCCAAAGGTCAGTATGCAACAACTGTCAAAGGTAAGAAAACTTTTTCTGCTAACTCAAAGCTCAAAGTTGATACTTTATCTGTTTCTAGAACCTCAGCTTCTAAGGCAATCTCTAAATCTAGTTCTTTACCTAAGATATCTAAAACTAGCCAAGATTTGCTAATAAAAGATACATCCAATGGTATAACTAGTTATAGAGATCAGTATGGTTGGTTCACTGTTACAAATCAAAAGAAACAGCATAACAAATCTTCCACCAAGAAAACACAAAAACAGAATATGTTTTTATCTCCTCGAACTAATTCCAAGAATTTATCTGATACAGGAGAGAAGACATCAAATAGTACCCATAAGTGGATTCCTAAATCATCAGTTAGAAGAAATTGGATGGCTAATGATTACAAGAAGGAAGTTCCTGATAGGAAAATTAATTCAAAATTGAGTAATCTAGCTAAACCATGGTCGGTAAGAAATTCTAAACCTTCTACTGTGATTTCTAAACCTTTGATTGTTGATTCCAATGGGATTGTGGTGAATCTAAAGAATAAACCTCTTGTTCGAAAACCTCATTTATATACTTTGAATGATTCCACTAACCCCAAAGGACCCATTCAAAGGTGGGTACCTAGAAAAACCTAATTTTGTTTTGCAGGTAATAAAGGTCTGTGTTTAGTATTTCAATCTCGGATACTGTTTAACACATGATCCTGGAATGAGTTTCTTTTCAAGAAACAATCTCAAATAAGTGCTCGTTACCAATGCGCTTACTTGCCTCTGCATGTTCTGTACAAATCCTTCATCTCTTTCTCTTTCATTCATTATCTGTCAAACATTGATGCTATGCTTATGTGCAATGTGCTTAAATATCATGCAATGTTTGAGGGGGAGAAAAAGGATAATTCATGAATCTAGGGGGAGTTTGTGTATTTGCACTATTTGAAGAGAACTCATTGTTTATTTTAGAAAAACCAAAAATAATTTTTTCTTTTATATTAGATAAACCAAATATAAAATTGAAAAATCATAAAAATAAAAATAATTTTTTTTTTTTTTATCATTATCTGTCAAACATTGATGCTATGCTTATGTGCAATGTGCTTAAATATCATGCAATGTTTGAGGGGGAGAAAAAGGATAATTCATGAATCTAGGGGGAGTTTGTGTATTTGCACTATTTGAAGAGAACTCATTGTTTATTTTAGAAAAACCAAAAATAATTTTTTTTAATTGATGTATTTTACTTAGTTTAAATAAAAGTTTTTTTTTGTTTTTTTTTTGGTTTGTTTTTTTTTTTTTTTTTTTTTTTTTTTTTTTTTTTTTTTTTTTTTTTTTTTTTTTTTTTTTTTTTTTTTTTTTTTTTTTTTTTTTTTTTTTTTTTTTTTTTTTTTTTTTTTTTTTTTTTTTTTTTTTTTTTTTTTTTTTTTTTTTTTTTTTTTTTTTTTTTTTTTTTTTTTTTTTTTTTTTTTTTTTTTTTTTTTTTCAAGTAAGAAACTGTTCTTTGCTTATTTTTTTTTCATTTCTTGAATTTTGATCGACTGGTAATGCATATGTGATATTGGAATGATTTAGATGCATGTTTAGGTTATATGTGTATGTATATTACATGTTTTTATGCTTAGTTTTGAGATTTCGAAAATTCAAAAACCTGCTATCTTTTTGTTTTTGTGAAGAAGATGACCTAAGACGATCTAGAATAGATTGTTTGATTTCAGTGATGTGAGTTGATTAGTATTGCTTTCTATGATTCATATAAGTGTTTTTACCATGAGTTGTTGTGAAAAGAAATCATTTGGTATTAAGAGTTTCACTGAAAAGGTTCAGACGATTTTGGGCAAAATTCTCTTAGTTTCAAGTGTTTTGTTTCTAAGACGATCTTGACCAAGATCGTCTTGGTTCCAAAACTACATGGAAATAAGACGATCTTGCCAAGACCGTCTTTGTTCCAAAACTACATGGAAATAAGACGATCTTGACCAAGATCGTCTTGGTTCCAAAACTACATGGAAATAAGACGATCTTGCCAAGACCGTCTTTGTTCCAAAACTACATGGAAATAAGACGATCTTGCCAAGACCGTCTTGTTCCAAAACTACATGGAAATAAGACGATCTTGACCAAGATCGTCTTGGTTCCAAAACTACATGGAAATAAGACGATCTTGCCAAGACCGTCTTGTTCCAAAACTACATGGAAATAAGACGATCTTGACCAAGATCGTCTTGGTTCCAAAACTACATGGAAATAAGACGATCTTGCCAAGACCGTCTTTGTTCCAAAACTACATGGAAATAAGACGATCTTGCCAAGACCGTCTTTGTTCCCACTACATGGAAATAAGACGATCTTGCCAAGATCGTCTTGGTTCCAAAACACATGGAAATAAGACGATCTTGTACAAGATCGTTTCATTTTCCTTGCCTTAAAACATTTTTCAACATTTTGAATGTTGAAACGATCTTGATCAAGATCGTCTCTTATCCAGGTTTTCCATACTTAACATTTTTTCAAGAAATCAAGGATAAGACGATCTTAAACAAGACCGTTTCATTTTTCCATACTTAACAATTTTTTTAAAACCATTTTTCATTATCAAATGTTGAGACGATCTTTCTTAAGATCGTTTTAATGATTTTCCAAAACCTGAGTTCAACCTCAGGACGATCTTGTCAAGATCGTCCTAGGTTCCATACTTAGAAATTTTTTTTCCAAAATTTTTTTTTTTTTTATTTTGTGTCTTTTTGTACAAATCCTTCATCTCTTTCTCTTTCATTCATTATCTGTCAAACATTGATGCTATGCTTATGTGCAATGTGCTTAAATATCATGCAATGTTTGAGGGGGAGAAAAAGGATAATTCATGAATCTAGGGGGAGTTTGTGTATTTGCACTATTTGAAGAGAACTCATTGTTTATTTTAGAAAAACCAAAAATAATTTTTTTTTTTTTTTTTTCTTTCATATTTTTTTTGTTATTTTTTTTTTTTTTTTTTTTTTTTTTTTTTTTTTTTTTTTTTTTTTTTTTTTTTTTTTTTTTTTTTTTTTTTTTTTTTTTTTTTTTTTTTTTTTTTTTTTTTTTTTTTTTTTTTTTTTTTTTTTTTTTTTTTTTTTTTTTTTTTTTTTTTTTTTTTTTTTTTTTTTTTTTTTTTTTTTTTTTTTTTTTTTTTTTTTTTTTTTTTTTTTTTTTTTTTTTTTTTTTTTTTTTTTTTTTTTTTTTTTTTTTTTTTTTTTTTTTTTTTTTTTTTTTTTTTTTTTTTTTTTTTTTTTTTTTTTTTTTTTTTTTTTTTTTTTTTTTTTTTTTTTTTTTTTTTTTTTTTTTTTTTTTTTTTTTTTTTTTTTTTTTTTTTTTTTTTTTTTTTTTTTTTTTTTTTTTTTTTTTTTTTTTTTTTTTTTTTTTTTTTTTTTTTTTTTTTTTTTTTTTTTTTTTTTTTTTTTTTTTAATTTTTTTTTGTGTTTTGTGTCAAAGTGTTTTGTATTATCATATAATCACAATTTATTTGAAATACAGGGAATCGAACGCCTTTGTGTACTTCCTTGCTATTTTAAATACCTTGTACTTATATGATTATACTTTATATTCTGCGTTTATCTTCTCATTTCAAATGATTTATTTAAATCATTTGAGTGAACCTTGTTATTTGCTATTCAAACATTATTTTTTGTATGCATTAAATTTTCTTTTGTCTTAAAACAGAAAAATCAAAAATGGATCATCAAGAAGTTTTTCAACATTTTGAATGTTGAAACGATCTTGATCAAGATCGTCTCTTATCCAGGTTTTCCATACTTAACATTTTTTCAAGAAATCAAGGATAAGACGATCTTAAACAAGACCGTTTCATTTTCCTTGCCTTAAAACATTTTTCAACATTTTGAATGTTGAAACGATCTTGATCAAGATCGTCTCTTATCCAGGTTTTCCATACTTAACATTTTTTCAAGAAATCAAGGATAAGACGATCTTAAACAAGACCGTTTCATTTTCCTTGCCTTAAAACATTTTTCAACATTTTGAATGTTGAAACGATCTTGATCAAGATCGTCTCTTATCCAGGTTTTCCATACTTAACATTTTTCAACATTTTGAATGTTGAAACGATCTTGATCAAGATCGTCTCTTATCCAGGTTTTCCATACTTAACATTTTTTCAAGAAATCAAGGATAAGACGATCTTAAACAAGACCGTTTCATTTTCCTTGCCTTAAAACATTTTTCAACATTTTGAATGTTGAAACGATCTTGATCAAGATCGTCTCTTATCCAGGTTTTCCATACTTAACATTTTTCAACATTTTGAATGTTGAAACGATCTTGATCAAGATCGTCTCTTATCCAGGTTTTCCATACTTAACATTTTTCAACATTTTGAATGTTGAAACGATCTTGATCAAGATCGTCTCTTATCCAGGTTTTCCATACTTAACATTTTTTCAAGAAATCAAGGATAAGACGATCTTAAACAAGACCGTTTCATTTTTCCATACTTAACATTTTTCAACATTTTGAATGTTGAAACGATCTTGATCAAGATCGTCTCTTATCCAGGTTTTCCATACTTAACATTTTTCAATGAAGTAAGACGATCTTGTACAAGATCGTCTCATTTTCCTTGCCTTAAAACATTTTTCAACATTTTGAATGTTGAAACGATCTTGATCAAGATCGTCCTAGGTTCCATACTTAGAAATTTTTTTTCCAAAATTTTTTTTTCTTTGTGTTTTGTGTCAAAGTGTTTTGTATTATCATATAATCACAATTTATTTGAAATACAGGGAATCGAACGCCTTTGTGTACTTCCTTGCTATTTTAAATACCTTGTACTTATATGATTATACTTTATATTCTGCGTTTATCTTCTCATTTCAAATGATTTATTTAAATCATTTGAGTGAACCTTGTTATTTGCTATTCAAACATTATTTTTTTTGCATTAAATTTTCTTTTACTTTGTGTTTTGTGTCAAAGTGTTTTGTATTATCATATAATCACAATTTATTTGAAATACAGGGAATCGAACGCCTTTGTGTACTTCCTTGCTATTTTAAATACCTTGTACTTATATGATTATACTTTATATTCTGCGTTTATCTTCTCATTTCAAATGATTTATTTAAATCATTTGAGTGAACCTTGTTATTTGCTATTCAAACATTATTTTTTGTATGCATTAAATTTTCTTTTGTCTTAAAACAGAAAAATCAAAAATGGATCATCAAGAAGTTGTTGAATATGATGAAGAGGTTGCACTAAATGAATCCATTGAAGAGATTCTCATTGCCGGAAATACAAGCAATATGAGAAACAACAGAGCATTATATGATCCATTCATTGCTCCCGGCTTTCAAATTGTTCCGAGAATTCTTCATAATCATCATCTCACATATGCACTTACTGTTGAACAAGACTTAGCTGAAGTCTACCTTTTTGATATGTGGAGATCGATTACATTTGTTCAACCTTATGATCCAACTAATCCAAAAGCAAAATCCAAGTCAAAATCTCCTGAACTACGTCGTCAAGGCTACTTTCAATATCAATTGACTTCAGGAGAAACAACATATGAGTTTGAGTTTAATATTGATGACTTCAGAAGGATTTTAAGACTACCTGAAGCAGACTTCAATGGACATGTTGATTATGATGATTTTGAGTCCAATGAAGAGATGTTTGCTGCTTTAATTTCAATTGGCTATGAAGGTGCTTTGTCTAGAACCAAAGATTTCAAGTTGAAAAATCTACCAAAAATCTGGTATTATGTGTACTCCATCCTAAGCAACTGCTTAACTCCTTACACAAGAGGGATGGACAATCTGACACAGCCAATGCTGCACATCTTCTATGCTGTTGTTTTCAACAGACATTACGACATTGCTCAACTTCTGTGGGATCAGTTGATAGTATTAGTAAATGGCAAAGTCTCTGCTCCCAAGAAGTATATTCCATTTATAAGATTTCTAACAGCAATTGTCTACAGTGCCATAAGACAAGAAAGAAGCATTCCAAGGCTTCCAGACAGCAGCAAAGTGATCATACATTTTTATAAGTATGTTAGAGATTCTGGAACTGCTAACTATACTTTCTTGATTCCATCATTTCTTTTAGATATGGTTTCAGATGCTGATGATGATAAGATAGCTTATCTGGACTGGATTAGAACAGCAATGGGACCGGAAAGCCTCCCGGTTCTTGCCCAAGCTGTACATAGGACACCTGGTGAGGGGTCAAGTGTTAAAAGAAAAGAGCGTGAGGGTGAATCCAGTTCCAGTAAGCCAAAGAGAAAGAAACAAAGAGGCGAAATGTTTGTGTTAAGGCTGAGTAAGCAAGTGCACCAAAAGAAGAAGAAAAAGAGTTCTTCAAAGAATCTCAAAAGCAAAGCTCAAGCCGAATCTTCTTCTGAAAAGACAATATCTGCTTCTGGTTCTCCAAAACCAATCCGATCACCACCCCCCAGAACACAAACACCTCAAACACCATCATCTCCATCTTCACCAAAATTACCTCAATCACCAATTCATCAATCTTCACCACTTCCGGAAATTACTACACCTGAACCACCTATCATACCTCAATCTACCTCAACCATACCTTCATCATCTTTTGTCCGATCTCCTCCACCGACATATACTCAAGGCCGAAAGAAATCAATTCCTGTGAATATTCGCAAAACTTTTAAACGATCTCGCTTTGAGTATGACCGATTTCAACAACCCGAACCAGAAGAAATGATTCCTACTGATAGTGATGCATCTGATGATGATGCCAATCAGTTTGCTGATGATGTTATGGACATCCCGGAGGGACAAGGAAGGACTGAGGGAGGGGTTGAAAATCTCAGAGAGGTTGAGAGGTCAGGGATAGGTGAAAGGCATAAAGAAAAAGTTGGCCTCCAATTAGTCTTAAACCAATATCAACGCCGGGTTTACCCTAGAGTAGAAGTCGAGAACTACCCATTCTCGCTTGCACCAAACTTTCCCAGCCATTCTGACTCCTCACAACAGGAGTTAGTCTCAGATATACACGGGGAACAGCCACGCTCACCACACTCTCCTCATTTGGAGGATGAGAGTGTTGAAAATAGAGAGGACCAGCCCCACCTCTCGCCTTCATTTCAAGCACTAGAGTCTAGATCTGTTAGGCACACGGAATCACACGCCCAGTTGAGTACTGGTGCCGGAACAAGCGGAGAGGAACCCACTTTGTGTGATCCTCAAGGACAGCTTGGAAATCCTGCCTTAGCTAACATCACGCCAGCTTTAGCCGCAGGTAACAGTCCTCAGACAGAGACTGGGGAGCAGTATGAACGCCGTTGTGACACTGCTGTTCCTCAGGATCAACCTGAGACTGTATTAACGGGCATTCTCAGTGACCCCGGAATTGTTAGTGGTGTTGCCCAACAACAATCTGATTCTGGTTGCAAAGCCGAATCATCAACTGTTGTTCATACTTTTGAACCAACAGGAAATCCTGAGACAGTCATGATGTCTTCAGGTCACTCAGTAGAATCACTTGAGACTACTGATGTGCCAATTTCTGATATTTCATTACCACCTGAGGCTCAAAGGTTAATTTCTCATTTTGTTGAAGGGATAGAAGAAGGACAAAGAAGTGAATTACTCATATCAAGAAACATCATCACTGGTAAACTTCCTGCATCACCATCAACTTCTCAACCACCAAGATTGTATACTGGAGGAACTTTACGAATTCGTTCTCCAGAAGAAACTCCAACCCCAACACATACAACAACAACACCCCCACAAACAACAACAACAACAACAACAACAACAACAACACCCCCACAAACAACAACAACAACAACAACCTTACCACCAACTCCACCATCACAAGCATTTCCAGATCCAAGTTCACCACACCATTCTTCAAGTTCATCTTCTGATTCTGATTCGTCTGAGTACTTAAGTGATTGCTCTCCAAACCGAATTGCAACCAGTGGTTTATCTACCGATACTTTAATCGTCGCTCTTATGAATCGGTTAAGATCTGAAGAACCAAATCTGTCGTCGCACAAAAGATCAATTTTTCAATCACTTCTTGCATACTTGTCTTTCCAAAATACACAACAGGAACAACAGGCTCAAATTGAAGCACTTCAAAAGCGAGTTACTGAACTTGATCAACAATGTAGACTGGCTAATATCTCAAGGCGTCGGGATGATCAAGACCCTGATGATCAACCCGAGGGGGAGAATTTGAGAGATATTAGAGAGGGTCATGAGACACAAACTCAAGATGATCAAGAAACTGTTCAAGAAGTTGTCACAGAGACTCAAGGAGGAACTCAAGAAGATTCAGATGATTTACCTCCACTCATCAGAAATATTTCTCATTATTATTCTTCCACATCAAGTTCTGATGAGTCAAGTGATCCTGATCCATTTCAACCAGAGAATGATCATGATGATGAGTCTGATTCAGATAAACCTGATGATGCTCCAGCAAGTATTGCTCAAGAAGAATATGGAGAGGATATATTTGAAGAGATAGTCTATCAGCTCAGAAACCCAGAAAATCTTGAGACTCCAAATGAACTTGGACAAGGAGTTATACATCCAAGAATCTCAAGAAATACGATATGGCAGATCAATGAAGGGTATTTTGCTGAGAATTATGAACAAATTCTGGATTTGAGAACTAGACCTGAAGAAATGGTGTGCAGAGCTAGATATCTTGAAGAAAGAGCCTTTCAAATTTATTGCTCACCGAGTGAAAGACTCAACATGACCTTGAACCGATTAAGAGCATTCTTTCTGTTCAGACATCAAGGTCAAAGAGATGCTTATATGGAGCTAATGAATGCTGAAAGTTCAGTGAGAGCTGAATGGTGGTACCAACAATTTCAAATTCCTATAACCAAAGTCCTTCAGTTGTTTACTCCTCTCAAGAGTCACAATCTCAGACTTGTTCGATTCAGAGTTCGTCGAGCTGATGGCCATGTCTATGTTGTTCAAGAAGAATCTTTTCAACAAATGACGATCTCTGACATTCTATTCCTCTACAATCAATATGCTTATCTGATTATCAAGAATCAAGATCAACTTCTAGCCTATGAAGTATTGAAGAGTCATATTCAAGCCTTGATTAGATTCTATGAATTCAATGACTTCCAGATTGGTTTGGAAAGAAGAACTAGCAAGATTAACCTTACAAGACCAAATCAAAGAGCCGAAGGTTATGAGCTAGATTCATTTCAGATTGGAGATCCAATTGAAAGCCTGGATGGATTTGTCTTCATCAATAGACTCAAAAGAAAGATCTTCATTCGTGCTTCTGAGTTTCCCAAATACTCAGATGGTACATTGAAATATTGTCTGTCAATTCTGAATGCAATCGATGAAGATTCTGACAATGAAGAAGATGAACAAATCAAGTCTCAGAGAGAAGACCATTTAAGACGTATCAAGAATACTCTTGATATGCGTCAGAAATTAGAGATCTTATTGTCACAAGAACTTCCAAATCTCAAGAAGGAGTCATACATACCAAGACAGGTTCATGGGAAAAAAAAAAAAAAAAAAAAAAAAAAAAAAAAAAAAAAAAAAAAAAAAAAAAAAAAAAAAAAAAAAAAAAAAAAAAAAAAAAAAAAAAAAAAAAAAAAAAAAAAAAAAAAAAAAAAAAAAAAAAAAAAAAAAAAAAAAAAAAAAAAAAAAAAAAAAAAAAAAAAAAAAAAAAAAAAAAAAAAAAAAAAAAAAAAAAAAAAAAAAAAAAAAAAAAAAAAAAAAAAAAAAAAAAAAAAAAAAAAAAAAAAAAAAAAAAAAAAAAAAAAAAAAAAAAAAAAAAAAAAAAAAAAAAAAAAAAAAAAAAAAAAAAAAAAAAAAAAAAAAAAAAAAAAAAAAAAAAAAAAAAAAAAAAAAAAAAAAAAAAAAAAAAAAAAAAAAAAAAAAAAAAAAAAAAAAAAAAAAAAAAAAAAAAAAAAAAAAAAAAAAAAAAAAAAAAAAAAAAAAAAAAAAAAAAAAAAAAAAAAAAAAAAAAAAAAAAAAAAAAAAAAAAAAAAAAAAAAAAAAAAAAAAAAAAAAAAAAAAAAAAAAAAAAAAAAAAAAAAAAAAAAAAAAAAAAAAAAAAAAAAAAAAAAAAAAAAAAAAAAAAAAAAAAAAAAAAAAAAAAAAAAAAAAAAAAAAAAAAAAAAAAAAAAAAAAAAAAAAAAAAAAAAAAAAAAAAAAAAAAAAAAAAAAAAAAAAAAAAAAAAAAAAAAAAAAAAAAAAAAAAAAAAAAAAAAAAAAAAAAAAAAAAAAAAAAAAAAAAAAAAAAAAAAAAAAAAAAAAAAAAAAAAAAAAAAAAAAAAAAAAAAAAAAAAAAAAAAAAAAAAAAAAAAAAAAAAAAAAAAAAAAAAAAAAAAAAAAAAAAAAAAAAAAAAAAAAAAAAAAAAAAAAAAAAAAAAAAAAAAAAAAAAAAAAAAAAAAAAAAAAAAAAAAAAAAAAAAAAAAAAAAAAAAAAAAAAAAAAAAAAAAAAAAAAAAAAAAAAAAAAAAAAAAAAAAAAAAAAAAAAAAAAAAAAAAAAAAAAAAAAAAAAAAAAAAAAAAAAAAAAAAAAAAAAAAAAAAAAAAAAAAAAAAAAAAAAAAAAAAAAAAAAAAAAAAAAAAAAAAAAAAAAAAAAAAAAAAAAAAAAAAAAAAAAAAAAAAAAAAAAAAAAAAAAAAAAAAAAAAAAAAAAAAAAAAAAAAAAAAAAAAAAAAAAAAAAAAAAAAAAAAAAAAAAAAAAAAAAAAAAAAAAAAAAAAAAAAAAAAAAAAAAAAAAAAAAAAACGTTATAAGAAAAGGAAGAACAAGCAGAGACGTGCAAATAAGAGGAGGAGACAACAGAGGAAGTAATGATGGACAACCAAGCACTAAGGGGGAGAATGTTAGAAATTCAAAATAGTGCTTAGTTGTATTTGAAAATTAGTGTATTTTATGTAAATATTGTTAGGTTGAGGGGGAGCTTTTGTAATATACTTAGAGTATAAATACCCCTCAAACCTTTATTCCTTGTAACCTTTTTCCCACTTCTGATTATCAATCAAACCAGAATTTACACACACACACCTTTCTCTCTCAAGAACACACACTAAAACACACACTTTCCACCATTGATGATTATCAACTTCCGCACATTAAACACGAATTATTAGGTTCTAACACGTATCGTCTCCATCCTCGAGTGAGCTTATGGCGTACCCCGCGTCTTCAACCTTCATGTTATGCAATATAACACACGCGTACATTGTTCGAGTTATTCGATTCACGCTTTTTGATCTTGCTGGTTGGCTTAGAATGTGCCATGAATTTTGAAGTCCTCCAAAGGCACGCTCGACATCTTTCCGAGCACTTTCTTGATACTTTTTAAATTTCTTCCGCTTCTCATCTTGAGGGCATGAATACGACTTTACAAAAGTCGACCATTCGGGATAAATGCCGTCGGCGAGATAGTAACCTTTTTTGTAGTGGGTGCCATTAACAGTGAACGAGCTATCAGGCGCACGATCTTCTATGATTTCCCTAAATAAGGGCGACTGGTTGAGAACATTTATATCGTTGTTCGAACCAGCTGTGCCGAAAAAGGCATGCCAAATCCACCTATCGTACGAAGCTACCGCTTCAAGCATGATGGTTGGATGACCGTGATCACCACGCGTAAATTGACCTTGCCATGCCTTGGGACAGTTCTTCCAAGGCCAGTGCATGCAATCAACGCTTCCAAGCATGCCTGGGAAACCATGAAGCTCCTCATGTCGAGCATACAAGCGTTGTATGTCCTCCGGTGTTGGTCTGCGCAAGTATTCATCCCTGTAAAGTTCAAACACACACTTACAGTAATAGTCTAGATAACATCTTGCTGTTTCTTCACCCATCTGTAGATACTCGTCAAGCGAGTCGGGATTGTAGCCATACGCCAACTGACGTATGGCGCATACACACTTTTGGATTGCACTGAAACCAACCTTTCCTCGACCATCAACCTGCTTGTCTTGCATTCTTTGAAAATGCAAAGGCACAGGACCTGGATGTCGAGATGGGTATGATATTATGTCGTTCACAATGCGCATGAACATAGGTCTCGACATACGGAAGCGTCGCCTAAAGTTCTTCAACGAATACGTTGGGTTTTCGTTAAAATAAGCTGCCATTAGGCGCTCTTCAGCACCATATCGATCTCTCTCGACGGGCATACGGGGTATGAATGGTCTTGATGATTCACCTTGTTCAAGCAAATCAACACATTCGGCCATGATGCCCATAAGCTCATCATCATCGTCTTCATTTGGAAACAAATCGGGTCTCATGTACGTTGATAAACTCGAACGAAACTGGTTGTTCATGATGATTTATGTGTATACAAAAGTGTGTTTTGGTATAATATAACTGAATATATGGAAGAGTGGTGTGAAATGGTGGTTCAATTGAAGTGTATATATAGCCATTTTGAAAAACTAACCGTTAAGGACTAAAGTTGACACTTTTTTGAACATGTTTTGAACAAAACAGCCGTTAGAGGGACTAAAGTTGCCAAATGGGGAAACTTTAATTTTGTCTCCTTCTTTGATTTAGCCGTTACAATTCAAAAAAAAAAATAAAAAAAAATAAAAAATAAATTAAGTAATCACTCGTCCCTGCAGGAACGAGCCAGCCGGACGAGAGCCCCGAACGAGCCAGGGACGAGTCCCACCCAACGGTGTGGACTCGTCCGAGGCAGCCGAACGAGCCCTCGAACGAGGGCATTGGGCACCCTCTAAGGGTTGGGAAGGAATTCCCCGAGTTGTTTCCAACTTGATCAAGTCGGAAACTTCTTGACCCTTGGATTGAAATTAAAGGTTATGATTTAAAGATGGACTTTGAATCTTAACCCTTGATTTGAATCCAATGGTCAAGATTTGGCTAACATGATTAGTCAACTCGAGAGAATCCCCTCCCGGGTTACCCGTACCGGTATTGGCGATGACGGTATGGTGATGCAGCAATTGGTATTGGTGATGGTGACTGATGCGACAAATAATATAGATAACTGATTTAAAAAGACAGTGTATATTTTTAGAGCTAAAAGTTATATTATGTAAATATATTAGGGGAAAAAATTAGGTAAAGCATGCAGTACCTATCTTAAGTAAAGCATGTGTATTTCAGGGGGGATTATGTAAAATTCAGGGGGTTATGTATGTTTATCAAATTCAAAGGTTTAATTTGTAACTTTTTTTAACATGACAGTACCTAAGATAGGTAAAGTCATGCAGTACGGATCATTTTCCCATATATTAGGGACGGCAAAGTTATGAAGTAAAAATGTTAAAATAATAAATGAAAATAAGAGGTATTTTTAGAAAGTTAATTTTAAATTTGAAAAGGGGATTGTTGAGTCAAGGATTCGCTGACCAGACTTGGTCGCTAACGTATGTCGCCAGCAAGTCTTCAGCGAGTCAGTGACTCTTGTCAGCGGGTGGTTCACTTTCCAAGTTGTGTGTCAAGGCGGGAAGAATTCGAATCAAAAGAAGACAAGAAGTCACATGGTGGTTCACCCAACTGCAATTTACTTAGTATGGCAAAGATGCAGTTGGACCAAAAGAAGGGTTTTCTCTTTCATACCCGTTTTGGTAAAGAAGACAAAGGCTCCTAGATTCAAGTACTACGAGCTAATTAGATGTCGACAACCACCATTTTATCACTATCAATGAAAGGCTGTGTTGCACTAATTCCTCCCCTATATAAAGCAACACAGCGTCTCAATAACACTTTGTGTTTGTCACCACAAGTGTGTGTCACTTATTTCTCTCTTAATTGTTTAAGTTGTTAGTTTGTCTAGACTTAGCAATTATTAGTTCATTTGTATTCTTGTAAGACAAGTTGTAATATCGACCATGTATTAATCGTTTAAATCAATGATACATATGATTAGACTTGCTTAGATCTTTGCACTTGAACTTTTTTCTTGTTCTCGTTCTTTACTTCCTGCATTCACTTTCTTATCTAGATTAATTAAACATAAGTGTGCAATTCGTGGACTGTCAAGTGGTATCAGAGCCACTGTTTCTAAATTATTGTATTAGGTCCAGATTTACTGGACTCGCTCCAGACTTGAAGACTGGAAAGTCTCTGAAGACTTGTCCAGAAATAATATTTACTGGACCCACTCCAGACTTGACGACTGGAGCGACACTGAAGATTTGTCCAGAAATAATGGAAGACCAATGAGCAAAATACTTGTATAGAAAAATCTGGAATCCTCCAGATTAGCTCACTGGACTTCACCCCAGTCCAGATCTATTCTACTGAAGACATTCTCACTGAAGTCAAAGACTGAAGTTAGAATAAAGAAGACTGACAAATGGCGGAGTCCACTGAAAGTCTTACCAGATCTACGACTGGAGGTTTGTCAGTGTTCTAGACCTTACAAGTCTGAACACTGATTACGAGGAATTGACTTTTTGCCTTTACACACTTTTCAAAGAACATTCCACTTGTTTTTTACTAAAGTACTTACGTGTGTAAAGGTGGTTGGTTAAAAGGATAAAGTCATATTGATGTGACTTTATCCTTGTACTTTAACCAATGCATTTAATAACCTTGTCGGTTCATTAAATGCATGCAACCTGTACGGCACAAGTTCACTGGTGAATTTGTTTGCCTATAAATACAAAGTCATTTCCTTGTTAAAATTACTTTTAGAAAATTAAAGGTGAATTTGTCTAAATACTCTCGATCGTAACAGTGATAATTCACACCTTTAAGTATCTCGATCTAAAGAGTTTATTTGGCAAATATAGATCATTTTTAATTCATAGGTTGTTAGGATACTTACATATTTGTATTATCTTGATTCCACACAACCTTGTATTTTATTTAACATCATAAATAAAATACACTTGAAAAATTACATTGTGTTCCACCTTTACTTTAAGTCGTATATTACTTTGTTTATATACTTGCATTTATATTCAAGTAATACTAGTCCAATCTAGTGCTTATTTGTAACACCCCAACATGGCGGAATCATGGGGTATCACTTAGAAAAGCACAGCACGACATGAGAATTATGTAGAGTCAAACTATATGCATTCATAGGATTGAAACAATCCATAAACTCACTCAAATGTATACAATAATCAATATCTATCAAAGATACACACTCAATCAATATTAAATGAAAATGTTTAAATGATAGTAGTTGATCCTAAGCATAACCCGTTAAAGAGAAATAAGGATCACGGATCCAGAAGTCCAAAGCTAGTCCAATCCTAGCAATGCAAGCACATAATCATCCATTTTGTCTCTGATTAACCTGATTACCTGAAAAGTGTACTAAAATACGTCAACATAAAGTTGGTGAGTTCGTAGGGACAAGTAATATGGGATAACCGTGTCGGATAACAACCGTTAACAATAAGTGAGGATTAGGAGAACTAATCACATCCAAGGATAACCTATAAGGTTTCACATTATCACAATTCAATACAAGTCAACATTCAATAATAACGATTCCATATAACGTTCAACAACGTTCCATAACAATCAATAACGATCAACAACGATGCGGCTTACATAGTTAATAATTAACAATGCGCTAACGGTGCGACTTATATAATAAATAATGCGCTAACGGTGCGACTTACATCGTAAACAATGCGCTAACGGTGCGACTTACATCGTAACAATGCGCTAACGGTGCGACTTATATCGTAACAATGCACTAACGGTGCGACTTACATCGTAAACAATGCGCTAACGGTGCGACTTACATCGTAAACAATGCGCTAACGGTGCGACTTATATAATAAATAATGCGCTAACAAGTCCACATCAACAATTCAATCATACAATTAATCAAATCAACAATCAACAGTTAAACAAACATGTACACTTTTCAGCCCGAATCTCAATTGAGTAGGGAGGGTTTACGAAACTCACCTTAGTTGTAGTGGCAAATCAGAGCAGTAGATAATCCTCGTGACAAGTTAATCTTAGTACAGCTCAAAACACTTTGCAAAGTACTTTACTATGCTCAAAATGTACTACCGGGTACCTAGAACAAGTATAAGATCAACTTATAAGCTACCACAAAGCCTAAGTGCAAAATAAGGAATTTTCAGCATGTTTCCAGCTTTGCGTTATCTACTTGACAACGACTTTGGGAAGTCAGGAAGACCAGATACAACAAAACTTAGTTCTAGACATTTGTTGGGCACTCAAAGGCCTTTTCAAAAATGTAAGGTTTGACTCTTGAAGAGCTTTAATAAAAGAGTTATGATTTTTACAAAAACAAACCTGTAGCCTCGTCAGAAATTAGACCAGTTCTGAAAATCGTCGTTTTTGGCACTCTTCTGAGCAAAACCAGAAGAAACTTCGTTCTTATCAAATTTTACTGACACTTGGACCTTTCCAAAAATATAAGATTCGTCTCCTAATTCGTCCAGATGAATCTTCTATGATGTTTGCAAGATGACTGAAAATTTCAGTCCTATAGAGTCTTTAAATTCAACTTGAAACTTCAAGTGATGAACCCAAGACTTTATGGACTTGATTGTTTTGTGTTATGAATGTGAAAGAGAGAGAAAAGAGCAGAGATGAATGATAGAATGATCATCAAATGCTTGCTTATATAGCCCAAGAGTTGCAACTAAGTGCCAAGAATACACACCTTGGCCATGAGGTGTTCATCATGTGTTTACAACTCATCCTTGAGTGTAATGGCTGAAACTTTGGCCTTAAAACAAACTAGAATTCAGTAGGAACATGTTCATTGCATGATTACAAGCTATAATCCAAGTCTTGGTTAGTTTGTGTGGGGTTTATGTCAAGAACACAAGCTTGACTTGACTTATTGACTTTGGTTGACTCTAAACTTTGATTCTTGATTATTATTTGTGTAATTAAATGTAGTAACTAGTCTATATAAGTATAATTACTTTTATCTATGTGGTTATAAATCAATTACATGTATTTATATATTTATTAGTTATCTAGTTCAAGTACACAATTGCATATTTATTTTACTAGTATGTACAATATATCTAACTAGTTAATTGATTCCGAAATTAATAACAAAAATACTCACGAGCGTACAACTTTTATAAATTATTATAAATCCATAATATGGATAAATCATTTCATATAATATAAAGGTTGTGTCGGTTTTTGTCCTATTAATGGAATTATCATCTATTATATAATTTCCATAACATGTACTGGGCCAATTTCATAGTCTGCTAATATGGCCCTAATTCTAGAAGTTCAAATATGACATTATAATTGGCCCAATTTACAGATAAATGTACACAATTATGTCCAAATTTCCGTTTATTGAAATAGTTAATCAAATTACATGCACAGTCAAACGGTAAAAATCATGAATGTTACATTCTTCCCCCGTTAAAGAATTTCGTCCCGAAATTCAACAATCACTAATTACTAAACAAGTGTGGGTATTTAGACTTCATGTGGTCCTCACGTTCCCAAGTAAACTCGGGTCCACGTCTAGCTTGCCATCTCACTTTGACAATCGTATATCGGGTATTCTTTAGTTTTCTAGTTTGTCGATCTAGGATTTCTATTGGTTCTTCCACGAATTTCAACGTTTTATCAACACGGATTTCTTCGAGGGGCACATGAAGTGTTGGATCGGCCAAACACTTTCTAAGATTACAAACATGGAAAACATTATGAACTCCACTCAGGTTTTGAGGAAGTTCTAATCGATAAGCTACCGGACCAATACGATCCA
Organism: Erigeron breviscapus; assembly: GCA_034093135.1. NCBI lineage: Eukaryota > Viridiplantae > Streptophyta > Magnoliopsida > Asterales > Asteraceae > Erigeron > Erigeron breviscapus. Next base: position 63,578,058 of record CM067169.1, read on the forward strand.
AGATCTTGAACGGGCCAATGTACCGTGGTCCCAACTTGCCACGTTTCACAAAACGAACCACACCTTTCCATGGGGATACTTTCAATAAAACATAATCACCAACTTCAAATTCGAGGGGTCGTCGTCTAACATTAGCATATTTCAATTGTCGTTCTCGGGCCACTCTTAACTTTTCTTTGATTTGTGAGATCACTTTCGTCGTTTCAATAACAATTTCGGGCCCAACGAGTTGGCTTTCACCAACTTCTGCCCAAGCTAGCGGTGACCTACAATCTCTCCCATATAATGCTTTAAATGGGGCCATTCCAATGCTAGCATGATAGCTATTATTGTAGGAGAATTCAACCAAAGGAAGATGCACATCCCAATTACCACCAAAATCAATAGCACAAGCTCTTAACATGTCTTCCAATGTTTGGATCGTTCTTTCACTTTGACCATCAGTTTGTGGGTGGAACGCCGTACTCATGCCGAGACGAGTACCCATAGATTTCTGGAACGCCTTCCAAAATTTTGAAGTAAATCGGGCATCCCGATCGGATATCACGGAAATCGGCACTCCATGCTTGGATATCACCTCTTTGATGTACAAACGTGCCATGGTGTCAAATTTATCGTCCTCCCGGATGGCTAAGAAGTGAGCCGACTTAGTCAACCGGTCAATTATCACCCAAATAGTGTCCCGACCACTACTCGTCCTAGGTAACTTCGTGATGAAGTCCATAGCAATTTCTTCCCATTTCCACACCGGTGTTACTGGTTGGACTAGTAAACCTGGTGGTTTCTTGTGGTCGGCTTTCACTTGCAAACAAGTGAGGCATTCACTAACATATTTTGCAATGTCATTCTTCATTCCCGGCCACCAATACAAATCTCTCAATCCAAAGTACATTTTATCAGAACCCGGGTGAACCGAGTAGGCTGACTTATGAGCTTCATCCATCAATTTCAACCGCCATCCTCCAAGAACGGGAATCCACAATCGATCAACGAAATACAAACCATTGTCATTCTTTCTATCAAATTGTTCTTCTAGACCGTTTAAGGTTTCATTGATGAAGTTTTCCGGTCTAGTTGCCAATTCTTGTGCTTCAATAATGGAGTCACGAACACTCCTTAACACGGTAAAGCTCATGGCTTTAACTCTTCTTGGTTTTATACGTTCTTTTCGACTTAAGGCATCGGCTACCACATTTGCTTTACCCGGGTGATACCGGATAACACAATCATAATCACTTAACAGTTCAAGCCATCTTCTTTGCCTCATGTTCAGATCGCTTTGATTGAAGATATGTTGAAGGCTTTTGTGATCGGTATAGATCACGCTCTTGGTGCCATACAAGTAATGCCTCCAACATTTCAAAGCAAATACCACTGCTCCCAATTCTAAGTCATGAGTCGGATAATTCTTCTCATGCACCTTCAATTGTCTGGATGCATATGCTATCACCTTATCCCGTTGCATTAAGACACAACCCAATCCTTGCCCGGATGCATCACAATATACAACAAAATCATCGGCTCCATTGGGCAAGCTCAAGATGGGTGCATCACACAATTTGTCTTTCAACAATTGGAATGCTTGTTCTTGCTTTTCACCCCAATCAAACCTTCTTTCCCGTTGAGTCAACAGAGTCAAAGGTTGGGCGATTTTTGAAAAGCCTTCAATAAATCGTCTATAGTAACCCGCCAAACCAAGAAATTGGCGAATTTCGGTCGGTGTTTCGGGTCGTCTCCAATTCTTTACTGCTTCAACCTTACTTGGGTCCACATGAATTCCTTCTTTGCTCACTACGTGACCAAGAAAGTGGACCTCTTCAAGCCAAAATTCACATTTGGAGAACTTGGCATAAAGCTTTTCTTTCCGGAGTATCTCTAAGACTTGTTTCAAATGTTCCAAATGATCTTCTTTTGTCTTAGAATAGATAAGAATGTCATCGATGAAAACAATGACAAATTGGTCCAAGTAGGGTTGACTCGGTTCATCAAATCCATGAACACAGCTGGTGCATTAGTCAATCTAAAAGGCATCACCGTAAATTCAAAATGTCCATATCTCGTTCGAAAGGCGGTTTTTGGAATGTCGTCTTCATGAACACGTAATTGATGATAACCCGACCTCAAATCAATTTTGGAAAAGAAACGAGCACCTTGGAGTTGGTCGAATAAATCGTCAATCCTAGGAAGAGGATAACGATTCTTTACCGTTAGTTTGTTCAATTCTCTATAATCGATACACATTTGGAATGTGCCATCTTTCTTTTTAACGAACAAAACCGGTGCGCCCAAGGCGATTGACTAGGGCGAATGAAACCCTTGTCTTGAAGCTCTTTGAGTTGGGCGGCCAACTCTTGTAATTCGGTCATGGCTAAGCGATAAGGTGCTTTGGTCACGGGAGAAGCGTTAGGAATAAGTTCAATACGGAAGTCAAGTTCACGAGATGGAGGTAAACCCGGTAGGTCATCCGGAAATACATCCGCAAAGTCTTTAACTACGGGCACGGTTTTCAATTCAATCTTTGTGATTTTAACACTATATACATTCCCATCCCATAGTTCGGTCGTTTCGCCTTGAACCACTAATTCTTCCCTATTTTCTAACGGAATCCTCACAGTTCGACTACCACAATCAAT
>CM067169.1:63581690-63725753 GCA_034093135.1 Erigeron breviscapus
AAACTTGACCACTGTTGCTTTATCAAAACTTTTGAAATATTAGAACTATGTTCTGGACTCAGAGGCCTATACCATTGGAAAATAGACTCAATTACGCTTCCGTGGCCGCTTGAATCATCGAAAACGGACTTACGGTTCAAAAGTTATTGACGTTTGAAAATGTTGTCAAAATCAGTCCCTAACGGGCGTTACATATAGTAACGGGAGTTACATATGTAACGGCCGTTACACTTCAGTTTTCAGTTCTGCATAATTCATCAACCCAAATACGAACCAAACACCCTTCCAAAACTCATTTTTAGCCTAGAAATCGATTAAGGAAGCTAAAATACTCATGTTTGAACCTATACTAAATATGAATTCACCACATAAACATAACCCATCAACTAGTTTTATCTTAAAACATCAAAATCATGCCCAAATCATTTGACCCATTTCTAAGACTTTAATTGCATTTTGACCCGATTCGTGACTCGAATATACTTGAAATCAACTAGAAACAAGTTAATGAACATAAAATGATGATTATGGAATGAGTTTAACTTACCAAAAGTCTTTTGATGCATAAATTCGAATTGGAGTAAATAGAGAGGATGAACACTTTGAACCAATTAAAACCTTGAATTCTTGATTCTTTGAAGATGATTATTGTTATAAGTTAATTTCTTTATTAGAGAGAAAGAGAGATTTTTAGAAGTGAATATATAATGGTGTGAGTTTTATGGTTAAACTAAGGTGGCTATTTATATAAAATAATTTTAGAATATGCTTTAGCATATGCTTTGGAATATGCTTTAGAATATGCTTTAGAATATGCTTTTTACCTTTACTATTTACAGTTTACTTTTTACCTTTACTATTTACAATTTATTTTTACCTTTACTATTTACAATTTACTTTTTACCTTTACTATTTACCGTTACTATTCGTGATTACTATTCTTAATCACTATTCATGAATACGGTTACTATTCACACATACGGTACTATTCACAAATATGGTACTATTCACAAATACGTTACTATTCACGTATACGGTACTATTCACAAATACGGTTACTATTCACATATACGGTACTATTCACAAATACGGTTACTATTCATATATTTTCTCGAAAATCATTTACATTAAATTTATGAGTCAAATCTAGTCAAATTTCACAAATGTTACATTTATGGTCTTAAACAGGCTCCTAGAGCCTGGTATGACACTCTTTCTGGATTTCTTCTCTCTAACAAGTTTCAGCGAGGGTCCATCGACAGCACCCTCTTTATCTATAGAAAGGGTGCTGATGTCCTTTATGTCCAGATATATGTGGATGACATCATCTTTGGGTCCTCCAGCAAGAAACTTTGTACCAAGTTCAGCTCCCTGATGTCCTCTCATTTTGAGATGAGCATGATGGGTGAGCTGATCTTCTTTCTTGGACTGCAAATTCGCCTACTCCCAAATGGGATTTTCATTAATCAGGAGAAGTACATTCGAGACATGCTGGCCAAATTTGACATGTCCAATGTGACTACTAAGGCCACTCCTATGTCTCCTCCAAACAATCTCCATGCTGATCCTGCAGGTAAGCATGTGAACCCCACTCACTATCGGGGAATGATAGGCTCGCTGATGTATCTCACAGCGAGTCGTCCTGACATTATGTTTGCCACTTGCTTATGTGCAAGATATCAAGCATCTCCCATGGAGTCTCACCTTCTCGCTGTCAAGCGAATCTTTAAGTATCTGAAGGGTACTTCCTCACTGGGTCTTTGGTATCCCAAAGACTCCTCTTTTGACTTAGTTGCATATTCTGACTCTGACTATGCTGGATGCATGTTAGACCGAAAAAGCACCAGTGGGGGATGTCAACTGTTGGGGGGGAGCTGACTAGTTGGTCTAGTAAGAAACAGCATACAGTGTCCATCTCCACTGCTGAAGCAGAATATGTGTCAGCAGCGAGTTGTTGTGCACAAGTCCTCTGGATGAAAAATCAACTCGCTGACTATGACTTAGAATTCTCTAAGATTCCCATAATGTGTGACAATACAAGTGCAATTGCTATCACACACAATCCTGTTCAGCATTCAAAGACCAAACACATAGACATTAGGTACCACTTCATTCGTGACCATGTCATGAAAGGGGATGTTGAAATTTATTTCATCCCCACTGATGACCAGCTTGCTGACATATTCACTAAACCGTTAGATGAAACCAGATTCAAATATCTGGTCAGCAAGTTGGGAATGCTGAATGGTGAATCAGCGACATGACGTGTCATGTTTGCTAAAGTTCAACTTATCTTTCTCTTTATAAGTTGAAAATTGACTCGTGTAGTCAAAACCCTTATCAGCGAGTTTAAGTATGTCTAACTCGCTGAACTTAAAAGCAATGAAGAGCTTAAAAGTCTTCATCTAGTCCAGCAGCAAACGGCTCTGGTAAAGACTTACCAAATCCGTTAATCCCTGTTGCTTTGGGAAAAAGCAATACAAAAGCAATAGAGAGCTGAAAGTCTCTATCTAGTCCAGCAGCAAACGGCTCTGGTAAAGACTTACCAAATCCGTTAATCCCTGTTGCTTTGGGAAAAAGCAATACAAAAGCAATAGAGAGCTGAAAGTCTCTATCTAGTCCAGCAGCAAACGGCTCTGGTAAAGACTTACCAAATCCGTTAATCCCTGTTGCTTTGGGAAAAAGCAATACAAAAGCAATAGAGAGCTGAAAGTCTCTATCTAGTCCAGCAGCAAACGGCTCTGGTAAAGACTTACCAAATCCGTTAATCCCTGTTGCTTTGGGAAAAAGCAATACAAAAGCAATAGAGAGCTGAAAGTCTCTATCTAGTCCAGCAGCAAACGGCTCTGGTAAAGACTTACCAAATCCGTTAATCCCTGTTGCTTTGGGAAAAAGCAAATACAAAAGCAATAGAGAGCTGAAAGTCTCTATCTAGTCCAGCAGCAAACGGCTCTGGTAAAGACTTACCAAATCCGTTAATCCCTGTTGCTTTGGGAAAAAGCAATACAAAAGCAATAGAGAGCTGAAAGTCTCTATCTAGTCCAGCAGCAAACGGCTCTGGTAAAGACTTACCAAATCCGTTAATCCCTGTTGCTTTGGGAAAAAGCAATACAAAAGCAATAGAGAGCTGAAAGTCTCTATCTAGTCCAGCAGCAAACGGCTCTGGTAAAGACTTACCAAATCCGTTAATCCCTGTTGCTTTGGGAAAAAGCAATACAAAAGCAATAGAGAGCTGAAAGTCTCTATCTAGTCCAGCAGCAAACGGCTCTGGTAAAGACTTACCAAATCCGTTAATCCCTGTTGCTTTGGGAAAAAGCAAATACAAAAGCAATAGAGAGCTGAAAGTCTCTATCTAGTCCAGCAGCAAACGGCTCTGGTAAAGACTTACCAAATCCGTTAATCCCTGTTGCTTTGGGAAAAAGCAATACAAAAGCAATAGAGAGCTGAAAGTCTCTATCTAGTCCAGCAGCAAACGGCTCTGGTAAAGACTTACCAAATCCGTTAATCCCTGTTGCTTTGGGAAAAAGCAATACAAAAGCAATAGAGAGCTGAAAGTCTCTATCTAGTCCAGCAGCAAACGGCTCTGGTAAAGACTTACCAAATCCGTTAATCCCTGTTGCTTTGGGAAAAAGCAATACAAAAGCAATAGAGAGCTGAAAGTCTCTATCTAGTCCAGCAGCAAACGGCTCTGGTAAAGACTTACCAAATCCGTTAATCCCTGTTGCTTTGGGAAAAAGCAAATACAAAAGCAATAGAGAGCTGAAAGTCTCTATCTAGTCCAGCAGCAAACGGCTCTGGTAAAGACTTACCAAATCCGTTAATCCCTGTTGCTTTGGGAAAAAGCAATACAAAAGCAATAGAGAGCTGAAAGTCTCTATCTAGTCCAGCAGCAAACGGCTCTGGTAAAGACTTACCAAATCCGTTAATCCCTGTTGCTTTGGGAAAAAGCAATACAAAAGCAATAGAGAGCTGAAAGTCTCTATCTAGTCCAGCAGCAAACGGCTCTGGTAAAGACTTACCAAATCCGTTAATCCCTGTTGCTTTGGGAAAAAGCAATACAAAAGCAATAGAGAGCTGAAAGTCTCTATCTAGTCCAGCAGCAAACGGCTCTGGTAAAGACTTACCAAATCCGTTAATCCCTGTTGCTTTGGGAAAAAGCAAATACAAAAGCAATAGAGAGCTGAAAGTCTCTATCTAGTCCAGCAGCAAACGGCTCTGGTAAAGACTTACCAAATCCGTTAATCCCTGTTGCTTTGGGAAAAAGCAATACAAAAGCAATAGAGAGCTGAAAGTCTCTATCTAGTCCAGCAGCAAACGGCTCTGGTAAAGACTAACTAAATCCGTTGATAGCTGACAGTTTGCTAAAAATTGTATTCTTTATTCATCAGCGACCAACGTGTATCGTGAAGTCGCTGACTGAAACTTGTTTTCTAAATGAGGTAACCAGATTTTCTAACTTTGTCAGTGGATATGTTTTCATTCTAACTAAACTTAGGTGGAAGCATATACGCCAAGTATTAATTAGAATATTTTATTGGAATTTCAAAAGGTTACCTCGATTTCCTCCCTAATGGGCAACTTGTACACTGTTTCCGCCGTAATCACTCGAGTATTCTTGAAATTGTGGTACAAATTGTCACATCAAACCACTTTTATACGCTACTCACATGCGTATATTAAATGTTTTTTTACAAAACCATTTTTTTTAATAAATATGTATATGTATATATTACGTATGAAAGAGAGTATAAGTGACGATTCACTTTTGCAGTTATAGGGCCCATATCCATACCATATATATAGCCAAATCCCTTTCATCGTCGTCTTTTATACTCTCAAATCTTTTCCTTTCATATTCATACTTCCTACTTTCTTATTCTCCAAATCTCTCAAAACTCTCTCAAACTTCTCAAAATCTTTTCTATCTCCCTTCACTGTTCATCTTCTTCTTCATATTCCTAAATCCTTAATCTAAGATGGCTTCTTCATCTGAACAAAATCATCCAGAAACTCAAACTCAAAATCCTCCATCAGAAAATCAACCTGAATCACCAACTCATGTTGAGTTGTCAGCACAAGATCTAGCCACCCAAAAAGCTTTTAAACAAGTTCCTCTTTATATGCATTCTAAAACATATGATCCAGAAACCATTCCTCCTTCTTCAAAAGTCATGTTTCAAGCCCAAAGAATCTCCATTAAACCTAACAATTATTTGGGTCCTCTTGAAGTTCCTTCTGGCACTACAGGGTACCAGCATATGCTAGAATTTATAAAAGCATGCCCTGCAAGCAATGCTATCTATGCTGATCCTGAAGAAATGTATGTTTATCTCTTTCGAGAGTTTTGGTGGACATGTGACTACCATGTAAGTATCAGTGCCATTACTGGCACCGTGAAAAAGAAGCAGGTACGCATAACAATCACTCCCAAAATCATTCGAACAACACTTGGTCTTCCAGATCAAACAAAAGAAAAGCCTTTTGTGGATCCTGCAACTGTTGAACAATGGAAAGAGTGGTTGTCCACTATTGGATATGGAACAGATGTTGATCCACCTGAAGCTGTACCCAGCAACCCCACCAAAAAGCATCTCCCTGGTATGTGGAGATTACTTTTCGCACATATTATTCAGTGCATGGGTGGCAACTCTGGATCTCATGATCAAGCAACAGTAGCAAATATGCAAATCATTCATGCTCTTGCAAATGGAAGATTCATTGACTTTGCTTCGGTTATTTTTGAAGATATGAAAGCAAAGGTCCAAGCCAACAGCCGCTCTTATACGATTCCATTTACAAGATTCTTCTCTCTGATCTTCAAACAAGAGCTGAAGGAAAAGTACAACCAGTTTGGTACTTCTGTATGCAAACCACCAAGAATTGGTCATTCAGTATACAAGCAGCCTGCTTGTGATCTTGCACTCTTTGACAGTAAGTTTGCTGACCTCACTCCTAAAATGAAAGAGGTACTTTTCTCATCCTATCCTAACATCTACATAAAGAAACCATCTGGAGTGGTTGCTGAGGGTCTCGCTGAGAAAGCACCACCCAAAGCTGCCAAGCCATCAAAGAAAACAAGATCAAAGTCTTCCAAGACTTCTGCTCCATCATCGCCTACTGCTGCTGCCCCTAAAAGACAGAAGAAAGCAGCAAAGGGCTTCACAATTAAGGGATTGGAATCCTCTCAGCATTCCCTCATTGATGAACCAGAAGCCTCTACTGCTGAGGAAAACATTGAACAATCACTTCCTGAAACAGAGGCACGTCTTTCTCCTACTCCTATAAATTTCTCTATTGATGAAAGAGAAGCAGCCACTGCTGGTGATTCTGAACTGCAAGCTGCTGGAGATGATGATGTTATTGAAGGTGCTGGTGATGGTGATAATGTTGTTGAAAATATTGAAGGAAGAAATGTGGAAGAAGGTACAGTAACTGTAGATGTGGTTAATGAAGGAGCTGAGGTTAATGTTGGAACAAATGAAAGTGCTGGTGGTGAAGAAACTGTTGTGGAAAATGTGGAAAGAAATGTGACAGATGAAGGGGTGATTATTAGTGAAAATGAAGAATCAGTTGTTTTTGAAATGGAAGAAAATGAAAGTGACTTGGAGTTAGGAGATTTTGTTGCTGATGAGTTCCAGCTGGACTCATACAATCATGCTGATGAAAAGGAGGCCAGTGACATGGAAATGGAAGAAGATGATGAGGAAGTTGAACCAGTTGGTGAAAATGTCTCACAGGAAATTCCAGTCACTGAAAACACAAGTGCTGACGCCAATGTTGAGCCAGCTGTTCTCACTGCAAGGCCTAAGACTCCACCAGTTCAACCAGTGAACACCATGCTCTCTCTTGGCATGCCCTCTTCTTTCCAAGCTGTTCATGGTTGTTCATCTAAATTACCAAAAGAAGTTGAGCCCCTTGTTGCTAAAGAATTGGGCATTTCCTACTCTACCAACTCTTCCAGCAGACTAGAAAGGGTAGAGGATCAATTAAATGATCTCACCAAAGCTGCCAATCTTGCTATTGAGTGGAAGGAAAAGGAGTCTGGCAGGCTGGTTTCCACATTGACCAGCTGGTACAATAAGCAAAATGAAAACAGCACAGATATAAAGACGCTGAAAGAAAAATCTATCTCTATAGCTGCTGCTTAAGACAAAATCAACACCACCACAAACATCATCAAACGTGATCAGCAGATAATAAAGTCTGGTGTCGTGTCGTTGTTCAAATATGCCAATTCCACCAGCTACTCAGCTAAGAAGGCAGCCTCTACCAGCAAATCTGCTGCTGCTGATGTAAAGAAACTGAGTGATCTCATCTCCCCTCAGACAACTCAAGTTGACAACAACACCAAGGCTATCCATGCCTTAGAAAAACAAGTGGCTAATCTTCCCATACCTCAAGCATCTTTCACTGAGGAAGATCGCCAAAGGCAAGTTAAGCTGGAGAAGGAAGTAGGGGAGCTTAAGAATCTGTTGGTCCAGCTGGTAAACCAACAATCTAAACAGGCGCCAAGTGTGGAAGTTACTACTACTGATGCAACATCCAAGGGGGAGAAAATTGATGAAGCCGTTATAAAATTAGTTGGTGAAGCTGTGAACAAAGCTGTTGATCAAATATATGAGGAAGCTATGAGAACAACTGATGCTGTCACTGATAATATGGCAATTGTGACAATTAATGCTGAAAAAGATGGTGGTAGTACTGATGTACCCCCTGCTGGTGTTGAGGGGGAGGTTGAAGAAGAAGTTAATGTTGAAGTTCCCCCAGCTGGTGTTGAGGGGGAGGTTGAAGAAGAAGTTAATGTTGAAGTTCCCCCAGCTGGTGTTGAGGGGGAACAACAAATGATCAATGCTGATGCTCCCCAGATTGAAGTTTTTGATGATGTAGGGGAGCAGTTTGACCCCAAAGTACTCAAAGCAGCATGGGAGGCCAGATTCGCTGATGAGATGGCCACTGACAGATCCAAGGAAGTCCTCCCAATCTTTCACAAATGCTTCATTGGGAATGTTGTCATTGCTCCCATGACTGAATCTCAGAAACAGCATCTTGCTCGCATTCAGCACATGAGACCTTCATCTTCTCTTCCTGCTGCTCAACTTTCTATCCAAACCCCAGCAGATCACAAGCATCAAATGATAGAAATACTGGCCTTGACTGCTGAGGGAAAGACTCAAGAAGAAGCTATCAAGGAGCTGGATAGGATTAAAGAAAATCAAGAGAACGAAAGGAAGAATCTTGAGTATATCAAACAGCTACCTCTTCTTGAAAAAGATCAATTGGATGGTGAACATAGGATGATTTTGAAGACTGAGGGTGCTGAAGCTTTATATAAGCAAAAGCATGCAGAGGTTGAGAAACAACTTAGTGAGAAAAGAGCTAAGTTCGAAGAAGAAAAGGCTAAGTGGCTGAAGCATATGGAGACAAGGAAAAGGCCACAAAAGATCACTGCTGCTCAAGCCTTTAAAGCTGATATGGGGCTGAAAACTAATTTGAAAATCTTAAGAGAGGGGGCAGCCAAACCAATTTCCCTTGAAGGGGTCGAACCAACAAGTCTAGGTGCCTCTGAATGGTTTGAGGTCTATATGCTGATCAAAGATAAGAAGACTGTCAGCTATGCTCACCTTCAAAAGATGCTGAAGGAATATTTTGAAAAGGCGCTGGAGTATGAGACCAAATTCAAGGCTGACTTGCCAATACTGAGGCAAGTCTTTGGTACCCCGGCTGCCATCTCCTCATCAGCAGGCAAGAAAATTCAAAGGAAAATAAAAGAAGAATATCGAACTTTGCATGTTGATCTTCCACCTATATCTGGTGATGCCTCTCTGAACCTCAGACTTCCTCCCAGAAGCTTTTTCGAAGAAGGGAGAGTGTTGGAGAGTCCTGTTGGCATATTCTTTACAAACTTTCAAAACGATCAGCTGTTCTTTCGATTGGCAGAGATTGAAAAAGTTTCCACTGGGTTCATCATCAGCATAAGGAAAAGATGTGCTAAGACAACAAACACCAGATGGTTCATCAGCAAGTTGGATGAAGAATTGTTGAAACCTCATAGAAGGGATGATCCAGTGCTAAGAATTGCCAAACAAGAAGATGCTTGGGAGATTGAGGCTGCTAATCTTTGAAATGTCTTATATTGTAATGAAAATGCTTGATGTGTCAGCATGTAATGATTAATGATGAAATATAAGACATCTTTCTATCATTCCTTTATTTTCTCAAGGTCTTGTTTACTCGGCAAGTCTTCTCAGCGAATAGGGGGAAATTGTTGAGTCAAGGATTCGCTGACCAGACTTGGTCGCTGACGTATGTCGTCAGCAAGTCTTCAGCGAGGTAGTGACTCTTGTCAGCGGGTGGTTCACTTTCCAAGTTGTGTGTCAAGGCGGGAAGAATTCGAATCAAAAGAAGACAAGAAGTCACATGGTGGTTCACCTAACTGCAATTTACTTAGTATGGCAAAGATGCAGTTGGACCAAAAGAAGGGTTTTCTCTTTCATACCCGTTTTGGTAAAGAAGACAAAGGCTCCTGGATTCAAGTACTACGAGCCAATTAGATATCGACAACCACCATTCTATCACTATCAATGAAAGGTTGTGTTGCCCTAATTCCTCCCCTATATAAAGCAACACAGCCGTCTCAATAACACTTTGTGTTTGTCACCACAAGTGTGTGTCACTTATTTCTCTCTTAATTGTTTAAGTTGTTAGTTTGTCTAGACTTAGCAATTATTAGTTCATTTGTATTCTTGTAAGACAAGTTGTAATATCGACCATGTATTCATCGTTTAAATCAATGATACATATGATTAGACTTGCTTAGATCTTTGCACTTGAACTTTATTCTTGTTCTTGTTCTTTACTTTCTGCATTCACTTTCTTATCTAGATTAATTAAACATAAGTGTTCAATTCGTGGACTGTCAGGGATAATGCTTTAAAAAAGGTATATAAAAGTATCAATATATTTAACATTTATATACAATGTTTATTTGAAAAACAAAGGTGAATATTCTACTTTTTAAACTTTTCGAATATTGAAAATATGAGTAATTAATATTTATAAAACCAACAATAATACATATATACCTAACATACATATATATCTAAAATATATGTCTAAAAACAAATTTAAAATGAATATTAAAAATAAAAATAGGAAACAATCGAATTCATACCATATTTTTCTTTCATTTCGATGAGGACAGTACCTCAATTGTTTTATTAACATCATAAAAACCTTATATACAATTTGAGAATCATTAAGATGGACATGTCCACGTTTTACATACTCATCCAATACTAATGCATGCCTTATCTATTAATCTCATGCTCTAACTATCAAGATAGCAAAAACCACGTATAAGAATTCTCTAAAGTCGATCAAGCTCTCCAACTTTATAGGTAAAATTGGATCACCCTTAATTCTTAGATGAAAATCGAGGGTTAAGATTCAAACTTGATATTTTAATCTTGACCCTTGATTTTAATTTAAGGGTTAAAGTTGCTTCAACTTTACCTATAAAGTTGAAAGTAACTTTAGAAAATCTCCATCCAAAAAATCACACCCCAAAATGGATTAGGATCCTCTAAAGTTGATCCAACTTTAAAGTTTTTTTTTTTGAACGGCAAAAAATCCAACTTTAAAGCTTGATCAACTTAAATCATTAGATTAATTATAGATGTCAAGATTAAAATTCGATGTTTGAATCTTGACTCTTCATTTTAATCCAAGGATTAAAATTCATCTAACTTTATCTGTAAAAGTTGGATCAACTTTAAAAGATATTTATCTCATAATACAAAAGATTACCAATTACAAACAAATAGCATACAAATCATGATACTACTTACATACAACTCAACTTCACCTTCTAAGCATTTATTGCATTAAGCTTCATTTGTCCATAACAGACGTCTTACGATGTTTAGTTTTATGTAATATAGGTTATGCATCAACTCTATAAAATGGGGTTTTCTTCAATCTATGTAAACAAGTTGAATTACGATAAAAAAAAAAGAAGTTAGTTGTGATAGAATAGTATTTACAAGCTACAAAATTTAGTACTTATCCAAGATCGTATACTATTAAAAATATCATTATCAACATTTAATTATATCGGTCATTGATAAGTGCATATATATTTCAAGAAAAAGTTATATCATCAATTCATTGTATTAATTGTCTTTATCGATTACGTATTAAAGTGAAAAACATGTACAATTAAGGGTTTTTTTTTAGGTTAGATTGGAAAGACATGATTATTGTGACCATATTGGAATTAATTCAATAAGATCAGCACTAGTCTTTCACTTCACAGTCGGATAGAGATATACTTTTTATTCCAGCCATCGCAATATATTTATCTAGTAAGGTTTGAATGAAAAAACTTTAATAGGCACTTTCATCTAACTTCCACTGCTTATCTATAGTCTTCCATTCCACGGCTTAGCCATAGGAAAGAAGAGGTTATGCATACGAAAGTACTCTTTAGGGAAAGGGCTTAGCCTAGCACTCCAAGATAGCTCAGGTCGTACCGCCACTGGCGCTTGCTTTCCGTGCGTGGGCAGGGTCCCTTCGGAAGACGAAGCCAGTCCAGATTCCAGAAACACACAAGCAGTAAGCCCACTTTCCTTTCGAGTTGAATTAAGACTTGAATGAAGTTTATGTAGACTGAAAGCTTAGTAAACTAGCCCAATATTAATTCATGTAACTAGTTAAAGAAGAGAAGAGCTAGCACGAATCGTCTTTGCAGCGTAAACTCCTGCTAAATGAATGCCTTTGGCTTTGAAAGTCTTCTGTTCCTGATTAGCCACTTAATCAAACCTAAAATACATTAAATTCGAAGAATGTTAGTAATTGAATGAACGGATTTTAATTTCAAATAATACATATGAGCTAACATATTAATATAAGCTAGACTACTTAATGGAATAAAACGATTACATTAAATTGTCTAAAAACTACACGTTATACATGTGTTATAATTTTTCTCAATTTAACATTCGAAAGTACTTTTATTCACATGAGTGAGTAAAGTATTTTATGTATGAAACTAATTGCCTTATTTAGTTAGAAATAAACGTTAGATATAAATGGATTCAAACCTTACGTTTGTTCATGTTCAGTGGTTCAAATCAACTCTTCAATACTACATCATGATATTACATTATTAGTGTATATATATAGATGTATACACACACATGTTAGGTATTAATGTTTGTTAATACACAAAAGAATTTATACGACATTATCTTGATCTCTTATTTTGACAAGGAAAACCAATCATGTGTGTCAGTGTGATAACAATGGATTATGTAGAAAATATTTGCTAACATATTATATGATAACTTCACTGAACTTCCAACAATCTTGCTTCATTAATCTTATAAATTTCAGCTTAAACAAAAACTAAATGCAGAGTAGTCATAAAATAAGAATAACACTTAACAATTTGATCTAAGTATTCAGAATTTTAACTATATGTTATAATTTATATATACATAATAGAGTTAATTTCATTACATACCCCTGTGGTATACCGTATTTTCAAGTTTCACCCCTCTCGTATTTTCGTATCATTACATACCCTTATGGTGACTTTTTGTATCAATACTCACCCCTCACCCTAACGTCTGTTTGTTGGGCTCCGTTAAACCCCTCATGTGCATTGCACATGAGGGCATTTTGGTCTTTTTATCTCTAAAACACTCATCTTTTCTTTACCCTGTCCTTCTTCAGATCTAGAATATAAATTAGATACATGGAGTATAAATATTATATACAATAATACATATAACAAATATGATACATGTATCTATGTATTTGTACATAATATCATCCATCCATGTTATCACACTCTCATACACGTTTGCCATTACATCAGTCCGTACAACATTAATAAATCATTTCACCATCACATGATACAAAATCTTAAATATCAATTCTTCAAAGTTTGAATTAAAGTGAGGATCGGCATCCTGTTGAGTGTAATCGATTTATTATCACCGGATCTTGGATATATATATATATATTATATATATATATATATATATATATATATATATATATACATAGAGAGAGAGAGAGAGAGAGAGAGAGAGAAGGAGAGAGTGATGGCACTGTGGTGGTTCGGTGATGATGTAGCAGCGGCGGAGGCGGGCTGGTGTTGTCGGTGGTGATTTAGCAGCAACGGAGGTGGGCTGTAGCAGCAGCGGCTAGTCGGCTACTTCATTATCTGCTGCTTCATTCAAATAGACAATAATACATATAACCAAAGGTATTTATTGGAAATCCAAACCAAAGGTATTCATTAGCAGCAGCGGCTAGTCGGCTAATTGGAAATCCAAACCAAAGGTATTTATTATCAAGGAGGAACATATTTTTGAGAAAGAAATCGGGTATCATCAAGTTTGATTTTGTTGTCGTGGGTCTAATTTCTTTTCTCTTATTTAATACGAGTAATTTTTTTTCCTGATAATAACTCATGAAGAAACATT
Organism: Erigeron breviscapus; assembly: GCA_034093135.1. Classification (NCBI taxonomy): domain Eukaryota; kingdom Viridiplantae; phylum Streptophyta; class Magnoliopsida; order Asterales; family Asteraceae; genus Erigeron; species Erigeron breviscapus. Next base: position 63,595,184 of record CM067169.1, read on the forward strand.
AATTAATGATCATGTTTTGGTAAACTGAATTTCTTTTTTTACCTTACTGTTTGTGCTGCTGCTATTTACGAGTATTACGCATTTGAACCCAAGCTGCTAATGGATATGGATGTGTTTTTCTTTTTAAAAAAAGACACATAATTAATCGAATATATGGATGTGGGTGTGTATATATGTATGATTTGTGTAAATTTTTGATTTAGGATTTGTATATATTTATGTCAATTATTTTTAAGTTTTATACAGATGGATGAAGATCTTCATAAGAAGATTTTGAGTTTGCATATAAATAATCAATGATTTCGGAAAGAAACATTACAGGGAAGAAATATTTAGCTTGAATGTTAGAAGATCTGGAAAAATTAAAGGGAAAAGAGTTGGGAAAGAAGATAGTGAAAAGGACTAAAATACCCTCATGTGCAATGCACATGAGGAGTTTAACGGAGCCCAACAAACAGACGTTAGGGTGAGGGGTGAGTATTGATACAAAAAGTCACCACAAGGGTATGTAATGATACGAATATACGAGAGGGGTGAAACTTGAAAATACGGTATACCCCAGGGGTATGTAATGAAATTAAGTCTACATAATATATATACTATATATATGCTAGAAATGTACCTACATAATGTGTGGAGTTGCATAAGGTTCAACACAAAGACAAAAATACAGGTCACGACGTTCGATTCTGTCGACTTGTGACCAATAGTGATTTTAAAGAAGTCTTTAACTTTCAATTTGACTATCGAAATATAAGTATATTTTTCTTATTGACAAATGGATTAATATTGAATTTTATTTGTAGTTATATTAATTAATGCATTACTAATAACTCACCATAATTTAAAAGATAATAGAACATTTATATCATGTTCTTACCTTTTATGTTCTTATGATATGAATTTATTTTATTTTTGAAATCCAAAATGAGGGCAAGTAGCTCTTCAAAGTTCTACAACATACTATCATTACCAGCAATAAAAGAGGAAAGCTTGGTTTGGTATTCTATTGTAGATGCATCCTTTTGGTGTTTATTTTGTCATTTGTTTCTGCTTATGCTTCAAAGTTCAAACTGGATGCTGAAAATGTGTTCATCATATGGTTTCAAACTTTCTTTCTTAATAATTAACTCTCTATTGAAAGAAATATTTTAGATATATGATGGTCTATACACCATATGTAGCACACAACACACTCACTTATATATGTATATTTATATCTAAGTATATTAGACTTGCAAAGTGAAAGAAAATTCAGAAAAATTGTTGTGTTGCTTTCAAAATGGGACTTGACTCTCATTAACTAATGTGGCTATATATAGCCCTTACTACTAGCTAACAACGTGCAAAACTAACACCTCTAGACTCTCCTAATTACCCGGTCAAAACAATGACCCACTATTCTCATCCTAAAAACTCGGTCAAAACAAATACTAAAGCTAACAAATAAACATGCTAATAACCCATGAATATCTTCAAGGATCCCATCAGCCACGTGCTACATTTTATTCCATACATGCATTTACTAAATAAATCAACTAGTCAAGATTAACTCTCAACACACCCCTTAATCTTGACGTCAATCTTGTTTGGTCGTTCTTGCTTGCACTTCTTGGTTTTCATGCTAAACCAAAATCTGGTTTCTTGCTACTCTTGCTAACTTGCTTTGATTCGAATCCATTCTTGCTTGCTTTATTCGAATCTTCATGCTTGTTGACTTGCGTCAATGAACAGGCTACTTGCTACCCGATTCATGCTTGCTATAAACTTAACAGGCTACTTGCTACCCGTTTCATGCTTGCTATAAACTTGCTATACGAACCAGCTTCATACTTGCTATCTTGCTTGGTTCGGTTTCTTGCTTCTTGCTACACAAACCATACGGTCTGATCTTGCTACTCGCTACGAGTCACACATGACCCGGTTCTTGCTATGCGAACCACATGGGCCCGGTTTCTTGCTAACTTTCATTCTTGCTAACCCATATTGGGCTTCTTGCTCTTGCTTCTGATCAAAAAATCAGATCGATCTCTTGCTTTTCATGCAGAAAATCTTCTCTGCACGACTTACTTTCTTGCTGATACAACTTGCTGCAATCTAAAAAAAAAAGAAAAAAAAAACTTATTTTCTTGCAACTGATCATATCTCCCCTTGCTTGCTTGCTTCCTCTTTCTTTACGAGCATCACTTGCCCGTTTCATTCTTTCTTTCTATGTCCTGATCAGCATTGTTTTCTTTCTTTCTTCTTTCTTATTGTGCATTGCTGCTTTCTTTCTTACAATACGCTGCTCTTTATCTTTCATTCACGACTTTCTTTCTTCTATTATCTTCTCCTTCTCATCGCTTGGTGTGATGTATTTCTCGACCTACTGATCACAAACGACCAGCAACATGGTTGCTTGCTTACACTTCCTTCTTGGTTACATACTCACATGAGATGTGATATGCCGATCACACCACCACTGCTGTTCTTTCTTCTTGCTGTACTGCTTATTTTTCTGGTTTCTGCTGCTGATGACAAAAATGACTAGCAAGGCTCTTACTTACTAACTTCCTTGTCGCCATTCTAATTGCCATTTGAACATCAACAGCCAACCAACTGCACCACCACTTTCTTCCTTCCCATTTTCGGCCCTTCTTGTTAGTTTCATTCGATATCTTTCTCTACTTTCTGATCCTGCCCTACAGCCAAAGGGCTGCACCCCGTTTCTCGCCACTGACTCTCAAACCGGCCTCCTTTCTTCACCCAACGAGCCCTACGCTCTGATACCAATTGTTGGAAAATCAGGCCCCAAACTAACACACAACACACTCACTTATATATGTATATTTATATGTAAGTATATTAGACTTGCAAAGTGAAAGAAAATTCAGAAAACTTGTTGTGTTGCTTTCAAAATGGGACTTGACTTTCATTAACTAATGTGGCTATATATAGCCCTTACTACTAGCTAACAACGTGCAAAACTAACACCTCTAGACTCTCCTAATTACCCGGTCAAAACAATGACCCACTATTCTCATCCTAAAAACTCGGTCAAAACAAATACTAAAGCTAACAAATAAACATGCTAATAACCCATGAATATCTTCAAGGATCCCATCAGCCACGTGCTACATTTTATTCCATACATGCATTTACTAAATAAATCAACTAGTCAAGAAAATTTTTAGATTTATGATGGTCTATACACCATATGTTTACTTTACCGTGTTTACTTGCTTGTTCATCTTCTGATTTGTCATTTTCGTGTTTATACTTCGTCATATGTACAAAAATCTGGGTGAGTGTTCCAGCATATTTTGACACAAAAGGAAGCAGAGTAACTTAGTAGCCAGTTTAAAGACATTTGTTGTATTTGTCTTTCAAACGTGTATCGTTTTTATTTGTGTTTTTGCTTATGGATTTCAATGTGCTTGTCGAAATAAAAAATTCAACACCTTATATTATTCTTAGGGAAAAGTATCTCTATATGTATGTAACTTGTCTTCAGCTACTATTGTAGGAAATAAACTTTATTCGGGTTCATTGTATGTAAGAAACCCTTTAAATCTGAATGAATCGTGTAAAAGGTGACCTTCTAAAATGGTAACAGGTCACCCCTTTATTTTTATTTATTAAAAAGTGCTGATGTGGCTGCACACTCCCAAACCTTAATTTGGGTTAAGGTACATCATATGAACAAACTTTCAGATCCAAACTGATATCTCTCTCTCTTCCTTCCACTCTCTGTGCTCTCTCTTCTCCTCTAACGGTAACAAACTTTCAGATCCAATCTGAGTTTGGTTTCTGGAGACTGAGATCGAGCTTGAGATTGAGAGTTTGAGATCGAGATTATTCCCGGTTAAGTCTTCCACTCCGGTGGATCTAACCCTATTTTTTTTCACCCCGGGCCGGAGGTCCCTTCCACCTCGGTGGATCTGGAAGCAGTCTCTCTACCTTTGTGTAGGGGTAAGGTCTGTCTACATCATACCTCCCCCATACCCCGGCATAGGCTGGGATTGGGTACCGTTGTTGTTGTTGTACATTCATATGAACACCACCATCAAATTCCGGCATCAACATTAGATCTCGACATCAACATCAGATCCATATATACATACATACAACCGATTATATAATTTCCAAAGCACATTTGTATCCTCTTCTCCACTTTCTCTTTGATATTTACTAAGGTTCTTTGTTGAAAAGATGTCAAAATCAACATTAGAGTCCGGTGTCAATTTCACCTCACCCATCAGCTTATATCAAATCAGATTATATACCAATATTAATCATATATATATATGACAGTCCTTGATTTGCACACTTATGTAAATGATTATCTTAGACAAGAAAGTAATAACAGAAAGTAAAGAATATAAACAAGAACAAGTTCAATTGTTAGAAAACTAAGCAAGTCTAATCATATGTATCATTGATTAAACGATGAATACATGGTCGATATTACAACTTGTCTTACAAGAATACAAATGAACTAGGTAATTGATAAGTCTAGAAAGGAAGAAAGAAACTTAAGCAATTACAAATAAAGTGACACACACTTTGTGGTGATAAAACACACAGTAAATGGTGCGGCTATGTTGCTTTATATAGAAATGAATTAGGGCAACACAGCCTTACAATGATAGTGATGTGATGGTGGTTGTCGACGATCCATTGGCTCTAAGTACTTGGATACAGGAGCCTTTGTCTTCTTTACCAAAACGGGTGTGAGAGAGAGAGAACTCTTGTTTTGGTCCCAACTGTACTTTTGCCATATAAGGTAATCTTCAGTTGGATGAACCACCATGTGACTCTTGTCTTCTTGTGGTTTGAAACCTTCCCGCCTTGACACACAAATTGGCAAGCAACCCACCCGCTGACGAGAGTCAATGACTCGCTGATGCCTTGCTGACGACCGACGTCAGCGACCAAGTCTGGTCAGCGAATCCTTGACTCAATAATCTCCCCCTATTCGCTGAGAAGACTTGTTGAGTGAAATAGATGTAAGAAAAGAATAAATAAGAGATAGAATGATGTCTTTTTATATTACAATCTTTTTACAATATAAGACATCTAAAGATTTTCAGTTTCAAATTCCCAAGCATGCTCTTGCTTGGCAATCTGAACAGCTGGGTCATTATATCTGTGAGGCTTAACCAGCTCCTCATCCACCTTGCTGATGAACCATCTATTGTTGGATGTTTCAGCACATCTTCTTCTTATGTTCAAGAGAAACCCAGTTGAAGCTTTTTCAATTTCGGCCAAACGAAAGAACAATTGATTGTTCTGGAAGTTTGTGAAGAAGATGCCAGCAGGTGTTTCAAGTATTCTCCCTTCTTCGAAAACACTTCTGGGAGGGAGTCTGGTATTTAGCGATGCATCACCAGTGATGGGAGGAAGATCAACTCTAAGAGTTCGATGCTCTTCTTTTCTCTTTCTTTGATCCCTTCGACCCGCTGAGGAGATAGCAGCAGGAGTACCAATAAGCTGTTTTCGGCGCGCATCGGAGAGAGGAGTAATTTCAGCATTTGCCAGATATGTGCTATGAAAGATTGGCAACATTTCCCTTGACCTATCCCTGGCCATTCTCTCAGCAAATCCAGCTTCCCATGAAGCTCTGACCGTTTCAGGGTCCAAACGCTCTTCAGCATTGATAGCTACAATTTGTTGCTCCCCCTCAACATCAGCTGGGGGAGCTTCAGCATTAGTTTCTTTTTCAATCTCCCCCTCAACACCAGCAGGGGGAACTTCCATACTTGCATCCTCTTCAGTCCTCTCCTCACTAACAGCCACAATTTTCATTTCATTTTTCTTTGTGGTGTTAGTGGCATCATCATTTTCATCCAAAATCTGTTCAGCTGATTCATCATAGATTTGTGCAACTGCCTTGTACACAGCTTCATTTACCAGTTCTAACATAGCAGCATCAACCTTCTCCCCCTTGGAAGTTGTGTTGTTAATAACAACTTCCACAGTGGCCGGCTTTTTTGATTGCTGCTTAACAAGCTGTGACAGCAAGGTCTTGATTTCATCCACCTCTTTTTCCAATTTAATATGCCTCTGGCGATCTTCCTCAGTGAAGGATGCTGAAGGAATTGGAAGATCAGCCACTTGTTTTTCCAAGGCTTGAATAGCCTTGGTGTTGCTTTCGACTTGAGTGGTCAGTGAGGGAATGAGACCACTCAGCTTTTTAATATTGACATTTGCAGACTTGCTGGTGGAGGCTGCCTTTTTGGCTGAATAACTGGTGGAGTTGGCACATTTCAACAGCGACAAAGCACTAGATCGAAGGATCTGCTGATCACGCTTGATTGCTTTGGTGTCTTCACTGATTTTGTGTTGATCGTCAGTCAGTGAGACAAGTTCTCCTTTCAGCGTGTCTAACACCTTGCTGTTTTCAGTTTGTTTGTTATACCAGCTTTCCAATATCTTTACCAATCTGTCATCTTCTTTATCTTTGAGATCTACCATGAGTGTGGCAGCCTTGGTAAGATCATTCAATTGATGTTCTACTCTTTCCAACCTTTCAGCAGAGTAGGTGGAGTAAGAAATGCCCAAGTCCTTGGCAGTGAGAGACTTGGCTTCTGCTGTCTTGTGAGAAGAACAACCAGGAACAGCTTGAAAAGAGGAAGGCATGCCCATAGAAAGCATGGTGTTCACTGGTCGTACAGGAGGAGTAGGAGGTCTTGCAATTAAAGTCACTGCCTCAGAGGATTCAACAGCAGTCTCATCAGCAATATTTTCATTTGTGGTTGCTGCATTTTCACCAGTAGCACCATCATCATTTTCATCGACCTCCATGTCACTGGCATCTACTTCTTCAGCATGACTATCAGGATCAAGTTGAAAATCCTCTGCCACAATGCCACCTAACTCATAATCACTTTCATCATCACCCGCTTCTTCAGCAACAACATTATCAACATCAATAACCTCTTCTTCAGCAACAACATCATCAATACGCCCAGTTTCAACATACAAATTTTCTCCCCCAGCAACCTGCCCTTCAGGAACATTAGCAGCAGTTGCGTGCCTTTCAGCAATAGAGAAGTTGATTGGGTTGGGGGATGAACGAGTGTCCGATTCTGGTGGTTGCTGCACTACATTTTCAGCAGCAGCAGGGGTTACTTCATCGATGAGAGGGAGTTGAGAGGGTTCCACCCTTCTTAATATTTTCTTCCTTTTAGGAATAACTTGACTTTTCTTGGCCACTTTGGGAGTTTTGGAGGATGCTGGAGGGGTTATCAGCATACCAGCTCCAGCAGGGTTTGGTTTATATACATCAGGGTACATGGTGAAAAGTACCTGCTTCATTGCTGGAGTAAGCGCAGCATACTTTGAATCGAAGTGCTCAGGGTCGCAAGCATGAATTTTATAGACAGAGCTTGCTACCCTTGGAGAGAGAATGAATTGAGCACCATTTGGCATGTACTTTTCTTTCAGCTCATGTCTGAATATCAACGTCAGAAAGCGTGTAAAGGGCACAGAGCTTGAGCGATTTCTTATAGTGATCTTTGACTTCAAATCTTCAAATATCACATTTGCAAAGTCAATACTTCTACCATTTGCCAGTGCATAAATCATTTGCATCTGGGCAGCAGTGGCTTGATCAAAGGATCCACTGTTCCCACCTAGGCATTGAATAACATGTGTGAACAGCAACCTCCATACACCCGGAATATACTTCTTTTGAGGATTATTGTGCACAGGTAGTGCTGGTACCATGTTTGTCCCATACCCAATGGTCAATAACCATTCTTTCCATACTGAGGTAGGGACCAAATCTTCAAAGGACCTGTTTGTGGACTGTTTAGGAAGCCGAAGAACATCTCTTAATAAATCTGCAGAGATGGTGATGGTGTGCTTCCCTTTCATGACAGTGCCTTTAATGGTGCTACTGGACACATCATAATCACACGTCCACCAGAATTCCCTCAAGAGATGAAGACACATCTCATGGGGATTTTTATAGATTGCTCTTCTAACTGGACATCCTTTGATGAAGTCCAGCATAGAATAATATCCTTTAACCTTGGAAGGGATTTCTTCAGATCCCAAGTAGTTATTTGCTTTGACGACTAGTTTCTGGGCTTGAAAAGAAACTTTGTCAGAAGGACGAATGCCTTCATTATCGAAGACTTTAGAAGTGAGATAAGTGGGAATGTTTTCAGGGTTTTCTTGAATTTGTTGTGGTGATTGTTGTTGTTCAGGAATTTGTTCAGATTGAGAAGCCATTTTATATCAAGATGATAAGAAAGAAGACGAGAGGAATGAAAGAAAAAGAGACTGAAGTGAGATTGAGAGGAAATTTGAGAGAGATTTTTGGAGTGAATGAGAAAGAAAATGAGCGTGAAAAATGGTATGGGAGAGGGTTTCATATATATGGTATGGATATGGGACCCATAATAGTGCATACGGATCGTCATGGACTCTCTTTCATACGTGATATATATAAAGAAAATTATTTTGTACTAATGATAGTACAAGAAAAATAGTTTTATATAAGGAGAATACGTTTAATTATACGTATGTGAGTAACGTATAAAAAAATTTTGATGTGACAACTTGTACCCTAAGTTCAAATGTACTCAAGTAGTTACGGCGCGTACAATGTACAAGTTGCCCATTAGGGGGAAAGTCGAGGTAACCGTTTGGTATTCTTATTAAAATATTATTGTTAGCGGATATGCTCAAATGAAAGAAAAGTTGAGATCTAAGTATATCCGCTGACAGAGTTTAGACAATCTGGTTACCTTTTAAAGAAAGCAAATTTCAATCAGCGACTTTTCGACAATCGATGGTCGCTGATGAATAAAAAAAGTACAATTTTTTTAGCAAATTGTCAGCTATAAACGGATTTGATATGTCTTTACCAGCAGCCGTTTGCTGCTGGACTAGATAGAGACTTTTAGCTCTCTATTACTTTTATTTGCTTTTTCCCAAAGCAACAGGGATCAACGGATTTGAGATGTCTTTACCAGCAGCCGTTTGCTGCTGGACTAGATAGAGATTTTTAGCTCTCTATTACTTTTGTTTTGCTTTTTCCCAAAGCAACAGGGATCAACGGATTTGAAATGTCTTTACCAGCAGCCGTTTGCTGCTGGACTAGATAGAGATTTTTAGCTCTCTATTACTTTTGTTTTGCTTTTTCCCAAAGCAACAGGGATCAACGGATTTGAAATGTCTTTACCAGCAGCCGTTTGCTGCTGGACTAGATAGAGACTTTTAGCTCTCTATTACTTTTGTTTTGCTTTTTCCCAAAGCAACAAGGATCAACGGTTTTGATAAGTCTTTACCAGCAGCCGTTTGCTGCTGGACTAGATAGAGACTTTTAGCTCTCTATTACTTTTGTTTTGACCAAGAGGTCACTTTTCAACATATAAGAGAGATGTATGTTGAAGCATCAGCAGACATGACATGTCATGTTGCTGATTCACGATTCAGCATTCCCAACTTGCTGACCAGATATTTAAATCTTGTTTGATCTAACGGTTTAGTAAAGATATCAGCAAGTTGGTCATCAGTGGGTATGAAATAGATTTCCACATCCCCTTTCATGACATGGTCACGAATGAAGTGGTACCTAATGTCTATGTGTTTGGTCTTGGAATGCTGAACAGGGTTGTGTGTGATAGCAATTGCACTCGTATTGTCACACATAATGGGGATCTTAGAGAATTCTAAGTCATAGTCAGCGAGTTGGTTTTTCATCCAGAGGACTTGTGCACAACAACTCGCTGCAGATACATATTCTGCTTCAGCAGTGGAGATGGAAACTGTATGTTGTTTCTTACTAGACCAACTAGTCAGCTTCCCCCCCCCAACAGTTGACATCCACCACTGGTGCTTTTCCTATCTAACATGCATCCAACATAGTCAGAGTCAGAATATGCAACAAGGTCAAAGCTGGAGTCTTTGGGATACCAGAGACCCAGTGTGGGGGTACCTTTTAGGTATTTGAAGATTCGCTTGACAGCGAGAAGATGAGACTCTCTGGGAGAGGCTTGATATCTTGCACATAGGCAAGTAGCAAACATGATGTCAGGACGACTCGCTGTGAGGTACATCAGCGAGCCGATCATTCCTCTATAGAGAGTAGGATTCACATGCTTACCATCAGGGTCAGCATGGAGATTATTAGGAGGAGACATGGTAGTGACTTTGGTGGTCACATTGGATAAGTCGAATTTAGCCAGCATGTCTCGAATGTACTTCTCTTGGTTAATGAAGATCCCATTTGGGAGTTGGCGAATTTGTAGACCAAGAAAGAAGGTCAGCTCACCCATCATGCTCATCTCGAAATGAGAGGACATCAGGGAGCTGAACTTAGAACAAAGTTTCTTGCTGGAGGACCCAAAGATGATGTCATCTACATATATCTGAACATATAGGACATCAGCACCCTTTCTATAGATGAAGAGGGTGCTATCAATGGATCCTCGCTGAAACTTATTTGTGAGTAGAAATTCAGAGAGTGTGTCGTACCAAGCTCTGGGAGCTTGTTTAAGACCATAGAGTGCCTTATAGAGACGATAGACATGGTGTGGCTTGGCTGGATCTTCAAAGCCAGGTGGCTGCTCAACATAAACTTCCTCATCGAGTTTTCCATTTAGGAAGGCACTCTTTACATCCATTTGATATACAGTGAAGTTTTTGTAAGCAGCATGTGCCAAAAATAAGCGTATAGCTTCAAGTCTGGCCACTGGTGCAAAGGTTTCATCATAGTCAACACCTTCTTCTTGAAGGTAACCTTGTGCAACCAGCCTAGCCTTGTTACATGTAACAACACCATCTTCGTCCACTTTATTTCGATAAACCCATTTTGTTCCAATTGGTTCTTTTCCAGGAGGTAAAGGAACCAAGAACCAGACGTGCTGTCTTTGGAACTGGGTAAGTTCCTCTTGCATGGCAGCAACCCATGAAGAATCAACCATTGCTTCTCCTATGTTTTTGGGAGTGATCATAGACAAGAAGTTTACATATAGACATGTATTTCTTGTCGCTGATCGAGTAATAATCCCCTGCTGAGGATCTCCAATGACTTGGTGAGCTGGATGACTAGATGTCCATTTAAGTGCTGGAGCACTTGAGACACCAAGTTGAGTGGCAGCGGAAATTGGAGCTATGGGATCAGTAGGAGCATTATAAGAAGAGAGGTCAATGGTAAGAATGGGTTCAGGAGAATGATCAGCAGAGCCATTCGACTGATTTGAGATATCATTGATGGCGGAGTCTTCAGCAGACTCCAATTCTTCAGCATTTGCTGAAGCATCATGAAACTCCTCAGTAAGGTCATCGGCATGCACGTCATCAGCCAGTGATCTAGGGTTGGATGATGCTGCATGGATTGATCTTAAGATAGGCTCAATCGAGTAGATATGAGCAGCAACTTGCTCTGGTTCAGCATCTGCTGAACTATCCTTTGTGATATGCTGATTAAAATCAGGCAGCGAGCAAGAAGCATCAACAAATGAGTCAGCTTCCTCAGTAAAAGGGTCAGCAAGCTCATTGAAAATGACCTCAGATGAGTTAGATTGAATGTCCTTTAGGGCTGATGAACTTTCATCAAAAGTAACATGAATGGATTCATCAACCTTCTGAAGGCGAGTATTGAATACTCTAAATGCCTTGCTGATGGCTGAATACCCAAGAAAGTATCCATCATCAGCTTTAGGATCAAATTTTCCTAGATGATCCTTGTTGTTTAAGATGAAGACATGACATCCAAATACATGGAAGTATTTGATTTGAGGTATCTTTCCTTTCAGTACCTCATACGCTGTCTTGTCATGTCTTTTGACAATGAGACAGCGATTTTGAGTGTGACAAGCTGTATTGACAGCTTCTGCCCAGAACTTGCTGGGTAGAGAGGACTCACTGAGCATGGTGCGAGCTGCTTCGATGAGAGTTCTATTTCTCCTTCCAGCGACGCCATTTTGCTCAGGAGTTCTGGTGGAAGAGAAATTTTGTGAGATCCCTTGATCAGCACAAAAGGCTTCAAGAGTGTGGTTTTTGAACTCAGTACCATGATCGCTTCTGAGTTCTTTCACCCTTACGCTGTTGAGATTCTCCATTTTCTTGATGAAATTGATAATCTCTTCAGCAGCATCACTCTTAGAATGAAGAAAGATAGTCCAAGTGTATCGTGAGTATTCATCCACGATTACTAAAGTGTATCTGCTACCCTTTAGACTTTGGACATTCACTGGACCAAAAAGGTCCATGTGAAGAAGATGAAAGCAGCCAGAGATAGAATTGGCCTGCTTGGTTTTGAAGGTTGCTCTGTAGCTTTTACCTTTTTCACAAGCACCACAGAGTCTATCCTTTTCAAATGAAAGATGAGGGAGGCCACGAACCAGGTTCTTTTTGGCCAAAGAGTTAATGGTTTTGAAATTCACATGCGACATACGCTTGTGCCATAACCAATTTAGTTCAGCAGCCGACTTGGCAAAGAAACAAGTCTCACTATCAGTCTTGATAGGAGTGAAGTCAACCAGATATACATCTCGTCTTCTTGGAGCAACCAAGACTACTTCCTTGTTTACATTTACCACAGTGCCTTGATGTTTATCAAGCATCACTTTGTAGTCAGCATCACAAAGTTGACTTATGCTGATGAGATTATGTTTTAATCCATTGACATAAGCGACCTTGTTGAACTTAATGAGTCCATTTGAGAGAAGACCATAACCTTCAGTTTGTCCAGTGGAATTGTCACCAAACACTACAGTAGGACCAGCAGCCTCTACGTAGTTATCCAGCAGGGTCTTTGAGCCAGTCATGTGTTTTGAACAGCCACTGTCCAAGTACCACACACCTTTTCCCAGCGAGCCCTGCATGGATTTAACAGAAGGATTTAGATGGGTTCACTGTTGAACTCGCTGACGGACATGTCAGCAGGGTTAAAGATGGGAGACTCGGATGATTCTTCTCTACTGACAATGTCATCAGTAGAAAGAGGAAGAGGCGCACTAGGGTTAGTATTCTCATCACTTGGAGAGTTATCAACAAGATGGTGAGCAGGAGATATGTCACGATCAATCACATAGGTGTGATATTGATCAGCAGAGGTGACAGTGGCTCCAGTATCTAGAACAGTCAAGTTGCTGACTTGATTGTTGTTCCCATACTCAACCAGAATGCTACCTCGACCAGTGGTAATGATCTCTTGAGAGAGAGGAAAGGAGATTCGCTGAGCAGCAATGAAGTCAGCAATATTCTCCTCAGTGAGATCGGTTGACTCTCCTATACTATTAATACGATCAGCAGAAGTAGAACTTTCGCTGACGATAGTGGAAGAGGAAGCAACCACTGAAGAAGAAGGATTAGGTTGAATGTCAACTTCAGGAGCATCCCTGGAGTTGTCACAATCAGAAGCAACATGACCTCTGCTGCCACAAATGTAGCATTTTTTAACAGAGGTGCTGCCTTTTTGATTATTTTGAAGGAAAAATTCCTTCAGTTGAGAGGAAAGGTCATTAACTTGCTGAGCTAGCTCGTTAACTTTAGGTTCAACGGAGGAAGATGCCTTTTTCTTTTGCTTAGACTTTTGCTTATGCTTAAGTGAAGCTGAAGCATCTTAGGAGCAGGACCCAGAATGGACTTTCCTTTTGGGTCCTCTGATTGAGAGGTAGAGGGATTTTTTGATCCCTTGACTACACTCCATGCTTGATGGACAGCAGGGTGAGAAGAAAAAGAAGGACCCTGCTGAGATGGATGCACTCTTTTGGGAGTGATCGATCTTGGTTGCTGATTAGGTGTTACAGACCTCATTTTCCTATGAGGTAAGTATTGCCTAATTGGGGTATTAGATCTCACTTGCTGATGAGGCAAGTGTCCTCTTTGAGGAGTGATTGATCTCACTTGCTGATGGGGCAAGTGTCCTCTTTGAGGAGTGATAGATCTCACTTGCTGATGGGGCAAGTGTCCTCTTTGAGGAGTGATAGGCCTAACTTGAGTGTGAGACATTCTCTCCTTTTGGGGAGTTTTATGTCTCAAAATAGGGGTAGGCATCGATTGAGGAGCCTGCTGATGGACAAGTCTATCAGCAGGTCGGTCCTTAGAAGGTCCAACTTGCTGATATCTAGCGTCTCTGAACCTGACGCGTCTTTTCATGACACGATCATCCTGAACAGTTTTACTGTCAGCATGGGTAGGAGCTTGCTGAGAAGATGAAGAAGAGGTTTGAACAATAGGTTGAGGTTGCTGACAGACACTATTAGCTAACTGAGGTTTGCTATAGTCATAGGGGACAGCAACCTTACTTCTTCTGAATGGTTCAGAAGGTCTGATGGTGAGCTGCTGAGGAGCGATGGGTTTAAAACCATCACTACCAATATCCCCTTCATAAGATTCCCCAGAAGAGTATTGAACTATTCCTTCGTTTGGCATCATGCCAACAATGGGAAGATGAGGATAGGGGTTGCTGGAGCTTGCTGAGGAGCCAGCAACATTTTCCTCAGCAGGTTTAGATGGGTCGCTGGTAGTACCAGCTTCCATTTCATTGTGGTAATTGTTAAGACCCCTAACAAAATACCATTTCTTCATCTCTTCAGGAGAGATGACAGTAGATGGAGGAATAGAAATTTCAGGCTTCACCTCATCATTAAACAAGTCAGAGAGAGAGGCAGCGGCATTGAAGTCACCGCCTATTACTGCCTGTACTTGGGCAGGGACTTGTTCGTTTAGGCACTGGTGGTGAAACCTGGAAGCTTTTGACCAGGAGGTCACAATCTTCTTAAGGTTGGCAACTTCAAGCTTGAGTTTTTCATTCTCAAGTTGAACCTTTTGTGCCAACAACTCATGAGATTGAAGTTCAACGTGAACATTTCTCAACTCATTGAGTTTTTCAGATTTTTCACTTAACTCCAAGGAAGTAGAGTCAAGCTTAGATTGGACATCAGCTCGTATAGATTCGATGAACTGAAAGTCACAAAGAAGAGATTCGAAGATTTTTGGTTTATCTTCTTCAGAAGCAGAGGAGTGAGCATAAACCTTTTTAATGGTGACGTTCACCCACTGACTTGAGGAGACTTGATCTCTTGTCAAAGCATCTCCATCAGCTAGCGCCATAAGGCACATAGCGTCAACATATTCTTCACTGTCTGAATCGTCAGATTCAGCCCAGTCATGCTCTTCAGCTACCAGCCCTTTAGCTGGTGTTTTGGCCTCCTCCATTTCAGCAACCTTGGCCTTCAGCTGATAGTATTTATTCCTGTACTCATCAGCAGGTTTGGAAGAGTTAGTTTTAGGAGCAGCAGGAGTTGGAAGGGCAACTCTGCACTCCTTCTGGTAGTGGCCTTTTCTACCACATCTCCAGCACTCCTCTTGACCTTTGTCAACAGGAGGCTTATATGGAGCAACCGACCTACGGTTGTTCCATTTACGGGAGTACTTCTTACCAGCGACTAAGGCAAAGTCCATAAAGTCGCTGAACATCTCTATTAAGATTACTGGGCTCAGCATAGATAAGGGCCAAAGGGTCGAGAGCACAATGAGAAGAAGAGGAAACAGAAGAAGAAGAGAGAATGTCTGGAATTAATGATTTTGTACTTTGATGGTAAAATGAATTTACTGCAATGACAATTATATGCTTACGTACTAAAGTCTAACATGAATTATATGCATAAAGGTCTATGGACATGTCCTGACTGTCAGTCTCATAAACTAAGAACATAAATAAGTTATACATATCTGTAACTACATTCCAATAAGCATATCGATGTTAATTCTAGCTAAATTTCGGGACGAAATTTCCAATAACACGGGGAGAATGTAACAACTGTCAAAAATCCGGGTAAATTTAAAATTTAATTAATTTATTATTTTCTATAGGGTTAAGTGCACGGAAATGTAATCAACTAAGGCCGAAAAGTTATTGTGTACATGAACTTACAAAAGGTTTATTGTATACATGAACCCTGCTATTTTTCTATTATATAACGAAACCGGCTAAAGTCTTGATGTGGGCCGGTTAAGTGCATGAAAATGTAATAAACTATGCCCAAAAAGTTATTGTGTGCATGAACTTACAAAAAGTTATTGTGTGCATGAACTTACAAAACTTCTATTATTGTGTGCGGTGGTTTGACATCGTTTTTCATCAGTGATTGTGTTTGTTATTCATTTATTTGACATCATCATCATCAAGATATGGAGATCCGATTTTTTTTTTTTTAAAATTCTTATGGTTCTAAATTCTGATGAATGTGTGTAGTTAGAACTAGTTTTTTGACCCCAGGGGGACGTTGTCCGGGATCGACACTGCGTCATGCAAGCATTTATACATACAACGGTACCTAAAAGTTTGGACACTTAAAATTTACTATAGTTTAGTTAGAAACCTTAATGTAAGAGATAGAGAGTAAAGAAAAAAAAAGATTTGATGATTAAAGTTAGAAACCCAAAGTTAATTGATAAAAATTAAAAACTTTAAAACTAAACTATAATTAAGTTTGTATACAAAAAGTTAGACTAAAGTTAAAAAACCAATAAGTTAAGTGGTACAAATAAGTTAAAAGCGTTAAAATAAGAGATAGAAAGTAGAAAAAAAAATAAAAAAGATGATTA
Source organism: Erigeron breviscapus (assembly GCA_034093135.1). Classification (NCBI taxonomy): domain Eukaryota; kingdom Viridiplantae; phylum Streptophyta; class Magnoliopsida; order Asterales; family Asteraceae; genus Erigeron; species Erigeron breviscapus. Next base: position 63,611,738 of record CM067169.1, read on the forward strand.
AAGTTAAAATCCAAAGTTAATTGATAAAAACTAAAAACTTTAAAACTAAACTATAATTAAGTTTGTATACAAAAAGTTAGACTAAAGTTAAAAAACCAATAAGTTAAGTGGTACAAATAAGTTAAAAGCGTTAAAATAAGAGATAGAAAGTAGAAAAAAAAATAAAAAAAAATTGATGATTAAAGTTAAAATCCAAAGTTAATTGATAAAAATTAAAAACTTTAAAACTAAACTATAATTAAGTTTGTATACAAAAAGTTAGACTAAAGTTAAAAAACCAATAAGTTAAGTGGTATAAATAAGTTAAAAGCGTTAAAATAAGAGATAGAAAGTAGAAAAAAAAATAAAAAAAATTGATGATTAAAGTTAAAATCCAAAGTTAATTGAAAAAAATTAAAAACTTTAAAAGTAAGTTAAGTGATAAAAATAAGAAACTATAAAAATATACAATCGTAAAAAAAAAAAAAAAAAAAAAAAAAACTGCAGAAAATGACAAAATAAGAATAAGACAAAATTGCTGACGTCATGCTGACGTCAGCAGTTTTGTCTTGACTTCACAAGGGTTACCGGCTAACGTTATAGCAGGTAAAACGTGTTTTCTATAACCTTTTTTTAAGAGTTCATGTATACAATAAACCTTTTGTAAGTTCATGTATACAATAACTTTTCGGCCTTAGTTGATTACATTTCCGTGCACTTAACCCTTTTCTATAATATTCTAGAAAAATCAAATTAAATATATAGGTTCTTTTAATATATGTTGATATATATATTTTCCAAATATTTAACATGCGTGAAATTATTAATTTTTCACAAAAATACTTTGAGATAACTTATTAAATAATAAGAAATTTAAATATTAATTTTACAACTTATAAAAACATCTAGCTGTATACAAATATACAATTACGAATCAACAATACATCTTTACTTTATAAAAGACGACTAATGAAGGATACAAAATCATAAGGTATTATGTCTAAAGCCTTAATATGATCACATTTAAAGTTTGATAATATAACGTCGACTATTTAGATTAAATCATGGGTTAAACATTTAGCAAACAATGATTATAAATTAAATAAATCATTTGTGTCGACATATATATAGAAATGATTATGAACGGACCAATTAAGAAGGTTCACCTATTTTTAGTCTACCCTTAAATCAGACTCAAATCAAATACTTTAATAATAACTAGCAAGGTGCCCGCGCGTTGCGGCTTAACCTGTTAAAAAGTGGTCGTTAAGCGGAACATTGTAAAGTATAGCAAACATTAATGCCAAAATAATTATACCAAAAATATGGTATAACACGTTACTTGCTTATGGTTAGATATTATCCATACCATCTTTCAAAGTACGAATTGATATTAAAAAAAAAAAAAAGAAAAAAAAAGGAACTATTATAATATAGAGTATTGCATTTTACATTAGTTTTAATTCATATCCCAAATTAAAAAAAAAATCTGCTCATTAATACGAATACATCTACTTGAGCCCAACAAAGAATTCCAATAGTGACAATCTGCATCATTTCTCTCTTCTCCTAATACTGTGTCAAATGCCAATTATGCAAAAAAAATGTAAACCAAAAAGGTACCATCCATTGACTTAACAAAGTCAAACCTGCAACTATAACAATTTAAACTCAGAGAGAACATAATCACTACCAAACATGACTACCAAACATTTCCATGGTCACATTTCACCAGAAGCCAAATTTCCAAAGCCATGAGAATCCATTATCCAAAAACTATTTATCATTATATGCGGTATCTATATAGTATATACATATACCAATTATTCAAAGCTTTTCCTAATAACCAAAATAAGTCGAAGAATCCAATAGCAAACACAATACTATGATATAAGCATGTAGATGCCAAAACTTTCAATCTCCCAAATTCCTAATATTGCACCTCACCCATGAATATGAAACAAAAATAAGAAACAAAGTGTATTACTACATGCAAAACAAAGTTAATTTTTAAACTTTTTTTTAGTAATTAATATATTTATTTTTTTTGAAAAACAAAGTTTATTTAAACACCAATATTATATGGTTAAGAATCACCAAACATTTATACTCAAACATGAATACCGAAAATAGCTATACCAATATTATGATTGTTAAGTATTGGATTAATTATGTGACTCAAATTATAACTCGGCCCTTAATACAACTTGCAACGGCCAAGAAGGATAAAAGCTTAAGTTTCAGATTGAATTATATGTGATGTGATAAACTGAAGAAAAATGAACGATGCATACCTTTCTCGGCCATGATAGGATGGTTTCTTGTGCAAGGTCGTGTAACATAGCGCCAATGCCCAACATATTTCCAGTGCTCGTATTTGATGATGGTTGATTGAACCCCGTATGTGTACGTGGAGGAGAACGACTGTGATTATTGTAAGTTTTACCGGGACTCAGGGTGTATGTGAAGGAAGAGTAGCAGGGCCGTTGTCAAATGAATTTCCATCGTATCTGTTTTACTTGAATAAATGTGTCACAAAACAAAACCACTACATATAGGCATAAAACATACAACACACAGGAAACTTAATATAATAGCTTACAACAAAAGCGGGAACAGAAAGAAGTTCCCGGGGTACCCATCGGGTGAAATGATTGTTTGCTACGTTTCTGTGCATGAAGACAATGCATAAGATAACCACAAAAATCAAGAGGACTACCTTACATGAGAATTTAAACTTACACATCAGTCAAAGGCATACTCATTAGAGAATTTAAAGAACCCTTTAATTGATTGTTCTGCACATAACAAAAAGCATCATCAAAATTTCCAAATAAGTTAGACCAATAGTTTGGTCCACAATTTAGAAATGCTTGACAACGAACTGAGCGAATTTGGTAGATCTCCGATGAAGTTGTTTAAGAGATCCCTGCATCAACAATGTAAACGGTTAGAAAAAAAATCGTTTCATTTTTAACAATGGCAATAGTAATAAATTCACGTTCATATGACTTTAACTCTAATGACATTGTCGTCTCGTATTTTTCCATGTCACTTTAACTCTAAGAAAACTTAATATACGATGAGGCAAAACACATCCAACCACAAAAATCCACAAATATATAGTAATTGAAAACAGCAAACCAACTATTATGAATATATATGTATGTTAACATCACTGTCATCGACCCTTACCAATAATCATCATCCTACCAGGACCAGGTTAATGGAGAAAGCATCGAAGCGTCCATCACCCTCATCTTACTGAAATTAAAAAAAAAAGCATAATCACTTGCATAATCTGTTATCAACAATGATGGAAATAAACCCAAATAAATCAATTGCAACCGAAGGAACCCCTATTCTAGATCAACCCAAATCATTTAAAAATATTCAACCCAAATAAAATACCCAGATCACAAGATAATCAAAATACTCAAATAAATCAACCCAAATCATAGAAAAACGATTCAACCTTTATGCAAAGTATTTGATGGTGCAGATATATACCTCTGTATTGAAGAACATGTCTACAACCCATATTCTAAATCAACAAACGGACTCCTCTTAAGAAGAAAGAGAGAGAGAGAGAGAGAGAGAGGGGGGGGGGGGGAGTGGTGGTGATTTGTCGTGGTGGTGCCGGAAAAACGTGGTGCAGCCATAACGGATTTGGAGAGAGAGCGTGGGGGAATGACAGTATGCGGTGGCAAGAGAGAGAGGTATGGTGGTTGCGGTGGATTATGTGAACGTGAGGTAAGTTGAATATTTCCATCTACCTAAAAAACATGGACATGCTTCCTAACTCATGATACAGTTCCAGATAACAATTCATGGTTCATATATCGGCTTTAAGTAACTCACACTATCGTCGCTTAATGCACTTGCAATAAACCTCAACCAAGGATGCTAAAAGTCAAATAGTTCAGAACAAAATAACGAAACCATTTCGTATGCTTCAAGTATGTAAAACTAACAAACAAAGATCAAGAAACCTGGGAGGGTAAACTAACAGCTATACCAAGCGATTTAAAACCTTTCTGATGCAAATCATCGAACTTTTCCTGCAAAATAAAACAATGCTTAACTTTCAAACTCGCACATAGTACAAACTCAAGAATCAATATATTCACCAAAAATATATTTAACAAAATATGTAATCTACCATTAAGTAATGTGTATCTTTTCTCAAATTCAAAGTATTACAATCATGTTATACATATAGGAAAAAAAATTAAAAAGATAGGTTCACCAAATATAAAAAGATTGTGTAATAACCTATTTGTCAAGAAACAGTCAACTTGTTATTCGAATTTCAATAATAATAATAATAATAATAATAATAATAATAATAATAATTTTAATAATAATAATAATAAGATGTTAGATGCTTACAGATGCAGGAAGAGGAGGTTGAACACTGTTGTCGACTCCAGTACATGCTACAAGTATTGTAGGGATGAAAGTCACATAAAAAAAAATCAACAAAAATAATCACAATAACAATTTAACCGTAAATATGTCATCACATCAATCACATAAATAAATAAAAAATTAAAATCAAAGAAGCTTTTGATATGTAGTATCAATAATTTAGGTAAAACAAAATTATAATAAAAAAATTTCACCCTTCTGTATGAAATTTACCAGCCATGGCGACTGTCAAATTGAATTCTGTCGGAAGGCGATGCAATGGACTGATTTTTTTGGGGGTCAGTGATCGCCAGATGAAAAATATTTGTGGGTCAGCGATCGCCAATGGACTGAATTTTTGGGGAGTTGAGATGCGACGGCAATGGATAGAAAGGGATCGCCGGAGATGCGACGGCATCACACCAATGGATTTGGGGGAAAGCGATCGCCTGAGAAAGGGATTTTTTTTTGTGTGTGATAGAGATTGATTTGGGGGTGTAAGGTTTTCGTAAGGGTAGTTTAGTCCAACTATAGAGGTAGGTATAGAAAGATTATTAAATTGAGGGGCATTTTAGTCACATCAGGTTCTTACTCCCTTAAAGCCAGTTTGCTTTATAAGGGAGTATAGATAATAATAATAATAATAATAATAATAATAACGACACTAATAATTACTTAAGGACAAAGAGTCCTTTAAAGTATTTTGACAGATTGCTAAGATTTCATATTGGGTGCGTGATTGTATAGTAAGTCTCGTGAAATCAAATTATGCAGATCATAATATAATAGAATATAGATATAATAATAATACTAATTATTCTAGTCCGTGATGAAATTTTGGTTCTTTCTTTTATTTGCTTTCTTGAGACTCCTGCACTCAAACACACACACTTACAGATTATATATATATATATATATATATACAACACACTCACACACACACACACACATACCCTCTCTCAAATCTTTCTCTTACGGTAAAACACACACACATATGGTTCCTTCTCGTTTATGTCTCTCGATCACTCATAAATATACATACATATATTACATATATACTTGAGATAGTTGATCATCATCAAGCTATCTTCACCACCTTTAAACCCCACGATCACCATCTTTCTCGACATCATCATCACCTTCTCCTTATGATTCTCGGCCCATCTTAACCACCATACATATAGATATAACTGATAGATATATGTATGTCACCTTTCTTCATCACAACCTCACGTACGGCCACCATTTTTATGGCCTTCATCACCTCCATCAACCCACGACCACCTTCTCCCTTCTCCTTATAATTCTCGGTCACCACCTTCATCACCACCTCACGACTACCATTAAAACCGGTCATCATCTCGGCCCAAACACCCACGGCTCCACCACCTTTCACACCACCATCTCACGCCACCCACAAATACATATACACACACACACACACATATATATATATATATATATATATATATATATATATATATATATATATATGTATGTATAGATATAGACGTTGATATATGATCATTGAACATCATCATTTTTAAACAACATGACCACCACCTTTCCTCTCCCTCACTCTCTCTCTCGTCCTTGCAAACAAACCACGAGATGCTACTGTTATTGTAATTCGCCATCACTGAACCACCACCCCTACCACCGAACCGCTGCTATTATTGCCAAGTTTCTACATCACGTTCTTAGATACTACGCCTGCTGCTCGATCGTTGTTACTACTGCTGCTACTCATGTTGTTGTTACTGTGCAACGACCACCACCATGTACTACTGTAGCCGCTGCACAGCCACCATGCCACCACTGCTGCTGCTGCCACGTCGTCCAACCACCACCATCGACTGCTTAACACGCAAGAAAGATAAGAAACGTGGGTATAATCACTTAAACGAATTGAAACATTAACTCGGTTTCTATCTTTAAATGTTTTTCTCTCTTTTCTTGTTCACAGCCGAACCACCACCGTTTTTCTCACCACCAATCGACGTTCAGACATTAAAGGAGTATTCAAGGTTTGTGACTTGTTGTTTGTTTGAGCACAAAACCTTAAAACGTTTTCTTTTCCTTAATATATATAAAAGTCGCGAAACCACCACGAGCCACCACCTTCCTTCACCATAAACACCTAGAATTGTCACGAAACAGGATATTTAATCATTTATAAGTTCCCCATAACAAATTTGAAACAAGAGATACAAAGTTATAATCTGACCGTTAACACCGTTAAAGTTTCTGACAGTTTCAGTCCTAAACCGTTAGATTTTCTGACAGTTTTGATCCTAAACCGTTAACTTTCTTACAGACTTAGTCCTTTGACCGTCAGTATATTTAATAACTACGAAATAGGTTATTTATAACAATAAAACTGAAATAAACTTGAAATATAATTACAAAAGTGTTAAAGTAAAATTTTAAGATTTTCTATATAATTTATTTAATTATTTAAATTAAATAGTTAAAATAATGATTTATGTTTATTAAAAATGCTAAAAAAAAAAAAAAAAAAAAAAAAAAAAAAAAAAAAAAAAAAAAAAAAAAAAAAAAAAAAAAAAAAAAAAAAAAAAAAAAAAAAAAAAAAAAAAAAAAAAAAAAAAAAAAAAAAAAAAAAAAAAAAAAAAAAAAAAAAAAAAAAAAAAAAAAAAAAAAAAAAAAAAAAAAAAAAAAAAAAAAAAAAAAAAAAAAAAAAAAAAAAAAAAAAAAAAAAAAAAAAAAAAAAAAAAAAAAAAAAAAAAAAAAAAAAAAAAAAAAAAAAAAAAAAAAAAAAAAATAAAAATAAAATAACTTGTATAATTGAAATACAAATAAAACGTCTTATAAATCATTATCTAAATAAAATATATCATGATAATAATTGATGGATAAGAACTCACTAAATAAAACCTTAGTATAATTATGTGTTAATTATACTTTCTATATGTTTAGGTTAACGTATACAAGACTGTTATTTGTTACAACTACTTGCTACTATCAACAGGTGAGTCTTCCATATTCCCCTTTTAAATTCTTTTATATGATTTATTTCGGGGACTGAGATACATGCATAAAACTATTTTATGTTATCTATATGTATAAAACTTTGAAGGACATTTATATATATGTTATATATACTATGTGAGTCTTCATACTCTCCTTTTTAATTATTTATACATTTATTTGGGGACTGAGATACATGAAATAAAACTACTTGTTATACTTATATGTATATTTTCAAAGTTATATTGTATGTAATATACTTATATGTATATTTACAAATTTATATATTATATTATATATTTTGTAACTCCACTTTATTTTACCTTTGGGGTGAAATACAAACTCTTTACTGTTATGATGAACACAAGTACTTCAGAAATGTATATATGGTTGATTCTAAGTTGCTCTGTTCACTAAAAGTCCTCACTATCATGAACGATTAATTATGGAAACATAAACGTGGGTATATTGAATAGTACTATTGGGGTAGGCACCCCCATTCGTGTTGGTCATACCAACTGGATACGGATGCATTATATTTGGAAAGCTTAGGGTACCCTGAACAAGGTACCTACTCTGGAGGCAAATAAACACACACTTGTCTAGTTTCGGTTCATGAGCTTAGAACTTGATGTATACAGTATCTACTCTTATATTCTATTTGATCCATTGTGTGATCAAATAGTTACTTTAAAATCTTGTGGTTCATACTCTATATTTTTATTAAAAATCTATGATACTCTTTGCTTTATATTGTATCATAACTACTTGACATTGCGGTAAGGCAATGATCACACTGAACTCCGGTATTTTGAGAAACTATAATTTCTATATGAAAAACTTATGGAACTCACCAACTTTATGTTGACGTATTTTAGCATGTATTCTCAGGTAACTAGACGATACTCTGTGTATGGGACTATTTTCCGCTGCATACAACATACTGGACCATGGCCTACCCTCATACTTTAGTAAAGACTCGTCAATTTGCTAAAGACTCTCGATCTACTGTTTAATATTGAATAAATGTTTTGAAAACAATTTGTATTATTGTAACATCCCAAACTTTTCTTTACTAGTTGACTAATGCCGTTAAGTCAACATCGTGTGTGTCGTTAAGTCTATTGTAGATTTAATGCTTATATGAAGTTAATGTGTGTTATGTGTGAGGCTTGTAAGCCTAAATGTTAATGTAGTATAAATGTGTGTAATATGAAGATCAATGTCTGATTATGTTTAGGTCATGTGTGTTGCCTAAACTATTTATGTGTGGGATCTATGCTCGTATAAACTTTGAAGGACATTTATATATAGTTATTATGTGAGTCTTCATACTCTCCTTTTTAATTATTTATACATTTATTTGGGGACTGAGATACATGAAATAAAACTACTTGTTATACTTATATGTATATTTACAAATTTATATATTATATTATATATTTTGTAACTCCACTTTATTTTACCTTTGGGGTGAAATACAAACTCTTTACTGTTATGATGAACACAAGTACTTCAGAAATGTATATATGGTTGATTCTAAGTTGCTCTGTTCACTAAAAGTCCTCACTATCATGAACGATTAATTATGGAAACATAAACGTGGGTATATTGAATAGTACTATTGGGGTAGGCACCCCCATTCGTGTTGGTCATACCAACTGGATACGGATGCATTATATTTGGAAAGCTTAGGGTACCCTGAACAAGGTACCTACTCTGGAGGCAAATAAACACACACTTGTCTAGTTTCGGTTCATGAGCTTAGAACTTGATGTTATTCGAATGATTAAATGGTTGGTTTATGATGTTAATGATTAAAGGATTATAGTATGGTTAAAGATGATGAAAGTGCAATTAAAAGGATTAATTTTAAGTCCCCAAGTTGGATTTGGGGTAGGGGTTCGTATGGAATTCGTTTAATCAAAGTGTAAAAGTTAGTTGCTGGTCTGCACCCCTGGTGCGACGCACCAAAGGGAGGTGCGGCGCACCACTGGCCAGTTTTGTTTTTGGTACACCCCGATATGCGACGCACCAAGGGATGGTGCGGCGCACCTGTCTTTAATCTAAACTCCCTGGAGGATTTGTGCGACGCACCAGAGAGTAGGTGCGGCGCACCCTTATTGATAAAAATTCCCTGGAAGATTGGTGCGACGCACCAAAGGGATGGTGCGGCGCACCCATTATGGATATGAAGTTTCTGGAGAGTTGGTGCGACGCACAAGGTGAGAGGTGCGGCGCACCCATATGGATATGAAGTTTCTGGAAGATTGGTGCGACGCACCACATGGAAAGTGCGGCGCACCATATGCCCAGATTTCACAAATGAGTCGCTTAGCTTACATTTCGATCTTATACTTGTTCTAGGTTATTGGAGACACCTAGTCATCGTTGTATTGTGCTTGTAGCTTGTTGTTAACCGTATCGAGGTAAGATACACTACTTTTGTCACGCTGAGGGTTCAACAAGCAAAGGTTTCATACTTATAACTTCCTTAACGGTAACTTATAATATATGTGGGTATCTCGGGTTACACGGGAGGTATTATGGGGTATGTAGTTGACCATGAGACCTGAAATGCAGACCTTAATGTAGTGAAATGAAGTATGGTTCAATGTAGGGTATTGTTATGCAGTTTATGTAGATTTATGAAGTGTCTTATTATGTGTGAAATGTAGAAATGAAGTGGTTGTGTGACATATGCATACTACATGGCTTGTACACCTAGCTCACTAGACTTGGTAGGTTGCCATGTCACTTGCACGTTTAAGGGCCCAAACGAAATGAAGGTAATGTGTGATTATGTTTAGGTTATGTGTGTTTCCTAAACTATTATGTGTGGGATCGAGCTCGTAAATATGATGCAGGGAAAGTGTTAAGCTTAACCCGTACAAGTCTTAGCCGGACGAGTACGTTGACGTAGTTGTTGCTTGGGTGGCTCCTTGCAACATGGTCTTTATAATGCAGGGCGAGTAATACGAGGGGTTTGACCAACCTCCACATACGGATTACTCTTGGATTGGCTTGCCATTCCTTAACGACGTACGATGATTAGTCTTTTGGTTGATCATCTAGTCGGGTGTGATGCAGGGCACACTTATATGCAGATAATGAAGATATGTGTGACAATGTGGAACTAATGCAGGATAGGCACACTTAGGATGATTATCCTAATTGAATTGAAGTTGATATGCAGTTATGTGTGTCGTGTGTCATACCTAATGAGTTTGTCTATTAATGAAGAAATGTTTTAATTGGACAAATGCTTTTAAATTAAGTGTGATCTTACTTAGCTATTCTTATAGCTAACACTTGTTTCTTTAATGTGGTTGTTCCCTCAGGTTTAGCTTGATGGACTAGTGACGCAGGACTTATGAGCTTGGGTAGATGCGATGAAGGAGCCTTAGCTACCCATAGTTGCTTATTATGGAGACTTTAGATTACATTTCATTTTGATGTCGAATTTATGTAATAATGTGTGAACGGTTGTTTAATGTTGGGCAACCGTTGGGTTTTCATTTGAACTAATGTTTGATATGGCATGTAACACCAATTAAACGCAGAAACCAAAATGTTTTTATCGGTTTTGACTTTACGGTCTTTACTTCCGCAATTTAACACCGTTAGGTGAAAGATTTTGAAAACCCATATTTTTAAACGTCGGGTGTTACAAGTTGGTATCAGAGAATTTGGTTTAAGTGAACCAAAATTCGACTTATGCCGTAGGATTTTGGACTTAGACCGATGAGAAGTAGGTTAGGCTTAAGTAGGATGCCTAGCTAATGAAGTGGAATGCTCTAGGACGGGTTGGGGAGTGAGTGAGAGTGTGATATAAGGCTTGTTTATTGTGTGATAATGTAGTTATATGTAGTAGAGCCTTAACATATGTAGTCACTCTTTAATTCTTGCTAACCGTCGTCGTTGCTTTGTAGAATTAATGGCAAACACTAGAGCTAGTAACCAGAGAGCAGGAGGTAATGGTGGTGGTATTCCTCCTAATGGAAACGGGGCTGGAAATGAAGTAGAGCAAAGGCCACCCCGTGCACAAAATCGCCGTCTTGGTGATCCACCAACCGCCTCTGAAGTAGACAGGGCAAACCCGGTAATAGAGCAGGTTCCCAATCAAGCCCAACTACATGAAGAATTGAGGGCTATTCGAGCTCTCTTAATGAGAAATGAAGAAGAGTTAGCTCAATGGAGGGCTGAAAGAAATGCAGAAAGAATTGGGAGTGAACAAAGGGGTGAGCGTTCGGAAGGGAATTACTCTAATCCCTCCCAAAGTGTTGAACCATCCATGGCAGCCGTGGGTGTTAATAAAGTTAATGGTGGAGGACTTGGAGTTGTTAATGCACCTCGTGTTAATACCTTCAAATATGAAAGTTTTCAGAAATGTGGTGCCAAGGAGTTTGATGGTACCCAAAATGCAGTGGGTGCTATGGAGTGGATCGAGGACATTGAGGTAGTTTTTGCATCTTGCTATTGTCTGGATGATATGAAAGTTTTGTGTGCTAGTAGGATGTTGAAGAAGAATGCCCGTAATTGGTGGAGGGCTACTACAGTGTCTATGGCTCCTGAGGTACTTGCAGTTATGCCTTGGGGAACATTTAAGGAGAAGTTTCTAGAGGAGTATGTGGGAACGCGTGAGTTAAGGTTAATTGAGAAGGAGTTTAGATCGTTGGTTGCTAAACCCGGTGCAATTTCTGATTATGTACACTCGTTTATGGAGAAGTTGAAGTTTGTTGGACACTTGGTTCGAAGGCAGGAGGACCAAATTGAGGCTTATTGTGATGGTCTTCCCGCTAGTTATCGTGGATTATGTAGACAACATGTGACTTTATCAGCGGCTATTAAGGAGTCAAAGAGGTTGGATGATGACTTCAAAGGCGAGAGAGTTGTGGTGAAGGTTGATGACAAGAAAGCAGGGTTCAAAAGAGGGTCAAATTGGTCATCTAACTACAATAATAATAATAAGAAGTTTCGGGGGAATTCTAGCTCGAGTGGTGACAAAGATAAAAAGAAGAATGGGTCTTGGTGTGCTTTTTGCAAGAATGTTCATGAAGGTAAATGTTCCGATAAGACAAGAAGGTGTCATAAGTGTGGGAAGTCGGGACATCTTGCAACAGAATGTAGGGACAAGATTCGTTGCTACAAGTGTCAAGAAACGGGTCATCTTATTGCCGATTGCCCGCAAATGAAGAATGACGGAAAGAAAGCAGCCACTTCAGCAACAAAAGTGAGAGCCTTGCAGATGACTGTCGATGATGCTAAGAACAATGACGAGGTGGTAAGTGGTACTTTCCTTGTTAATTCAAAACCTGCTTCTGTTTTATTTGATTCGGGTGCAAATAGGTCGTTTGTGTCTACTTTATTTGCTTCTAAGCTAGGAAGAGTCACTACCCCTTTAGATTGCTCGATAGAGGTGGAAATTGCTAATGGTACGGTTAGTGATATACGTGTGGGATATGATGATTGTGACATTGAGATTGAAGGTCGTTTGTTTCCAGTCCAATTATTGCCTACTACCTTAGCCGGTTTTGATGTAGTGATTGGTATGGATTGGTTGTCTAGAAATGAAGCTAGTATTTTGTGTTCCCAAAAGATTATTCGGTTTCCTACATCCGATGGTAATGTGGTAACGGTTCATGGGGATAAGAAGAGAGGGGGAATAAAGATCATTAGTATGATGAAGGCTATTAAATGTATAAGGAAGAATAAGAGTCATTTCTTGGCCTATGTTATTGATGTGAGAAAGGAGAAGCCTTCTATTGCTAGTGTTGATGTAGTATCCGATTTTCCCGATGTGTTTCCCGAAGATCTTCCCGGTATCCCTCCTGACCGTGAAGTTACTTTTCAGATAGATCTTATTCCCGGTGCTACACCTGTTGCTAAGCACCATACCGATTAGCTCCTACAGAAATGAAAGAGTTAATGTCCCAACTTCAGGAATTACTTGACAAAGGTTTCATACAACCTAGTTCCTCGCCTTGGGGAGCTCCGGTTCTCTTTGTTAAAAAGAAGGATGGAACTATGCGCATGTGCATAGACTACCGTGAGTTGAATAAGCGAACGGTTAAGAATAAATATCCTCTTCCGCGAATTGATGATCTCTTTGATCAACTACATGGTGCTTCATATTTTTCAAAGATAGATTTGCGGTCCGGTTATCATCAATTGAAGGTTAAGAAGGAGGATGTAGCAAAGACAGCTTTCCGGACTAGATATGGTCATTATGAGTTCTTGGTCATGCCATTTGGGTTGACTAATGCTCCAGCCGCGTTTATGGATTTAATGAATCGGGTATGCCGTCCCTTTCTAGATCATTTTGTTATTGTGTTTATTGACGATATTTTGATCTATTCTAAGTCAGAAGATGAGCACCGTGAGCACTTGAAAGCAGTTTGGAGGTGTTGAGGGAGAAGAAGTTGTATGCCAAGTTTTCTAAATGTGAGTTTTGGCTTCGAGAGGTGCAGTTTCTTGGTCATGTTATTTCATCAGAAGGTATTAAAGTGGATCCTTCAAAGATTGAAGCTGTTTCAAAGTGGGAGCAGCCAAAGACTCCTACTGAGATTAAAAGTTTTCTTGGTTTGGCTGGATATTATAGAAGGTTCATTCAGGATTTCTCCCGAATAGCCAAGCCCATGACTGAACTAACGAAGAAAGGAGTAAAGTTTGAGTGGACCGATAAGCAGGAGAATGCATTTCAAACGTTGAAAAAGAAGTTGTGTGAAGCTCCTATACTTGCCTTACCTGAAGGTACCGATGATTTGATTGTGTATAGTGATGCATCTATCACGGGTTTGGGTTGTGTACTGATGCAGAGGGACAAGGTGATCGCCTATGCTTCCCGCCAGTTGAAACCACATGAGAAGAATTACCCTACCCATGATCTGGAATTGGCCGCAGTTGTATTTGCATTAAAATTGTGGAGACATTATCTTTATGGTACAAAATGCACTTTGTTTACTGATCATAAAAGTTTGCAGTATGTCTTTAATCAAAAGGAGATGAACGTGAGGCAAAGGAGGTGGATGGAATTACTTAAGGATTACGATTGTGAAATCAAATACCATCCGGGAAAAGCCAATGTAGTGGCGGATGCACTAAGTAGGAAGGTGCAAAGTTCTTCTTGTAAGTTGATGAGCATGCAAGTTCAAGCCAAGTCGGGGCTACTTGATCGAATTAAAGAAGCACAAGTGAGGGCATTGATGAAGGATAACATTGACAATGAAAGTATTGGAAAGAAGAAACGTCTTGTGATGGAGACTAATAGCCGTGGGTTTAAAACATACAAGGGTCGAATTTGGGTGCCATTGCTTGGTGGTAACCGAGAATTGATCCTGGAGGAAGCCCATAGAAGTAGATATTCAGTACATCCCGGTGTCACCAAAATGTATGCAGATTTAAAGCCGATCTATTGGTGGCCGGATATTAAAGGAGAAGTAGCTCATTTTGTAGCAAAGTGTTTGACGTGTGCGAGAGTGAAGACGGACCATCAAAAGCCGTATGGTTTGTTGCATCAATTAGAAATTCCCGAGTGGAAATGGGATCATATTACCATGGACTTTGTAACAAAGCTACCTAAAACGCCGAAAGGGAATGATATGATATGGGTGATTGTAGATAGATTGACGAAGAGTGCTCATTTTCTAGCTACCCGACAAGATGTGCCTTTAACGAAGATGGCAAAGATGTACATTGATGAAGTAGTTGCGAAACATGGAGTTCCTTTATCTATTGTTTCGGATCGAGACTCGAGGTTTGTGTCAAACTTTTGGAAGGGTCTTCAACGGGAATTGGGTAGTAGAATAAATTTGAGTACCGCCTATCATCCCCAAACCGATGGGCAAAGTGAGAGAACCATTCAAACCTTGGAGGATATGTTGAGAACGTGTGTACTCGAATACGGTGGAGCATGGGATGATCATTTGAGAATGATTGAGTTTGCTTATAACAATAGTCACCATGCAAGCATTGGAATGCCACCATTTGAGATGTTATATGGAAGAAGGTGTAGGACTCCAAGTTGTTGGATGGAGCCCGGTGAAAAGCAGTTGACCGGTCCCGAAATTATTGAAATTACCTCTGAAAAGGTTAATGTAGCTAAAGAAGCTTTGCGTGTGGCAAGAGAAAGGCAGAAAACTTATGCAGATAAGAAAAGGAGACCGATCGAGTTTAATGTTGGTGATTTAGTGATGCTGAAAGTATCACCTTGGAAAGGAGTTATTCGATTTGGAAAGAAGGGGAAGTTGAGTCCACGTTTCATTGGACCTTTTAAAGTAGTGAAGCGCATTAAAGATGTGGCATATCAGTTGGAATTACCTCCAGAATTGGATGGAATTCACAACACTTTCCATGTATCCTACTTGAGGAAATGTTTAGCTGAGGAGTCGAGTGTGATTCCTATTAAAGACGTGAGTATTGACCCAATGAAGAGAATAGTAGATGAACCGGTAGCGATACTTGGAAGAAAGCAAAAGAAGTTACGCCGAAAAGTGATTGACCTTGTGTTGATAAAGTGGAAGCATAATCATGGAGAAAGCTTAACATGGGAAACTGAAGCAGTAATGAAGGAAAAGTATCCCGAGTTGTTCCTTACTGATGAGATTCCGAGGACGGAATCCTCTTAAGGGGAAGGTAATTGTAACATCCCAAACTTTTCTTTACTAGTTGACTAATGCCGTTAAGTCAACATCGTGTGTGTCGTTAAGTCTATTGTAGATTTAATGCTTATATGAAGTTAATGTGTGTTATGTGTGAGGCTTGTAAGCCTAAATGTTAATGTAGTATAAATGTGTGTAATATGAAGGTTAATGTCTATGTAGTGACATTTAATGAAGGATTAATGTTGTATGTGGTCAATAATGTAGTTTGTGACCAATAATGAAGGATTAGGAAACTTAGGGGTTAGTTTTGACATGTGTGCAAAGTCAAAAACGGGTTTAGAGGTTTAAGGTTGTCATTGAGAGCCTTATACAGATTTTCTTCCTCTAAAACAAGCCCTAGTTGATCCCCTCCCTTCCCTCTCTAGTTCCTCCCTAGATCTTATTCGTTTTGGAGCCGAATCGATCGTGTATTGCTTAGATCTTGGATCTTTATCACCAAATACAGGTAATATAGGTATTCCTCAGTTGAGAATTGATTGTGTGAGTCTTATATTAGTCTTAATCCAGGCCATAAGGGTGTGGGTTGGGTTATTTGATTAAACGTTCATCAATTTGATGTTATTCGAATGATTAAATGGTTGGTTTATGATGTTAATGATTAAAAGATTATAGTATGGTTAAAGATGATGAAAGTGCAATTAAAAGGATTAATTTTAAGTCCCCAGTTGGATTTGGGGTAGGGGTTCGTATGGAATTCGTTTAATCAAAGTGTAAAAGTTAGTTGCTGGTCTGCACCCCTGGTGCGACGCACCAAAGGGCTGGTGCGGCGCACCCATTATGGATATGAAGTTTCTGGAGAGTTGGTGCGACGCACAAGGTGAGAGGTGCGGCGCACCACTGGCCAGTTTTGTTTTTGGTACACCCCGATATGCGACGCACCAAGGGATGGTGCGGCGCACCTGTCTTTAATCTAAACTCCCTGGAGGATTTGTGCGACGCACCAGAGAGTAGGTGCGGCGCACCCTTTATTGATAAAAATTCCCTGGAAGATTGGTGCGACGCACCACATGGAAAGTGCGGCGCACCATATGCCCAGATTTCACAAATGAGTCGCTTAGCTTACATTTCGATCTTATACTTGTTCTAGGTTATTGGAGACACCTAGTCATCGTTGTATTGTGCTTGTAGCTTGTTGTTAACCGTATCGAGGTAAGATACACTACTTTTGTCACGCTGAGGGTTCAACAAGCAAAGGTTTCATACTTATAACTTCCTTAACGGTAACTTATAATATATGTGGGTATCTCGGGTTACACGGGAGGTATTATGGGGTATGTAGTTGACCATGAGACCTGAAATGCAGACCTTAATGTAGTGAAATGAAGTATGGTTCAATGTAGGGTATTGTTATGCAGTTTATGTAGATTTATGAAGTGTCTTATTATGTGTGAAATGTAGAAATGAAGTGGTTGTGTGACATATGCATACTACATGGCTTGTACACCTAGCTCACTAGACTTGGTAGGTTGCCATGTCACTTGCACGTTTAAGGGCCCAAACGAAATGAAGGGTAATGTGTGATTATGTTTAGGTTATGTGTGTTTCCTAAACTATTATGTGTGGGATCGAGCTCGTAAATATGATGCAGGGAAAGTGTTAAGCTTAACCCGTACAAGTCTTAGCCGGACGAGTACGTTGACGTAGTTGTTGCTTGGGTGGCTCCTTGCAACATGGTCTTTATAATGCAGGGCGAGTAATACGAGGGGTTTGACCAACCTCCACATACGGATTACTCTTGGATTGGCTTGCCATTCCTTAACGACGTACGATGATTAGTCTTTTGGTTGATCATCTAGTCGGGTGTGATGCAGGGCACACTTATATGCAGATAATGAAGATATGTGTGACAATGTGGAACTAATGCAGGATAGGCACACTTAGGATGATTATCCTAATTGAATTGAAGTTGATATGCAGTTATGTGTGTCGTGTGTCATACCTAATGAGTTTGTCTATTAATGAAGAAATGTTTTAATTGGACAAATGCTTTTAAATTAAGTGTGATCTTACTTAGCTATTCTTATAGCTAACACTTGTTTCTTTAATGTGGTTGTTCCCTCAGGTTTAGCTTGATGGACTAGTGACGCAGGACTTATGAGCTTGGGTAGATGCGATGAAGGAGCCTTAGCTACCCATAGTTGCTTATTATGGAGACTTTAGATTACATTTCATTTTGATGTCGAATTTATGTAATAATGTGTGAACGGTTGTTTAATGTTGGGCAACCGTTGGGTTTTCATTTGAACTAATGTTTGATATGGCATGTAACACCAATTAAACGCAGAAACCAAAATGTTTTTATCGGTTTTGACTTACGGTCTTTACTTCCGCAATTTAACACCGTTAGGTGAAAGATTTTTGAAAACCCATATTTTTAAACGTCGGGTGTTACAATTATAAACTATGCAAATCATATTATGTATAAATGTATTTTTAAAACGACAACGTTTTGTGTCGTTCAGTATATCTTGTGTTGTGAATCCATGTACGTCATACCCCGGATAGGGCGGGTGTGACAGAAGGTGAGTGTGTGTAAACTCACCTCCGATTACTGAACTACACCAGCCGCTGAACTATCCACCGTCATCGCCGGTTCTCTACCTCTATTCTCCAGCCGACATCAATGGCTGCCATTGATTTTTTGTTCGTAGGTATTATTTGTATAAGTAATCTGGAAAGATATTAGATTAGATTGTTTTTTTCAAAAATACCCAATATTATTTTCTAGGGTTCTTTGTTGAAAACATTGTGGATTATCTATTTATTTATTTTTTTTGAGAGAGATATGTACCCAGATTGTTAAGATTGAAATATTTGGAGAAAGTAAATGGATTTAAGAAATGCAATGAAGATTTTTGGGTGGATTTTGTGAAGATGGAATCATTGTTGGGGAACTAAACAACAGATACAGTTTTAGTGTTTTTTTTTAAATATATTACGTGGTATATGACGTGGAACCACGTGGCGGGCCATTTGGCAAGCAAAAATTTTCAGCCGATAATTATATTATTCATTCAGTTTACCAGGTTGCTAACATACAATGAACCCAAATAAAGTTTCTTTCCTACAATAGTAGCTGAAGACAAGTTACATTCATACACATATATTTTTCCCATTATTCTTATTTCGAACATTAATGAACTTTTTTGGCAATTTTATGCTTTGTGCTAGACACACGCATCTCATTGCATCCGTTTGTTTGATTTATGAACTTTGATTAGTATATGAGTATTTGATTGTGTTATATCTGTTTACATTTTACAACAATGCCAATGTGACGTTACTCCTTAGAGACATGAGATTTTACAGCTAATCTCTATTCCCTTTTTTAGTTTTTCATGGTTTTACTTATTGCTAATTTGGATTATAACAAATATTTCACTAAAAAAAACACCTCCACGGTGGCAGTGATTAATGGAAATGGTCATGGATAACACTCCGGTTAGGTAGTAAATAAAATCTCTTCTTCTTGGAATACCTTGAATAGAAAAAACATCAACTGTTTACATGTGTTTCACTAAACATTACATCAAATTTGGAGGAAAAAGCATTTTTGACAAGTATCTTACATTATAATCGATTCTAGCATGCGTTAAAGTTTCACCAAAAATTGATAATCACCTATTTACCTATACATATCAACCAGCTAAAACAATATATATACCCGATAAGTTAAAATAGTTTTTATTTATGTAGATTAAAAACATGTTCAATTATATAGAAGATTTCTGTACATGTAACTTTATATTCTCATAACCAAACACCATATAACGAGTAATCTCTAAATTTAAAACGCTAGATATATTATACTTTCATCTAGATTTGCCAGTGGGGTTGGTGGCTCATTGGTAAGGTCTTTGACCTTGGGATGATCCATCTGGGTTCGAGTCCCACTTCCCACATTTGTGGGGTGGATTAATAGGGTTTTTCGAGAGTCCTGGTTTCCAGGCATACGTGTAATTTAGGAGTAGGAGTAGAATAGAATGCCGTTAAAAAAAAAAAGATTTGGTATTTATTACTCCCAAGCCACATTCAAGTTGGTCTAGTCGTAAATGACTTAAAATCCTTACAAGGTCTCAAGTTCAAATTTTACTAAGTAAACATCGTGCCTACCCGTTTTACACAAACAGTCGACCATCTTCTTCCTTCACAAGTCATACACCACATAGGAAAAAAATTGCACGCTCATGTGATGAAAAGATAAAAATATTAGTGCTTTTAACTACCTTTTACTTGCTTTATCAAAGGTTAATAAAGAAGTGAGACGGCTCGCTAATTGAGCCCAAATTCTTGTAGTTATTTATAAGACATTTCATATGTTTTATAATCACATAAATGTAGGTCATATTTTCATATAATATCGAGTTCTTCATTCAAGTCATTAGTCCTAGATAGATTACATGGGTAAATTAGGGATTGACGTATACTCAACTCGTGACGACCATGTGGTGTACGCAAGAAACCGAACCACATCCATTCATTATATGTTTCGTAGCCAAAAAAACTTTCGGTGTGGATTTATATTTGATGGAGACTAATCCAAACATGGATAACTCATTTAGAAGATGTCCATCTGTGGTGCATTAGTTAATTTGAGAAAATGTGTGGATGTTTTAGTAGATACAACTCTTTTGGACCGATTGAAAGACATGGAAGTAAGGTCCATTTCAACTTTAGGAAAAACGAGAAGTGACATTGCAGGGGACAATGTATAACCATTTAAATTTACTTGAATTTCATGTAGAACATAGTTATGTAAATCTAAAGCAAAATAATTTCATCTAATTGATCAAAACGACTTATGTTGATTCGAGATTTCGAACTTAACATTTTAATCCTTTCCAAGTACATATTGAAATAATACCAACAACTTTATTCTCACCTTTAAAGGAAGTCATAGAAAAAAGGTCAAGGGTGTTCATGAATGGTTAACTAGATTTCGGTTATATGAAAATCAGTTAATTGGAAATATCAATTTTTCAATTTCTTGAATAACATAAACTACCAATTATCCGTTTCTTTTATTTGTAAAATCTAACTAGAAGTAGAATGCAATAAACCAAAATGTAGTAATACAAGCCAGAAATTTCTATGGCGTAACTTTCATACATTTTTTAGTGATGAAAGTTACACTATTAAATGGTGGGTCCACTACAAATAATATTGCATTTGTTTACACTTTTAGTTAGCGTGAACAAATTAAAAAATTTGTCACGCTTTTATGTGTGTAAAAATATGAAGAACTAAAAGTGTGTAGAAATTAATCCACACTTAAAATTGTGGTATTCTAAAAGTTCACACTTTTTAGTGTGAACTTTTAGAATACCACAATTTTAAGTGTGGATTAATTTCTACACACTTTTAGTTCTCCATATTTTTACACACATAAAAGCGTGACACATTTTTTAATTTGTTCACACTAACTAAAAGTGTGAACAAATGCAACATTATTTGTAGTAGTCCTAAATTACCCATGAAGTCGCTCCAATTAAGGTGTGGGACCCAAATTGCCCATGGAATTGTACCCACTGAAGGGTGTTTCACTTGGGGTCACCCCAATTGAGACCAGAAATAGGAGGTCTCATTGCTACAGTTGTTTGAATAAATAATGTCTGTATGGATTAAGTTAATACAGTTGTTTTTTGTTTATTAAATAAATAAACAAACACTTTTGATGACTTAATGGATTAAGTATTTTTGATTAAGTCATAACTTAATTTATTAACTCCCAAACAAACACCACCTTAATTGTCTATTAACAATCATTATATATTCTATTCACTAAACCATTCGTTATCTTTATATATACTAAAAGACAACAGACCTAATAGCTTATTGACCAATCATAACTCTTTATTTATTTAAATTAACCTTTGATGATGTCATCATCTATCAATTAGTTAAAAAATGAAATATTATAGCCGAATTATTCTAATTGCCGAAAGTAAATCTTTGAGTTTGTGGTGTTTAATGTGAATCCTACTTAATCTAAAATTCTATATATATACTAGCTAATTAACCCGGGTTCAATCCGGACTTATTAATAAAAGTTTTGTAATATTAAGTTACGTTGATATTTAAGTTTTATAGAATAGTTCAACCATACTCATAACCTCGAAATAGTATACCTTATATTTCGAATAAATATTATTAGTTTATTAAGCCGTATAATATATGGATAAATTAAAAATCTGTTATGACAATAGATGGTTGAAATTTAAAAGACCATGTATAAAATATTAGAGTTTTCAAAAGAAATAAAAACTTATTTTTTTATAGAAAAGGACATCATAAATAACAAAAATAAAAATGAAATAAATTTAAAAAAGTAAAGTGCTTATGATATCATAAGTAAATTAAACAAAAAAAAACTAAACTTTAAAAAAGAATTTGGAGATAACAAATAAGTTATTTTAATAAAATGATGATGTCATAACAATCGTCTTTTATTTAATATATCCAGGCTGATTGATAATATTAAGACGAAAAGAGATTGTGACACTATTTTTGAAAATTGGCATATAGTCGTTTCAAGGGAAAAAAATTAATTAAATTACATTTTAATTTACATGAGACTTAGGCTAGAAAAGAATAAATCATAAATCAATTAGAAAATGATTTAAACTTTAAATAGGATGATGTCATAAATCAAGACAATAAAAAAGAAATAATTAATATAAAGAAGTCTAATAATGACAAGTAAGCATTGTTTAGAAATAATGATGTTATAATAATTTTGTTTTATTTATATAAGAGATATATATATTATGAACGACACTTTATATTTTGTTAACATAGGGACTACTCCATTTTTTATCATATTAATATTTATTTTCTATTATTTTCTATTTTAGCATTATAATTGAGCAATCACAAATATGAGATAAACGTTCACAAATATGAGATAAACGTTCTTTTATGATAATAATAATAGATTTAAATGCAGTTTTTAAACACGGACAATTGAACGTTGCGATATTTCGAGTTAAATCGAGAAGTATCTTAAGGTGATGATAATCAACAAATGTCAAATAAAAAAATATAAACAAATATTATAACGTATTATAAAAGATGAAATACAATATATGCGTTCAATGTTTTAGACTTATATATTCTTTTAATTTGATTTTACCTACAACTTTTTACTTGTATATTCACATATGTAAAAATTTATCTTATCTTAAAAATGTCATAAATATATCCCGTATGTTTTACACGGACATAAATCATATATATATTAAAAGATAACTGACCTAACCTCAATTGACCAATCACAATTCTCAATTTCTCTAATTTAAATAAATTACCACATGTCAAAGCCTTGATATGATATTGATAGATGAACAAATTAAACGTTTTTGTCAATGTTTCAGTATTACATTATGTTACTTTGATTTTTATTACATTATTTATATTTGAAATTACCGGTTTAAACTTTCATAATTTTAATTACGTACATTCTTTATGGAGTATTTGAATTCAACTGGTTTTTTCTTTCACAACTTTTATTAGATTTTGATATGTCATAAACAATCCGTGTATTTGACACGGGTCTAAATCTAGTAGTCCTGTATAACATAAACATCAATTATTAAGATTTTCAATTCCAAAAGTGACTATGAACTGAAATAACATGAAGGCTTAAATAGCAAATGACTACACAGAAGAATAGAGAAATTCGGTTGGATTAACCGGAATGCGGAACAGTTCAATGGTTTCTCAAGCGGGTTTTTTGGTTTCGGAATATTTTGAACACCCCTGTGGCCCTGTATAGTACTTATTAAAACTCATAACTTATTATCTTAACTATTCAAGAATGTACAATAGTTTATAACTGGGATATGAAGGAAAGATCAAAGTACATTCAGATTGTTATGTACTTTATAAATTATAAGTAAATTAATATGAACACGTCTAAACAGTATAGTGATTTTGAAACATGCAACACACATTCCTTTATATATGCATCCCTTCAATATGAAGTAATGTGTAGAAATAATGGAACGTGCAATACCTTTTTGGAACAATTTTGTTATGACCAATTAGTGTTTCGGACCACTTCATGTGCACTTATTACCATAACAAAAACCTTACACAATATATCATTCAATGTTCCTGTACTTTTCATCCACGAGGAACACAAACATAAAGCAAGTTCGTGTCTTCGATTACATTTTGGCCAATCCATTTATATGCATGATACATAAATAATGTCCAAGGGAGGTGGGAGGTTTTTTTTTCTTGAGGATTGCATGTTAAAATCTGAGCATTGGTGAATTATTAATTTGGTGAAAAATTAACAGCTAAAAACAAAAAATTGTCCGTTCCAAAAAAGTTGTCCGAAAGAAAAAAAAAGATCGAAAAGATAATGATAAATATGATATTTTAAACAGTCAGTCGATATTCGAAATAAATAGACACCTCACCATACAAAGGTGAAGCTCTGCACGTACTCTAGACTACGAGATATAGACGATGAACCGTTATAGGTTATTCAAAGGAAAAACCTCCAAGACATGTCACTCTAAAGAGTCGAACACATGATCTGAAGTAAAACCGGGATGACTCCAACTAGTTGATGTATTCTTCATTGTCAACGATAAAAATAATAACCAAACTCAGATTGATCTTTTAGTAAGCATATAATTAGGAACATTAATTTAGGATTTCATTATGTTAAATGTACGAGGTGTAGCATTACTAAATATGGAAATTGATGTAAGAAGTGTAGGAAGTCTTCAAACCGCTGTGTTTCTCGCCAGGGGATATCTAAGGGTGTTGGCATCGGACGGATTATGGGTGCGTGGTGGGCGTGGCACCACGACGGAACACCGCCGCCAACGTCCCACCACGCGTGGTGGTGAAGAATTGCGTGGTCAGACCACGCAAGTGAACTTGCGCGGGAGTGAGGATCTAGGCAGTGTAACGGTTAGTTTCTCTTTTCTTTTCTTTTTTTTCTTTTTTTTTTAATCACCTGAAATCAGATATAGATACAAGATATATATATGTATAGATCGATGCTATGTTGAAGATGAATAGATGAGGAGCGGCCCACTTTTTGTAAACTATTATAATTTTTCATTTCTAACCCTAAACTATTATATATATTTTCTTTCTTTTTTTAACTATTTTTGTGAATATATTGTTATTATAGGTTTATTTCTAATCTTTTTATTAAAGAAATTATATTATATATATTATGTAATGTTTAATATAAGTTTATGTTTTAAATAAAATGAAAAAGGTAGTGAGTGGTGAAGTGAGTGGTCGGATGCCAACAAAATTTGGATGAGTGGTGAAGTGAGCTGGCATAATATGATTGGTTAAAAGTGATTGGTGAAAATGGGATTGGGTGGACCAATGCCAACCCTAGTCTAAAATACAATTCGTACAGCACCAAGAACTCTTACAACCGGCCCTTGTCAAATCCAAGTCAAATATCGATTTTACAATTCTAGTTCCATAGTCCATACTAATCTTATTTACCTATCCTACATTATGTTTAATAATTGTGCTGATATTTGGTTACAAACCTATGATCATTTGTAGGTGAAATTTTCTATTTATTGTTGCTAGGTCATCTATTTTAAATTTTTAATCTAATTTGATCTTCAAAACCAACTAATCAAATTGTGGGACCTTAACTGTATAAGTGTATATCAAGGAATGAAAATCCAAAATTCTCAAAGTGGATTTCATGATAAAGTGTTTTGTACTTGCCACTTTATATATGTTTAACGTGTGTTATATTTTTACGTAACATCAAATGATCAAATCTTAGCCCTCAATCATTCATTTGTAGGGAACTAAGTACCAAAAATATCAAAGGTGTTAAAGTGTATTTGTCTCATGATAAAATTTATGTGCATTTCAATATTTTAAAACTTTAATAGTAGAAGAAAGAAGCTAGGAAGAAAAGATTGAATGAAATATACAAGTATGGACTATGGAGAAAAAGGATAAATTAAGTATTTGATTTTTTTAGGTTATCCACCTATATAAATTTACTTATAGATCTACTAAGTACGTCTTTTATTTCATTACTTAATTATATATATCATTTTAGTTTTTCAAAAACTAATTGTTTACTACTAAAAGTAAGATTTAAGAGTCAAGAATGAGATATCGAATATTATAGCTCGAAGCTATTTTGTCAAGTTATTATTAACGAAAATGTAGGCAGAAGAGTCTTTTGTAAACATTTGGGGTCATTTTATAAATGTTAGAATTTTTTCTTTTGAACAACATAGTAGATTAAAAAAAAAGTTTAAATAAATAAACAAACTACAAACAAAAGTATACAAATTATTGTCATGTGAAGTGGACCAATTAAGTTAATTTTTTTTTTTACTTTCATGTTTCTCTTCATATTTTATTGGTGATGAAGTTTGTAAATTTTTAATTTGTAAAAAAAAAGAAAAAGATTTTCTTCCTATTGAAACACAAGCAGATTCAAGATCCGAACCAGGTTCGCAAAGAACATTTGCCCCCTTGCTGAACTACATTAGCAGCAGCCCAAGTACCAAAAAGAAGAAAAAAAAGAGCATGTATATGGCCCATTTTCTTTTTCAGTATTTTTTTCCTTTATATTTCGAAAAACAAAGAGTACGAATGAATCAATAGTTTCGTTAGCCACGAGATTTTTATAATAGGATATCATTACTTTTATTATTATTGGATTTATTATTTTAGTGGTATTTATTTAGACAAATTCATGCCGTGGCGAAGCTAGAAAATTTTCAGTGGGGGGTCGGGATCTAATTTTTTTTTCCTAACGCTAAAATGGGGGGTCGAAACCGAGTATATCGAAATTTTTCTACACGAAAACTATATACTCCCTACATCGCAAAAAAAATTTCGGGGGTCGGGCGCCCCCCGCCCCTATTAAGCTGCGCCCCTGATCATATTTGTAAAAGTTATGAAATCATTTTGACTAAGAAAAAGTGAAATAATATACTAAAAATAAATCAACGTATTACATTGATAATCATGTGGTAATTCTATTTATTTGTTTTTCTTAAAGGCATATTATCTTACTCCTAATCTTAAATTGCACAAATGTTTCGTATGAAACCTAAGACTTTTGAAAACTCCTCCAATAATACACCCTTAAAAATGTAGAGAGTAAATCTCGAACCATATAAATTCCTTCAAGGTTAAAGACATTCCTTATGGGCAACAACCACATTGTTAAGTTATATTTTGAATTTAAGTTTGATGAATGTGTTATTAGTTATTTGAACTACCATTATACACGTATAATGCGACATGGGTAATATTTTCTTATTAGTGTCAATTAACGATTTTTATGATGATTTTAGGTTGTTACATGGTTACATAGATAACGTAATTTGTTACTCGTATATTATTTTTTTTGAGAAGAAAAAAAATATTCAATAAAAAATAACTATATATATTATAGATTATGAAAAAAATATTTAGTTTTTGTAAGACATGTTTGGCTTTTCATAATTAATATTTTGAAAAGTTAAGTTATAATGTACTAAATAGTTTAATCACATAGATTAACAACTTAACTAAATAAGATAGCTATATAAGATATTAGCTGTAAAAGTATATTACGTATTTTTTATTCTTTATATTAAAAATTTAAGTAAATTAATAATTGTTGTATAATTTTTATTATGAAGTTTGAAGTATGGATAGTGAATTTGTTGTGAATTCATTGATACATTGTGTTTTTCTTATTATTTTATTAATTCAATCAAGGATATTTATTCCTTTACTTGAAAATGAAAGTTTGTTTTCAAATATGAAGTTTTTTTAATAGGTTTTTTAGTTTTAAAAATATAATTTTCTTATATAAATTTTTGGGTATATTTATATGAGAGACTTTCAGTTAAACAAGGGCAAAGTTCTTTTTTCACCTGTCTTTTCATTTAATTATGTTAAAAATTTGTATTAAGATTCTACCTTGATAATTTTCACAGTATAGTAAACTTCCACAATTTATTTCTTCCAACTTGCTAATTTTTTAGTGTTTCACCTTACTTAAGACCAATAATCTCACGTTTAACAGACTTTTATTAAATTTTCACTTTGGTCGTAATATGTATTTTACAAACATCTTATTTCTATTTATTTATCACATAATAATTAACTTTATCACTGCTCCTGTTAATTTAGCCAATTAATTATTTCAATCATACTTGGAAAACATAGAATATTTTAAAATATTGGATATATTAGTGATTTCAAGCAAGCCGTAATATATAACTATGTCTATGCAAACTTTGGTTATTTTGTGGAAATACATCAATGTATCTATACTCTCTTATAAAAATTATAAGGGTGGTGTTGAAAGTTTAGAATTTTTTGGATATGAAAAATTACCAACTTACTCTTCCCCTTAAAACTAAACACAAATATCCTCATTCTCTCTTTCTCTCTCCGCCAAAACAACACACACACAAATATTTTTTCTTTCTATATACCAAAACAACACACACCCCCTTTATTTCCGTCAATAACCACTGCCGTCGTCCATCATCACCAACACCCCCGCCACCGCCGTCCATGATATCCGCCGCAACGCGCGGGTACCATGCTCGTCTATCCTAATATAAATAGATGACTTCTCCTAGATGGAGTTGATTATTTAGGCTAAACGGAGTGGAGCGATAAAGGAAGGCGATCAACCGGATTTCGCCGGCAAGTCGCCGGGCACACCGGCCCGGCTAGGCGATCTGCCTTCCAAGCGATCTCCATGGGTTGCCGTTGACTCTTTTACTTGCGTATCTTTTTCAAACTTCAAAGCTTTTTTCTTTTCTTTTTTTATTTCAAATATGTAATATATGTAGATAGGTAGATATTTTTTTTTTAATTCTGATGTATTGATGATGATTTTTTTTCCAAGTATTGCAGGCGGCTCTATTGCTATGATGATTTTTTATTTTTTATTTTATACCCCTGCACTATTGTATGTTTTACAAGTTAGTTATATTAGTTTTGGTTGGTTTTATTATAAACTCTAACAAATAGTTATGTTCATTTTTAACCCCTAACTAGTACATTTGTTAATTTTGCATTATGTTTAGTGTTAATATTAATAAAGTTAGCAATTAATGTGTTTTTAATCAGATTATTTATGGTATTTTTATGTTTTAAATAAAAAGAAAATGCATTTTTATCTAATATTAAGTCAAAAACAAAAATAAAATAAAATAAAAATCAATCATTAGGCTACCCCACCTTTCAGTCAACTCCACTCCCTTTTTTTCCCCCAGGCAACCCCCAGCAACTCAGGATGCCACATGGCGCGACGTGGTGCAAGTAGCCCAACCCCCGGCAATACCACTCCCGATAGCCTTAGAAGTATTGGCTTATATGTAACATAACAACTAATATAAATAAGTCTTTTGCATTAAATAAGATTCCATATGTTTAATCTACTATTAGTTTTTAGTATTTAATAATAACTGATAAGAGCACAAGCTTAATGTATCAAGGGGCTGAATGTATAAATAAAATTTGTATATATTAAATAAAAAATAGGTAATTGACGGTTATTTTTATTTATTAAGTCAAGAAAAGAACATGAAATTTGACTAAATGCATTAAGTTATTAATTATTAAGTCTATTAAGTAAAAAAGAATATATCCTAATTGTTGTATACTTGTATGACTAATTGTCTCACATTCTATTTTAATACTTTTTTTTCTTACTTTTAACAAGAATCGCATTCATTATTTTAATTTAATTTGGAATGATATAAACGAGGTTATAAACTAGTATCTAATTTGATATGATGGCTCAACAATGATAAAACTTGACTGTACAAATTTTTAATGGTTAAAGTTATGTAGAATGGCTTGAACGTTTATGTTTGAATATCTCCGTTTGACATGTTTGGAAATTACCTAGCGGATGGGCAATAAATAATCAAACTATCAAACGGTATATGATCTTGAAGGAGTGGAATGACCCATCAATTTAGAGGATGGGAGTTCATATATTAAGAAGGATTGGTCATCGTTTTTTTTTTTTTTTTTTTTTTTTAACGAGAACTGTATTCACTTGACATGCACATATTTTGTTTCAAATTTCACCTTCTTTTTCTATGGACAATAAGAATGTATATTATATGTATAAGCCAATAATGTCTAGCCTAGCTGGTCAGAGGCACTGTCGGTTTTACCCAAGGTCTTGAATTCGATCCTTAGGGATGACAAACATTGAGTTTTTCCTTCCGAATACTTGTAACGGCTCATAGTCACTATTTTGTTGTCTAGGGTACGTGCAAAGCTTTACCATTATACGGTAAAGTTTCTCTGATGTCATATATCGACGGAATGTTCGGAAAAAAACCCCACTATACATCTACTTGACCTTTCGACTAATAGAGTTATGTATCCAACACATATGTATCTTCAACTGATTTTCCCCATTTTTGGCACAATAATCTCATGTTAGTTTGAGCAACCAAATCCTCAGATCCAAGAAGTCAAAACTTAAGTACAAGTCAAAATAGTACACTTTTATTTTTAACCCTTTTGTATTATTAAAATATAATAATGATTTTTCCAATTAAAACAATCTGCCATCCCTTAATAGTTAATACACTAATAATAACTTACACCCCAGTCTTATTCACAGATCAATATATGCTTGAATCCAAATAATGTACAATATTTTTACATGATATACAAGCCAACTATTTAATGTCACTCTAAAATAATCAGTTTTTGTTCTTTGTATAGTCATGACAAAATATTTAAAGCGTGAGTGAAAATGGAATCCTCATTTAATGCAGATGTGCTGGCCATTATTAACCTCTTCTCTCTACCACTTCCCCCTCTATTTAGTTTTCAGTTACAAAATTAGAAACAAGACACTTCATATGACAAAAAATATATATATATTCACTTATATATATATATATGAATAAATCATTTTTTTCATTGGTTAACTTCCAAGCTCTCCATTTCCTTTTACCCTAGGCAAAGAATATTGCACATTCTTTCTCTATTTCTCTCTTCATACATACTATACATACATACAAAACAACTAAATTATATTTTGTAGTTATATTTATATTTTTATGTTATATATTAATAGTAATATCAACAAGATTCATTCATGGTCTTTGTTTTCTTTCTTCTAAAGAAGACAAACAAAACACCCTCTTAGCCTCCTTTTCTCTTCTAACCCCTACATATATATCTATATATATACATACACATATGTTTTGTAGTTTTTTCACTTGACAAACAGATTCAGCATCTTCTTTGTTTGTCTTTCCTTATAAGATGACAAACAGAACAACATAATCCTTAAGTCCTTTCTCTTTCATTCCATCAAACTTTTTTTTATTTTTTTATTTTTCAAAATGTGTGTGTGTATATATATCTGATTGTTGATGATATATGAGAAGTAGTTTAAAGATGAGAAATTTAGCAACCTGTTATAGTGACCATGCAATCAAGGTTTCAGATTCATATTGTTCAAGGAGTAATTCAACAAATATATATGTCTCTCCATCTTTCAATATTCCTTCAATCCAAAATGAAGTTTCTATTTTTTACAAAGTCAAGCTCTCTACACAAAACCTTTTATTCATCACACTCACATGGTCAACTCATAATATTGACTTTGCCTTCACTATACACCTTAATGAGCCTCATTCCAACACTTTAAAATCCTTTTGTTTGAAAAATATTAAAGGGTCCAAAAAAATTGATCAGTCATTTGATTCAAAGATTGAACTTATTTGGGATCTTACTAAAGCCACTTATGAAATAGGGCCCGAACCGGTCAAAGGGTACTTTGTCGCGGTTTTGGTGAATTCTGAGATTATTTCATTTGGTGACATTGAAAATTTGGAGTTCAAGAAACTTGCTTTAGATTACTCTTTTGCAAAATGTTCATTATTATCGCGTAATGAACGTTTTTTAGGAAACTCTGAGTATTCAACTAAGGCTAAGTTTTTCGATACTGGGACATGGCATGATATAATGATCACGTGCTTGGCAGATGGCATGAGGACTAATACTTCTTTGAGTCTGTGTGTTTCTATTGACAAGAAGAATGTGATTCATATAAAGAGATTAAAATGGAATTTTCGCGGTAATCAAACAGTTTTTTTGGATGGTATGGTTGTGGATTTGATGTGGGATGTTCATGACTGGTTTTTCGAGTCGAGTTCAAAATCGAGATCAAGATCAAGGGCTGGGATCTTCTTGTTTAGACCAAGAAGTGGATTGAATGGCAGATTATGGCTTCAAGAGAAGAATTTGGATGACAAAGAACAAGATAATATTGGACCTTCATTGTTGATTTATGCTTGTAAGAACCCTGATTGATTTTTTTAAGTTTGTGTTTTTTGTGCATGATTTTATTTTTTTTTATTAGAATCATCAAAGTTTGCTAATTCTAATGATCAGATTTTAT
Organism: Erigeron breviscapus; assembly: GCA_034093135.1. Lineage (NCBI taxonomy): Eukaryota > Viridiplantae > Streptophyta > Magnoliopsida > Asterales > Asteraceae > Erigeron > Erigeron breviscapus. The sequence goes on from CM067169.1 coordinate 63,644,189, forward strand.
TAAAACTTTCTTTCTTTCTTTTTTTTTTTTTTACTTTTGAAATATCTTTTGATATTTTTTTGCAATTTTCATTTTTAACTTTAACGTTGTGATCAGAAGTACATTGAATATTGGGTTACTTTTTTTATGTGGATGTAATTAGTATTAAATTTGTGACCTTAAACGCATGTCTATAATGAGTAATGTATTTTCATCTGCCCATTCTTAAATTTAAACTAGTTTTTTAACCCCGGGCGTTGCCCCGGAAAACATAACGATACGTAAAACTTGCAATGTGTATAAGATGGGTGATACATACGTAAAAATAAGCGCACATTACAAAAGCGTATCATAAATCTAAAAAAAACAACATGAATAATAAAAAATAGTACAAAAGACTATTTAAAAAAATACTGCATCATAGTGTCATGTGGTTATTTAGGGGGTGCTTGGTTGGGGGTATTATGGGGTAAGGAATGGGTAAGGGAATGATTAATCATGCTTGGTTATGTGTAAGTAATGCAATCATTAATCAATAATGGGTAATGGAGCATTACTTGTCGTCTCCACCACCACCACCTGCCGCCACCTATCACCACCACCACCTCACCACCTGCCACCACCACCACTGCACCACCACCACCACCTGCCGCCACCTATCACCACCACCACTTGTCCCACTCTCCACCACCACCACCTGCCGCCACCTATCACCACTACCTGCACCACCTGCCGCCACCTATCACCACCACCACCACCTGCACCACCTGCCACCACCACCACCGTCACCACTGCCACCACCACCACCTGCCACCACCACCACCAGTCACCACTTGCCGCCACCACCACCACCAGTCACCACTTGCCACCACCACCACCACCACCACCTGCCGCCACCTATCACCACCACCACCGTCACCACTTGCCGCCACCACCACCAGTCACCACTTGCCACCACCACCACCTCCACCACCACCACCTGCCGCCACCTATCACCACTACCTGCACCACCTGCCGCCACCATCACCACCACCACCAGTCACCACTTGCCACCACCACCACTTGTCACCACTCCACCACCACCACCTGCCGCCACCTATCACCACCTACCTGCACCACCTGCCGCCACCACCACCAGTCACCACTCCACCACCACCACCACCTAGTCACCACTTGCCACCACCACCACCACCGCCAGTCACCACTTGCCGCCGCCACCACCACCTGTCACCACCCGTCGTCGCCACAACCACCGTCTGCCGCCACCACCACCTGCCACCACCACCACCTAGTCACCACTGCCACCACCACACCTGTCACCACTTGCCACCACCACCACCAGTCACCACTTGCGCCACCACCACCACCTGCCGCCACCTGTCACCACCACCACTTGTCGTCTCCACCACCACCACCTGCCGCCACCTATCACCACTACCTGCACCACCTGCCGCCACCACCTATCACCACCACCACCTGTCACCACTTGCCACCACCACCATCACCACTTGCCACCACCACCAGTCACCACTTGCCACCACCACCACCACCACCACCACCAGTCACCACTTGCCACCACCACCACCTGCCGCCACCTATCACCACTACCCAGTCACCACTTGCCGCCACCACCACCACCACCACCTCAGTCACCACTTGCCACCACCACCACCACCACCAGTCACCACTGCCACCACCACCACCAGTCACCACTTGCCACCACCACCACCTCCACCACCACCACCAGTCACCACTTGCCGCCACCACCACCACCGTAGTCACCACTTGCCGCCACCACCACCACCTGCCGCCACCTATCACCACTACCTGCACCACCTTGCCGCCACCACCACCACCTAGTCACCACTGCCGCCACCACCACCACCGTCACCACTTGCCACCACCACCACCTATCACCACGCCACCACCACCACCGCCACCACCACCACCTGTCACCACTTGTCGCCACCACCACCACCTGCCGCCACCTATCACCACTACCTGCACCACCTGCCGCCACCACCACCACCAGTCACCACTTGCCGCCACCACCACCACCACCTTGTCCGTCTCCACCACCACCACCTGCCGCCACCTATCACCACTACCTGCACCACCTGCCGCCACCTATCACCACCACCACCTGCCACCACCACCACTCCACCACCACCACCTGCCGCCACCTATCACCACTACCTGCACCACCTGCCGCCACCACCACCACCACCACCTGCCACCACCACCACCTGCCGCCACCTATCACCACCACCACCTGCCGCCACCACCAGTCACCACTCACCACCACCACCTGCCGCCACCTACCACCACCACCACCAGTCACCACTTGCCACCACCACCACCACTTACCGCCACCGGTGCACCGCCAATACCTATCACCACCACCACCACCGCCAGTCACCACTTGCCGCCGCCACCACCACCACCTCCGTCAGTCACCACTTGCCACCACCACCACCACCTTGTCACCACGCCACCACCACCACCTGCCGCCACCTATCACCACCACCACCACCATCTGCCGCCACCGGTGCACCGCCAATACCTATCACCACCACCACCACCACCACCACCACCAGTCACCACTTGCCGCCACCACCACCACCACCAGTCACCACTTGTCACCACCACCACCACTTACCGCCACCGGTGCACCGCCAATACCTATCACCACCACCACCACCACCACCACCACCACCACCACCACCACCAGTCACCACTTGCCGCCACCACCACCACCTCCACCACCACCACCTGCCGCCACCTATCACCACTACCACCACCACCTGCCACCACGCCACCACACCACCACGACCCGCTTCCACCACCACCACCAACTATCACAATCACCACCACGTGTTTTATATAATGACAATGAATAATGATTAATGTCTATCAACCAACCAGCATTAATGCAATGATAGTATTCCTTGGTATTCCTTTGCATTCTCTTTCCCTTTGCCTTTCCCATTCCCTAATTTGAACCAACCGCCCCCTTAGTCGTTGGCCATGAAAATATCAACTATTTTATTATTTAAAAAACCCTTGAAACGCCCGTACAAACTAATATATTAGTAAATGAATAAAGAACAAATAAAAGGTAAACGTTATAGTCGTTAGCCGGAGATTACCTGAACGTTTTACAAATTAATATACTACTAAATGAGTGTAAAAATAAATGAAAGATTAGCGTTAGGTAAAAGAATGACAAAAAAAGATATAAATAAAGTACGATACGCAACAACATATCAGTTAGGATAATTAAAAAACGAATTTATTGAAGGAAAAAAAAAACAGGCTGGCAGACTGCTTTTTATAAGCCCGTCCTACTTTTTATATATATATACTAATATATAATGTCTATTTATGAAGATGTAATTGTTTGCACTCTGTCCATTTATTTATGTATTATATATGTTGGACTTGTACAATTTTTTTGTTCTTTGCTCTGTTCAAGTTTTAAACAAACTTATCTATTAATATAGTCATTGATTACCATTATTTTCGTGTTGTACATATCCTTTCATCAAAAGTGTGAAGGGTAACAAAGATTCAAAACGTGAAAATATGATCAATAATTTATTATAAGTTTTTGATAAAATATTAGAGCATATGGATATTTATATATAGCCTTCATGTATGTTATGGGCCTCGAATTCGAATCTACCTTGTACAATTTTCTATCCAAAAGAATTTCTATACGGAAGGGTAAATATTGCGTACGAAAATAATGTATCAAGTTCGCATAGTTTCAAAATTTTCACTCAAATTGAAATTACGTGTGAATGGTTAAAATATATATACAACTTTTCCTATCCAAAAGAATTTCTATACGGAAGGGTAAATATTGCGTACGAAAATAATGTATCAAGTTCGCATAGTTTCAAAATTTTCACTCAAATTGAAATTACGTGTGAATGGTTAAAATATATATACAACTTTTCCTAGAAAAAACCCGTCTCGTGTATTACCAACATACATATATGGTAAATGTGGTAATAATCGGTATATTAAACGTGTTGAATTGTATAACAATTATTTCTAACATTGCGCAAGATATCTTGTTTATAGTAAAGGTTATGCTAAATTTTAGCCTAGTAAGAGTGTTGTTAGGTGTTGATTTTGGACCAAATCAAAGGGTAAGTCAAAAGTAAGAGGTTTAGTGTTTGTTAGAGATGTACATTTTTTTAGAAAGACGTTTGTTAGATGTACTGAATGAGGATTTGAGTAATCCGTACAAAATACCAAAAAAGTATTGTGAGTAAAGACGCAAATAAAAGATTAATAGGAAAGAACTTTAACACTTTTTATGACTTATCAAAAAAGAATAAACTTTATAATAATGCTTACCAAAATAAACAAAAATAAAGGAACATCAAGCCTACTAATTAAGTCTTAAACCACCTAGCAGATATTTCCGTAATAGTTTTACAATTTATACTATATAATGCAGCCCCTAGGGCTGCACTCAACGTGTATAAAAAAATTGTACTTTCTATATCAAAAGCTTACCCTCTGAATTTTATGGTAAATGTACAACTATATAATCTGCCTTAATTACCTACAGCTCAAAGGACTTCGTCTAGCAAAACTCTTGTTAAAGTATATATATTTTTGAAGATGATCACAAATTCAGAAAGTGTTAAATTCCTTTTTCTTCATGAAGAGATGATATAATTCTCCACGAGAACTAGAAAGGAAAGAAAGGCATCAATACTTTGTTTTATCCCAATCACATCCATAACGAGTATTTTGCACAATATGCCATGTATGTCTTTCTTGCTTTGCAACGAAAAAAAGAAGAAGATACTTTTATGTGAAAAGTGCCAAGTATATGTATCAATAAACTTTGGGGATATGATCGATCTTAAAAGAAAGCTAGAGAATGTTAAGGCACTTTTCAAATTCTGGATCTTTTCCTATAGTACATGGACTGTAAAGAAAAAACAATGGCGCTTTTACTAAATAAGTAAAAAGTATAATACTCGTTAATGACGTGTTTATGTTGGGGTTAAATATAGTTGGTGTTGTATAATTAATACGAGTACTTGCTAATAAAATGTTATATATATGGAGTATAGTAGTTACATGTGGTTCACTAGATGTTGGAATTTCATCTTGAAATGTCACACCCGCCCTATCCGGGGTATGACGTACATGGATTCACAACACAAGATATACTGAACGACACAGAACGTTGTCGTTTTTAAAATACATTTATATAAAAACATTGTTCACAATTTATATTACAATTTATGAAAGATATTATTCTTGAAAACATTTATTTAATATTAAACAATATTAAACAGTAGACAGAGACTTTAGCAAATTGACTTGTCTTTACTAGAGTCTGAGGGTAGGCCATGGTCCAGTATGTTGTATGCAGCGGAAAAAATGTCCCATGTATAGAGTATCGTCTAGTTACCTGAGAATACATGCTAAAATACGTCAACATAAAGTTGGTGAGTTCCATAAGTTTTTCATATAGAAATTATAGTTTCTCGAAATACCGGAGTTCAGTGTGATCATTGCCTTACCGCAATGTCAAGTAGTTATGATACAATATAAAGCAAAGAGTATCATAGATTTTTAATAAAAATATAGAGTATGAACCACAAGATTTAAAGTAACTATTTGATCACACAATGGATCAAATAGAATATAAGAGTAGATACTGTATACATCAAGTTCTAAGCTCATGAACCGAAACTAGACAAGTGTGTTTTATTTGCCTCCAGAGTAGGTACCTTGTTCAGGGTACCCTAAGCTTTCCAAATATAATGCATCCGTATCCGGTTGGTATGACCAACACGGATGGGGGTGCCTACCCCAATAGTACTATTCAATATACCCACGTTTATGTTTCCATAATTAATCGTTCATGATAGTGAGGACTTTGAGTGAACAGAGCAACTTAGAATCAACCATATATACATTTCTGGAGTACTTGTGTTCATCATAACAGTAAAGAGTTTGTATTTTACCCCGAAGGTAAGATAAATGAAGCGGAGTTACAAAATATATAATATAATATATATATTTGTAAATATACATATAAGTATATAACTTTGAAAATATACATATAAGTATAACAAACAGTTTTCATGCATGTATCTCAGCCCCTAAATAAATAAAAGAGTTGAAAAGGGGATTATAGAAACTCACATAGTATATTATATATCATATAGTTTTGCAATTGTTCTTCAAAGTTTCGTATATATATAACATAAAATAACTATTATGCATGTATCTCAGTCCCCGAAATAAATCATATAAAAGAATTAAAAAGGGGAATATGGAAACTCACATAGTATATATAACATATATATAAATGTCCTTCAAAGTTTTATACATATAGATAACATAAAATAGTTTATGCATGTATCTCAGTCCCCGAAATAAATCATATAAAAGAATTAAAAAGGGGAATATGGAAACTCACCTTAGTGATAATAGCAGAAATCAAGTAGATGAAATAAGCCTTGTATAGTTATACCAGAGAGTATTTAGAAGAGAATATGTAGTGGTGTGTGTTTTAAAGTTTAATATCGTCTGTTATTTATAGGCGAACGAATTCATTCGTTTGATTATTATATTAATAAAACTACTCGCCAATTTAGAAAAGAAAGAAACACGTCTTCAACGAAATTTCTCGTTTATATATAATATTATTATATTATATTATTATTATATTATAAAGTTAATCATGAATAAGGGGTATGTATATATATAGTATTCTTTTTGTCCATATCTCTAGTGAAATAAACCCGTGATTCATAATTTATGAATTTTAAATTATAAAGTAGATAAAAGTGTGTTTCCCACTACCTCTTAGACGTTTCTAATGATAGATTTCTTTTATACTAGTAGTATATATTTATACATTGTTTTAATCCTAAATTATGTATACGGGTTCCTATTGAGAAAATTCAAGTTTCTATAAGATCAGAAAATTAAGATCTACAACTTTCATTTTAATAATTTTTACTCAACTAACCCCTGTGAGCGGGTTTTGGACGTTTATATTATAAGAATAAAGTATAAGTATGAAAAAGTATTTACAAGCAACTCTCAAATAACTATTTGAGTTCTTGGCAATAATTATCCATAATTTATAAAAATATTTGTTCAGTTTATTATGCCATAAAATGTTTGTTCATATTGTTTGATCAACAAAAATTTAAATAGTACACATAATAGTAAATTAATCAACCTGAAATTTTGGCGGTTGTCACATTCTCCCCCAGTTATTTAAATTTCGTCCCAAAATTTAGCGCGTGTGGTCAGAATGTAGGGCTTTTTCGAACAAGTGAGGATACTTTTGTTTCATTTGATCCTCACGTTCCCAGGTAAACTCAGGACCTCGCTTTGAATTCCATCGGACTTTGACAATAGGAATTCGACTCTGTTTCAACTGCTTGGCGTCTCTATCCATAATCTCTACTGGTTCTTCAACAAAGTGCAGTTTGTCATCCATTCGAAGTTCTTCCAGTGGAATAATTTGTGTTTCGTCAGACAAACACTTTTTCAAGTTTGAGACGTGAAACACATCATGTATACGGCTAAGTTCTTGTGGCAGTCTAAGCCTATAAGCTACTGGACCAATTCTTTCTAGTATTTCGAAAGGTCCAATAAACCTAGGATTTAGCTTACATCGTTTTCCAAATCGGATGGCTCCTTTCCAAGGAGATACTTTCAGCATAACCTTGTCTCCTATTTGAAATTCCAAAGGCTTTCTTCTTACATCAGCATAGTTCTTTTGACGATCTCGTGCTGCCTTTAATCGGTTTTGTATCTGTACGATCTTCTCAGTAGTCTCATGAATGAGTTCAGGACCTGTAATTGGACTGTTTTTCTTTACTGGAATTTTGTCACCTAATTCAACCCAACAGATGGGTGAACGACATTTTCTCCCATACAGTGCCTCAAATGGTGCAGCCTTGATGCTAGTGTGGTAACTGTTGTTGTATGAGAACTCACACAAAGGCAAGTGTTTTTCCCAACCATTCCCAAAATCAACTATGCAAGCGCGCAACATGTCTTCAAGCGTTTGAATGGTCCTTTCACTTTGACCATCGGTCTGCGGGTGGTATGCAGTGCTCATATCTAACCGTGTACCTAGGGCTCTCTGTAGAGTCTGCCAAAATCTGGAAGTAAAATGACTATCCCTATTAGAAATAATCGAAATAGGTATTCCATGTCGTGATACTACTTCCTTTATGTACAATCTAGCCAGCTTGCTCGTTTTATCAGTCTCTTTTATGGGCAAGAAATGTGCAGACTTAGTGAGTCGGTCTACAATTACCCATATCGTATCACAACCATTAGCAGTCTTCGGTAACTTTGTGATAAGTCCATGGCTATACATTCCCACTTCCACTGGGGAATCTCTGGTTGTTGTAGCAATCCAGATGGCTTTTGATGCTCTGCCTTCACCTTTGCGCATGTTAGACATTTGCTAACATAGGTGGCTATGTCAGCTTTCATGTTAGGCCACCAGTATAATTCTTTTAGTCCATGATACATCTTATCTGATCCAGGATGTATCGAATATCTTGACTTGTGTGATTCGTTCATCACCAAGTTTCTTAAATCTCCATAGCTTGGTAGCCAAATCCGGTTAGAAAAATACCGGGTTCCATCGGGTCTAACTTCAAATTGCTCTTCCATCCCCCTCAAAGTTTCTTCTTTGAGATTGTCTTTCTTTAATGCTTCAAGTTGAGCTTCACGAATTTGGGAAGTAAGATGAGTATGAATGGTCATACTTAAAGCTCGTACTCGAAGTGGCTTTACCCTTTCTTTACGACTCAAAGCATCTGCTACAATGTTTTCTTTGCCCGGATGATAACGAATTTCACAATCGTAATCACTGAGCAATTCCACCCATCTACGTTGCCTCATGTTCAAATCTTTCTGGTCAAAAATATGTTGGAGACTTTTATGGTCGGTGAATATAGTACACTTTGTACCATATAAATTGTGTCTCCAAATCTTTAGAGCGAATATTACAGCTCCTAGTTCAAGATCATGAGTCGTGTAGTTCTTCTCGTGCACCTTAAGTTGACACGAGGCATAGGCTATCACCTTATCTTTCTGCATCAACACACATCCCAATCCTTGATGAGATGCGTCGCAATATACCACAAAGTTATCCGTTCCTTCGGGTAGTGACAAAATCGGAGCACTACAGAGCTTCCCCTTCAGCAGTTGAAATGCTTTTTCTTGTTTATCTTCCCAGACAAACTTCTTGTCTTTTTGAGTCAACGACGTTAAAGGTTGGGCTATCTTAGAAAAATTCTCGATGAATCTTCTATAATAGCCAGCAAGACCTAAAATTGTCGTATTTCTGTTGGTGTTTTCGGTGCTTCCCAGTTCTTAATAGCCACGATCTTGGCAGGATCTACATGAATTCCTTGACTATCAATGACATGGCCTAAGAATTGTACTGTACGAATCCAGAATTCGCATTTTGAAAACTTTGCGTACAATTCTTCCTTCTTGAGTAGTTCCAAAATTTTCTTCAGATGTACCTCGTGCTCTTCTTTGGTTTTAGAATAGATTAGAATGTCATCTATGAATACGATAACAAACTTATCTAAATATGGTTTGCACACACGGTTCATGAGGTCCATGAAAACTGCGGGTGCATTCGTCAAACCAAATGGCATCACTTCAAACTCGTAATGGCCATAGCGGGTTCTAAACGCCGTCTTGGGAATGTCTTCTTCTGAAACTCTAAGCTGATGGTAACCGGATCTAAGATCGATTTTTGAGTAACAACTCGACCCTTGTAATTGATCAAACAGGTCATCGATCCTAGGAAGTGGGTACCGGTTTTTAACCGTCAACTTATTCAACTCCTTATAGTCTATACACATGCGAAAAGATCCGTCTTTCTTCTTGACGAACAAGACTGGAGCTCCCCAAGGTGAGGAACTCAGTCGAATGAATCCTTTCTCTAAAGTTCTTGCAATTGACTTGCAAGTTCTTTCATTTCGGAAGGAGCTAATCGATATGGTGCTCGTGCCACTGGTGCAGCACCAGGTACTAAGTCTATTTGAATTCCACCTGCCGGATTGGTGGAAGACCAGGCAAGTCTTCAGGAAAGACTTCTGGAAAATCTCGTACGATGGGTATGTCTTCAAGCCGTTTCTCCGGAGTCTTTTTCTCCGATATATGAGCTAGGATTGCCTGGTATCCCTTTCTGAGATACTTCTGAGTCTTCATGCAAGATATAATGTTACATCGTACTCCATTCTTATCGCCTTGGATAATCAACTTCTCACCGTTTGCAATTGGAATTCGAACAACTTTTTCGTGACAGACTATTTCTGCTTGGTTTTTAGACAACCAGTCCATACCAATGATAATATCAAAGCTTCCTATTTCGAATGGTATTAGATCTATAGAAAATAATTCTTTTGCTAATTCTAAGGTACAACCTTGGATTATGCTTTCAACTTTGATCATTTTACCATTTGCTAATTCTACAGAATACTTAGCATCTAATGGGGTAGGTATAATTGAAAGCAGGTGAATAATTTTATTTGACACAAAACTTCTATCGGCACCAGGATCAAATAAAGCAGAGACACAATGATTATTCAGATGAAACATACCCGGGTTGATGTTGTTGTTGTTGTTGTTGTTGTTGTTGTTGTTGTTGTTGTTGTTGTTGTTGTTGTTGTTGTTGTTGTTGTTGTTGTTGTTGTTGTTGTTGTTGTTGTTGTTGTTGTTGTTGTTGTTGTTGTTATTGTTGTTGTTTCCGTTGTTGTTGTTGTTTCTCAGCTTTGGACATTTATTTCTGAAATGTCCTTCTTCACCACACTCATAACATCTTATTTTTGTTCCATTGTTGACAGTTGGATTAGGGATTCTACAGTTCTTGGCCAGATGACCAATTTTCTTGCAATTATTGCATTGTACTGTGCAAAGACCGGTGTGATGTAAAATACACCTATTGCAATATGGCCTGGTTCCTATATAACTATTATTTGATGATGGTCCTAAGGTCTGAGCAGGTCTCTTTGTCTGTTGATCCCCTTGATTCTTCCCAAAGTTATCTTCCCATCTCCTTTTCTTATGAACCCTTTTTGATCACCAGACTTTCCTTCTGTATTAGCACGAAGTTTTGCTTTGTCAGCCAAACTATTTGCCAACCGAACCGCATGTTCGATGTCAGTGGTTTCGGTAGCAGTGATCAAATCCTGAATCTTTGGTGGAAGTCCAGAAATGTACTGCTCAATCTTCTTATAATCTGGTGTAACCATGGTTGGGCAAAGAAGTGCCAACTCGTGAAAGCGGTTGGTGTATTCAGATACTTCGTATCCCTTCGTCTTCAAATTATGAAATTCTACCTCCATTTTCTGAATTTCACTCCTCGGGCAATACTTGGCTCTCATACGTTCCTTCAAATCTTCCCATGACATTGTATAAGCTGCATCAATTCCTACTGTAGTGGCGTACTCATTCCACCAGGTAAGAGCTTGATCTTGTAGTGTGCAGGTAGCATATTTTACTCGACTATCTTCAGCACAGTTACTAACACGAAATATGGACTCCAGCTTCTCGAACCATCGGATGAGTCCAATTGCTCCTTCAGTACCATTGTATATAATGGGTTTACATTATTGAAATTCTCTGTAAGTACAACCTCTAGGTGTACCATTATTGGCATGATTATTGTTTCCGTTTGCGGCCTGAGTTGCAAAAGCTACTGCTATACTTTCTGCTACAATTCTAGCAATATCTGTTGCGTTCATTTCTGGTACTTCTTTTGACGGCCGGATCCTTAGATATAAATAAAGAAATTGATGAGATACTACCACATCATACCATAACCATAATTCAATAGTTATGACTAAAAGAAGTGTAAATCAAGATAAAGATAGTAGATTTAATGGATAACAAACTTTGAGATATAAACATCTCAATAATCCATTATATTATCTAAAATTACATTTCCCGACATATACGCCGTAAATAGCAAGTAACTAGACAATATCTACTGTGACAGAGTAGATGGGGTTATAGTAGTGGCTCTCGATATAGCCTCAAACATAGCTTCAAATCTTGTTATCTTCTCCTGTAGTTCCAACACGGTGTCTTCAAAACCATGAATTCTGAATTGAGCTTCCTCCATCTCACTTTCTAATTTGACTATTTGGCTATCCTGGTCCTTCACTTTTGTCCGCAATATGTTGGTCCTATTTCTCAATTCTGTAATACACCTTTCTGCTCGTAGCATGCGTAAGACCAAAGTAGGGACAGTGTCATGTAAGGGTTCCATAGTTAGTGCAGGAATATTGGTTGGACCTTCAGCTCTTCTGAACTGGTTGGAGTTAAGGAGTCCTTCCTCGAATCTCCATTCCGCAAGGAATCTTGGTATTTCATTTAGGTTGTTGGATTGTCGTAGCCGTTGAGCGGGTGGTTCAAGATGGATAGGTCAGAGACGTCGTGACTGTGGGCGGTTGAACACCGGGTATCTAGGCGTTCGGAACCTTCGTAGTAAAGATCGAGATGAGCTTGAAGGACCTTCCCCAGATGGATTTGAAAAAGTAAAAATAGGCGTAGTGCTAGTGAGGGCATTAATGGTGACAGTAGTGTTTGGTCCAGGGACAAGCGTGTTATCAGCTTCTTCTCCAGAGTGATCGGTCTCCTCCTTTGACAGATCTAATACGCGTCGAGGAGAGTCGGGAGATACAAGTACAGGTGGAGGTGATCGGGAAATAATCTCTTCCTCACGGTCGGATAAGTATTCCACTACGAATCCCGACATTATTCTGTTGCTATATATATATATATATATATATACATTAAATTATATATTCTAAACATATATAATCAAGTAGGGATTATTCATAAAATTATGCATGTATGTGGGTGTTGTTCTATATGGGGTTATAGTCTAGGTCTGTCAAATAAGGTTATAGTCTAGGTCCGTCAATTTGCAACCTAGTTCACTATAACTTATGCTCTGATACCAATCTGTCACACCCGCCCTATCCGGGGTATGACGTACATGGATTCACAACACAAGATATACTGAACGACACAGAACGTTGTCGTTTTTAAAATACATTTATATAAAAACATTGTTCACAATTTATATTACAATTTATGAAAGATATTATTCTTGAAAACATTTATTTAATATTAAACAATATTAAACAGTAGACAGAGACTTTAGCAAATTGACTTGTCTTTACTAGAGTCTGAGGGTAGGCCATGGTCCAGTATGTTGTATGCAGCGGAAAAATGTTCCATGTATAGAGTATCGTCTAGTTACCTGAGAATACATGCTAAAATACGTCAACATAAAGTTGGTGAGTTCCATAAGTTTTTCATATAGAAATTATAGTTTCTCGAAATACCGGAGTTCAGTGTGATCATTGCCTTACCGCAATGTCAAGTAGTTATGATACAATATAAAGCAAAGAGTATCATAGATTTTTAATAAAAATATAGAGTATGAACCACAAGATTTAAAGTAACTATTTGATCACACAATGGATCAAATAGAATATAAGAGTAGATACTGTATACATCAAGTTCTAAGCTCATGAATCGAAACTAGACAAGTGTGTTTTATTTGCCTCCAGAGTAGGTACCTTGTTCAGGGTACCCTAAGCTTTCCAAATATAATGCATCCGTATCCAGTTGGTATGACCAACACGGATGGGGGTGCCTACCCCAATAGTACTATTCAATATACCCACGTTTATGTTTCCATAATTAATCGTTCATGATAGTGAGGACTTTGAGTGAACAGAGCAACTTAGAATCAACCATATATACATTTCTGGAGTACTTGTGTTCATCATAACAGTAAAGAGTTTGTATTTTACCCCGAAGGTAAGATAAATGAAGCGGAGTTACAAAATATATAATATAATATATATATTTGTAAATATACATATAAGTATATAACTTTGAAAATATACATATAAGTATAACAAACAGTTTTCATGCATGTATCTCAGCCCTAAATAAATAAAAGAGTTGAAAAGGGGATTATAGAAACTCACATAGTATATTATATATCATATAGTTTTGCAATTGTTCTTCAAAGTTTCGTATATATATAACATAAAATAACTATTATGCATGTATCTCAGTCCCCGAAATAAATCATATAAAAGAATTAAAAAGGGGAATATGGAAACTCACATAGTATATATAACATATATATAAATGTCCTTCAAAGTTTTATACATATAGATAACATAAAATAGTTTTATGCATGTATCTCAGTCCCCGAAATAAATCATATAAAAGAATTTAAAAGGGGATATGGAAACTCACCTTAGTGATAATAGCAGAAATCAAGTAGATGAAATAAGCCTTGTATAGTTATACCAGAGAGTATTTAGAAGAGAATATGTAGTGGTGTGTGTTTTAAAGTTTAATATCGTCTGTTATTTATAGGCGAACGAATTCATTCGTTTGATTATTATATTAATAAAACTACTCGCCAATTTAGAAAAGAAAGAAACACGTCTTCAACGAAATTTCTCGTTTATATATAATATTATTATATTATATTATATATAAAGTTAATCATGAATAAGGGGTATGTATATATATAGTATTCTTTTTGTCCATATCTCTAGTGAAATAAACCCGTGATTCATAATTTATGAATTTTAAATTATAAAGTAACAAAATATATAATATAATATATATATTTGTAAATATACATATAAGTATATAACTTTGAAAATATACATATAAGTATAACAAATAGTTTTATGCATGTATCTCAGTCCCCGAAATAAATCATATAAAAGAATTTAAAAGGGGATATGGAAACTCACCTTAGTGATAATAGCAGAAATCAAGTAGATGAAATAAGCCTTGTATAGTTATACCAGAGAGTATTTAGAAGAGAATATGTAGTGGTGTGTGTTTTAAAGTTTAATATCGTCTGTTATTTATAGGCGAACGAATTCATTCGTTTGATTATTATATTAATAAAACTACTCGCCAATTTAGAAAAGAAAGAAACACGTCTTCAACGAAATTTCTCGTTTATATATAATATTATTATATTATATTATTATTATATTATAAAGTTAATCATGAATAAGGGGTATGTATATATATAGTATTCTTTTTGTCCATATCTCTAGTGAAATAAACCCGTGATTCATAATTTATGAATTTTAAATTATAAAGTAGATAAAAGTGTGTTTCCCACTACCTCTTAGACGTTTCTAATGATAGATTTCTTTTATACTAGTAGTATATATTTATACATTGTTTTAATCCTAAATTATGCATACGGGTTCCTATTGAGAAAATTCAAGTTTCTATAAGATCAGAAAATTAAGATCTACAACTTTCATTTTAATAATTTTTACTCAACTAACCCCTGTGAGCGGGTTTTGGACGTTTATATTATAAGAATAAAGTATAAGTATGAAAGCGATGTTTAGAATTTACTTTTTATCTTTACTATTCACAGTCACTATTCACGATCACTATTCATAAATACAATTTCTAGATACGATTGCTATTCACAGATACGGTACTATTCATGTATACGTTACTATTCATGAATACTGTACTATTCATAAATACGGTTATTGATAGTATAAGTATGAAAAAGTATTTACAAGCAACTCTCAAATAACTATTTGAGTTCTTGGCAATAATTATCCATAATTTATAAAAATATTTGTTCAGTTTATTATGCCATAAAATGTTTGTTCATATTGTTTGATCAACAAAAATTTAAATAGTACACATAATAGTAAATTAATCAACCTGAAATTTTGGCGGTTGTCACATGAAATTAGTATATTTGATTGTTTAAATTTTGAAACACTAGCTTAGTGTCCGCGCAGCAGCGGCGGTGATGGTGTGGTTATTGACGTAAAAGTAAGTTCATTGCGGTCGGAGATGTGATAAATTGTTGCGGTGGGATATGAAAGGGGGAGGAGGGGGACGAATTTTGAGTTAGGGTTTTTGCTATGTGTTTCTGCGTGAGGGAGAGATAGAAGTTGAATTTTTCTAAGGGCATTTTAGTCACAGTCTATAAAATAGAAATAAGGATATATTAAGATGGAGGGTAAATGTGTCATTTCAGGTTCTTAAAATTAAGGAGGGGAAGGGGAAGTTTGTTTTATAAAGGGAGTATAGATTATGATATAAAATTCTATAAGATTATAATTAGTTATAAAATTAAGTACATAACTTTAAAGTTAAGTCATCGACATTCTAAAATAAAATATGAATATACATTGTAAGACGTAGAGATACTCTTTGTAAAAGAATAATAATATTGCCACCAAGACATTAACCAATCAAATATTCAAACTAATAGAATGAAATATGAAGTATTCAAACTAATTAAACTATCTAATTATCCATCACTATCAATATAACGTAGCTGTATAAAATCGTTCTTCTAGTTCGCTAAACACACCAACTAACCAACGGCTTGGCTTTTTGTTCTTTTATATTTCTCCACGTGCAGCCCGACCATCAAATTTATAATTCATTGTTAGCAAGAGTGAATGGTAGGAAATAGCTTTCAAACGTATTAACATATACTAGCATGGTATCCACATAATGGGGCGGTGGTGGTGGTGGTGACGATGTTTTGATGGTAAGGACGATAGGTGTTGATGGCGACGACTATTGGTGGTGATGGCGGTGTCGTGTGGTGTAGGTTGAAATATTTTTGAAGATAAAGGCTTGGAGTGTAAATTATAAGATAAAAATTTAGGGTGTAAATTAGTTCATTAAGCACAAATTGAGTAATATCTAATAACTATTTTCATTAAAAGGGGTTCATTAAGGGCAATTGGATCATTTTCAACGTAACTTTCTTATAACTATTTTTAAAATGAGAGGGGTCTATAATTTTTATAAAAGAGTAAAGAAGTAAAGATTAACACTACCATGTAAATACATCAATAGATTAAAAAAAAAGTTTTTCATATCTTGATTATTTAGAGATTACAAATTTTTTAATTTAAATGTATGTGACGTTGTTAGGATATCTCATAAGCTTGTATTAAAAAAAAAACATAACTAGATAAC
This sequence comes from Erigeron breviscapus, assembly GCA_034093135.1. Lineage (NCBI taxonomy): Eukaryota > Viridiplantae > Streptophyta > Magnoliopsida > Asterales > Asteraceae > Erigeron > Erigeron breviscapus. Next base: position 63,661,235 of record CM067169.1, read on the forward strand.
ACTATCCCTAAGTTAGTGATAAAAAACAACATATATGATAAACTACAATTGCAACATTCTCTCTAAACACTTAATCATCAAATCGCAACAAATAAACAAACATTGGTGTTTACAAGTTGCAAATTGCAAGTTTTTAACAACATGTACACAATAGCTATGGGCCATTTCATTTAACCTCGTGCACATATATGGTTGATTCCATAATTCCATAGCATATATGTTTTATATTCTTTTCTAAGTCTTTTCCAACTATTAAAAATAGATTGAGAAGTAGTAGTCCTTGTCTAGGATGTCAATGGATCAAAACCATGTCGATATCTATGGTATTATCTTGTCGACCTTGAATAGGATTTAGAAAGTTACATCACCGTTTGGGAGTTAAATGAATGATTTAAATTGATTAAGATAGAAAATGATAGTTGACCCATGAAAAGGAGGGTGAAGCTTACAATATTTTGAGAAAACGATGTATCATCCGTAAGTAAATCCCCTTTGAGCATGAACTTTCAACCAACAAAAGATTTTGCCTACAAAGTACTAACTCATGCTTTCTGCTTCTAACCGATTCTTGATAGCCTAACTAGTATTTTATTAGTCTTAACATTGAGCCCAGGCCCAATAACAAATGCACAAAAGTGCAAGGTTGGTCTAGACTGTAGTAAACCAAGCCCAATCAAGAAGGTACATTTATCCTTGTTTTAATTACTTTAACATGTTTTTTGTTTGATTTGATTTTTTAGAATATGTTAACAAGGCACCAAAATTAAGTGCTCCAACCGAACCACCAGCTCAACTTGAGCAATCACATTCACAATCATATCGTTCATTGTGGGCCACTTTTAGGACTAATATTAGCCCACAACATGCCAACATACAAGTGTTATAGCGTTCCACATTAAACCCAATTGGTTATAGAGGGACTAGCCCATTAGTTATTGTGGGATTGGGTTTGCACTTGCACGGTTGCACCTAGTCGTGGGCAAAGGAACCGAACCGGTGGAACCGGAACCGGAACCGGTTCTTCAAGAACCGGAACCGGTTCTTGGTCAACGTTTGACCATGTTTTTTCGGTTTTTTTCCGGTTTTTTCCGGTTCAGAACCGTTTGGAACTGGGAAGGAACCGATTTTTGGATCCGAAAGTGGAACCGGTCCCGGACCGTCGGTTCTTGAGGAACCGGTTCCAATCGGTTCCAGAACCTAGATAATCCAAACCGGTTTTTTTGCCCACCTCTAGTTGCACCCAGTCTCTCCTTTCACAAGTAAAGACGCATTTTCTAAGGACTTGCAAGTTACAAATTGATTCACTATTCCCTCTATATGTAGAAAGGGAAAAGTGAAGTGGAAAACTAACTGGTAATGGTATTATTAAGGTTATATTACTATAACACCAATAGTTAGATTTATGGGAAATATTGCATGAAAGTTTAGTAAAATTTGCCGAATTTTACTATTGTGTGTATCTGAATCTAAAGAACTCTACCTGTATAAATCTAATTTATTTTTTTTACAATTGATATATCTAAATAGCTTAAATAGGTATCAAACCTTTGTTGTTGTATGTATCAAACCTTTCTTCTTTTGTTATTATAAGTATCCAACTTTACCTATTTTTTCTATGATGTGTATCTAACTTTGATCATTATTGCTAATGTGTGTATCTCATTCTAAAAAATGACTATCTACTTATTATCTAGATGATCAAGTACACTACATATATTGTAAGATGAAGATGGCTTTTAATGTGTAAAGAAAATGTGTTTAATTTTATTTGTAGTCATAAGAATGTCGAATATAATTTAGTTTTATACAAGTATAAAATGTACTGAAAGAAAAGATGGATGGTGAATTAAACACACAACCACCGTTGCCACAATGGTGAAAGTGGTGACAGCCATCTTCCTAGTGGCGCCCGGCCACACCAACAATGATTAGTCGTGGCAACAAATGGCTCTCCTGTACGGCCAACATAGCGATGGTGTTTGTAATCTAGTTGTGGCAGCAATTGTGGCTATTAGTGATTTGTTTATTTTGGGTTGTTTTGTATCGTTTTCTGTAGTTTGTTGAGTTAAAAGTATATCTTAATTGGAAAAATATTGACAGGTTCAAAAGGGAATTTAAATGAAGCATTATATTAAAAAAATAAGGTGTAAGATTTGTGCACGTTATGTAAATATATGTTTTAATAGTTTTTAGATGAGTGAGTGAACGTCAATATAGAGAACTATTAAGGTTAACATTATTATTAGAGTTTGAAATTCTTTGGGGGTGTCTGGTTCATGGAATTTGAATTCCATTCCAAAAGTTGTTTCGTTGAGAAAAATAAGGAATTGGAATTCTCCAAATTCCTTCAAATTCCTTTATTCATATGAATTCAAGATTCCTTCACTAAATGGAAGGAAAGTTTGCATTTCAATGGAATGTGCATAAGTTTACCAAGAAGCCCTTGAATAAAATATGTGTCATTCATCTCTTTCAAACAATCTCTCATCGCCATTTTTTCACCATTAAAAACCTTCAACCATCACAAACCAAACTCATCATCACTCTCACTGCCGACAACAATGGCACTCAAACTTCTAAATCATTTTCACCACCAACACCGCAAACACAACCCGATTACAAGAAAGCCGAACTATCCTCCACCAACAGTCCAACACCAACTTCGACGACGAAGACGAACACAAAAGAAGAAAAGCCACACACGAACGCACAACCAACTAACAAACCCGAACGCGACCTCGAAGAAGCCCTTTACTTCTTCTTACTGTTTCTTGCTTCGTTTCCCCTCTTGATGCGTAAATCACGCGAGAAACGACAGCGGAAGACTATTTTTGGTAGTTTCTGGATTTTATATGAAACAAACAATAAAACAAGACAATAAATTAAAATGATAGATAAAAGAATCCACCACCAAGATTCGTAAAGGCCAAGCCACCGGAATCAAGGATAAAGGAAACACTCCGCCCCACCACTACAACCGATAAAGGTCTAGCCACCACGATTATAGATAAAGGAAACCGAAGATTTAAAAGACCTCACCACAATATTTGATAAAGAACAAGTCACCACAAATATTGATAAAGGGGTCACTCCTAACCACCAAGATCAAAGATCTCTAAAGGTAAAAGAAGATTTTTGTAAGAAATAGAGGCTGCTCTATTAATTTTCATTCAACATCAACTACCCCTTACAATGAGAAATTAAGCACTTATTTATAGCCACACACATGCTATTTCCTAGGAATAAAGAAATACAAATATTAAATAAATAAAAGGTTGTCATGTGCTAAGGACAACCACTAATTTATCCACCAATAGGAAAAGGACAAACAAAGCTTCTAGAAAGATTCCTTCTGCACAAGGGCCCACAAACCGTTAGAAATAACGTTGTCACACGTGCCTTCCTTATCCCTGTCAACAGCTGCCATTCCTTCTTTATTGGGTCCACTGCCATGTCACCGAAATAAACTGAACTGAATAAAACTGGTGACTTTATTCTGGTATTTCTGGACTGGATTCGTTCACTGGTAAGCTTCACTGAAGGGTCTTGACTGGAGCCTGGAAACTGGAGACTGGAGACTGGAGACTGGAGACTGGAGCCTGGAGTCTGGAAACTGGAGACTGGAGACTGGAGACTGGAGACTGGAGCCTGGAGTCTGGAGATTGGAGGATCTTCACTGGAGCCTGGATCTGGAGCATATTCACTGGAGATTGCATCTGGAGGATCTTTACTGGAGAATGCATCTGGAGGATCTTCACTGGAGAATGCATCTGGAGGATCTTCACTGGAGAATGCATCTGGAGGATCTTTATTGGAGAATGCATCTGGAGGATCTTCACTGGAGAATGCATCTGGAGGATCTTTACTGGAGAATGCATCTGGAGGATCTTCACTGGAGAAGTAATCTGGAGAATCTTTACTGGAGAATGGATCTGGAGGATCCAACTGGAGAATCCATCTGGAGGATCCAACTGGAGGATCCATCTGGAGCCTTGAAACTGGAGCATCTCACAGGAGTGCAACTGACGGATACTCGTTGAAGTGTCACTGGTCAGTAGCACTATTGAAATGAAGTTACTGAAGAGTTGTTGTTGATCAAGGCTTGTTTTGTCACTAATGAACTTTAAGACCAACGACTTTTGTCTTGGTTGCAAAACTTCAATACTCGAATTAGTATCAAGATCAACATACACCAGTAGTATAATGCCAATAAAGGATATCCAGGGGTACATGGTTGCTTGCTGATCTTTGATTAATAAATATACGAGCCAAGCCTTTTTGTGGAAATGACTCGGGGTCATTTCTGCATCAATCTCTCCCTCTTTTTTGGGACTTGCCCTCAAGTCCTTAAAGTGAGGCCTCGAGTTTTCATTTCTGAACATCTTCAGGTCACAAACGACTTCTGGTAATCCCCACCCGGTAACAAAGCTTGAATTTTTAGATTTCTTGAATAAAAGAAATTCCAGCACATCAACTTCCAAGATTGCTGATAGAGAGTGAGAAATTTCGAGATCCATTACGGATTCAAGAACCAACAGATGTGAAACTCGATCAAACTTGGAAATATCAACAAACACCAGATTATTCTCTTCAATGCTTGTTGTAACGATGAGAACGTTTATCATGAGATTACACTTCTCTACCCACACATACGAATCACGTTTCTTCAAAGTAACAAGGAATAGAACTGGAAAGACCAAGTATCGTCCAGTACACATACCAACCAGATTGCTTTTCATTTCGACTCCTGGGTGACTAAGCAATTCATGATTCCCTAGAGTGACATAAATTTGTCTTGAGAGACCAGAACACACTTCTGAAAACACTACATACTGATTCCTTTTTTTCTTACAATTGACCCTATAATTAAGTCCATACTCAGTCTCGACTTGCTCTTCACTACCTCTTATAAGACCAGGTACATAACTCTTCATTTTCACCTTGTACTTAACCTTCCAATCAGCTCTAAGATCAAATAAGAAGTGCTGCTGACTGATTTTAAGATCAACCAACAAATCAGATTTAGCCTTAATCATTTCATCAGACCGTAAACGATTAAGAGGGACTTGCCTCTTTCGAACACACAGTGAACTAGTGTTCAAGTGGCCATCATGACAATCATTATCAAACATCAAAATTCGAGCATTTATAGGAATAACCCAAAAACCCATACCATAATAATCGAATCTGGAATTAAACACAAGTGCTCGGTTTGTAGTTGTTACCCCTATGCCTTCCTTAAGCCATTGAGTTGTGACTGGTAGTGACTGAGTAGGTATGGAGTTCTTCCTCAGGCATATAGACATTGCTTGTTGAACTTCAACTGATGGATCTCCAGTTGGATCTTCAGTTGGATCTTCATCAGTAAAAGCTTCACTGGAGTACACTTTTCGCTGGACTTCATCAGTGAGAGTTCCAGTCGAATGTACTACTTGCTGGGCTTCTTGGATCAGCTATGATTTATCACCAGCAGCTCTTATGGACTCTTTTTCGCTAGTAACATAACAAAAACAAGTCTGGCTAACACTTCCTTGCTGGGATTCATCATCACTAACTTTACGAGAATGATTAGCATTCCGATTCAGCAAGAAATCATCAAGGTCAGCTTCAATTACTTCTTCACCATCGTCATCATAAACACATGGTTGGAAAAAATCATCTTCTTGCTGAACGTCATCCATATCAAGTGAATGATCAGTTCTCTTGAAGAGTAAAAAGTCATCAGCAACATCACTTATTTCTTCTTTATCATAAATAGGCTCTTGTTCAACATCGACTTCAACTTTTATCTTTTTGAAAGAATTAGGGACTGATCTAATCTCCATAAGATTTAAATTGCAATCAGTGAGTTTCTTACGAGAATTTTTCTTTTTTGTTTCTCTCACATGATTTTCTAACACATCTAAGATTATCCCCATTTGTTTTTCAAGAGATTTAAGCTGTCTATCTCTTCGAAAATTCTCTAAAGCAAGATTTCTATTATAACCCATTTCTATTATCTAAATAAAAAGATAATCAAAAATGGATCTAAACAAGAAAAATCAGATCTAGAACGGATCTAGACAAACAATACCCCAACGGACAAAAAAGATTAAGAAACCTTTTTCAAAACTGGCTAAAAAGTCATGAAAACTTTTTTTTTTTTTTGAACCTGCTCTGATACCAAATTTGATGCGTAAATCACGCGACAAACGACAGCGGAAGACTATTTTTGGTAGCTTCTGGATTTTATATGAAACAAACAATAAAACAAGACAATAAATTAAAATGATAGATAAAAGAATCCACCACCAAGATTCGTAAAGGCCAAGCCACCGGAATCAAGGATAAAGGAAACACTCCGCCCCACCACTACAACCGATAAAGGTCTAGCCACCACGATTATAGATAAAGGAAACCGAAGATTTAAAAGACCTCACCACAATATTTGATAAAGAACAAGTCACCACAAATATTGATAAAGGGGTCACTCCTAACCACCAAGATCAAAGATCTCTAAAGGTAAAAGAAGATTTTTGTAAGAAATAGAGGCTGCTCTATTAATTTTCATTCAACATCAACTCCCCCTTACAATGAGAAATTAAGCACTTATTTATAGCCACACACATGTTATTTCCTAGGAATAAAGAAATACAAATATTAAATAAATAAAAGGCTGTCATGTGCTAAGGACAACCACTAATTTATCCACCAATAGGAAAAGGACAGACAAAGCTTCTAGAAAGATTCCTTCTGCACAAGGGCCCACAAACCGTTAGAAATAACGTTGTCACACGTGCCTTCCTTATCCCTGTCAACAGCTGTCATTTCTTCTTTATTGGGTCCACTGCTATGTCACTGAAATAAACTGAACTGAATAAAACTGGTGACTTTATTCTGGTATTTCTTGACTGGAGTCGTTCACTGGTAAGCTTCACTGAAGGGTCTTGACTGGAGCCTGGAAACTGGAGACTGGAGCCTGGAGACTGGAGACTGGAGCCTGGAGCTGGAGACTGGAGACTGGAGCCTGGAGCATGGAGACTGGAGACTGGAGCCTGGAGTCTGGAGATTGGAGGATCTTCACTGGAGCCTGGATCTAGAGCATATTCACTGGAGATTGCATCTGGAGGATCTTTACTGGAGAATGCATCTGGAGGATCTTTACTGGAGAATGCATCTGGAGGATCTTTACTGGAGAATGCATATGGAGGATCCAACTGGAGAATCATCTGGAGGATCTTTACTGGAGAATGCATCTGGAGGATCTTCACTGGAGAAGTAATCTGGAGAATCTTTACTGGAGAATGGATCTGGAGGATCCAACTGGAGAATCCATCTGGAGGATCCAACTGGAGGATCCATCTGGAGCCTTGAAACTGGAGCATCTCACAGGAGTGCAACTGACGGATACTCGCTGAAGTGTCACTGGTCAGTAGCACTATTGAAATGAAGTTACTGAAGAGTTGTTGTTGATCAAGGCTTGTTTTGTCACTAATGAACTTTAAGACCAACGACTTTTGTCTTGGTTGCAAAACTTCAATACTCGAATTAGTATCAAGATCAACATACACCAGTAGTATAATGCCAATAAAGGATATCCAGGGGTACATGGTTGCTTGCTGATCTTTGATTAATAAATATACGAGCCAAGCCTTTTTGTGAAAATGACTCGGGGTCATTTATGCATCACCTCTAATTTAAAAGTTTCTGAAACACTTTTTATTTTTGATCTATCTTCTTTTTTATTTGATTTGGTAGAGATTTATGTTAGTAACATACATGTCAGATTCATTCGATTCTTGGAGCTTCTATCCGATGGTTTTATTTAATAATGTAGTGATTATTGATTGTAGTTTGATTGGTAGTTGTTTTTAGCTATGAGGGTGTGTTTGGTAAGAAGAAATGAAACCAAAGAAATGGAAATGGTTTCATTTCCTCCGTTTGGTAAGCTAGAGAAACGTTGACACGGAGAAATGGCAATTTCTCGAGAAACTAGTTGCTTCATAAATTGATTTCCATCCCTTTTAAGGAGAAATCAATTTTGTTCAGTGAGCTTTCTCCGTCTCTTTTACTGAGAATTTGTGTTGTTTAAAAATGAAAGAGGGTATAAAAAGGAATGCACGTGCTTGGCACATTTCTAAAAAAATTCCTAGCTTTTATTCTCTCTTTTCCTATAGTGATCTACCCCTCCTCATATATCAAATATCCTAATCTCTCTCGATTGCTACTCAATACTAGCACTTGCTGTTACCCCCATTAGTTACAATTATGTATTTCATTATCTCCTTTTTTTTATATGGAAAATCATTGTGTTGTATTGATAACGATGGAGTACCATCACGGATAATCTCTAGTGTAAATCACAAACTCCAAGAAGGAGTAACAGCCATTTATGCAGATGACTTTTTCAATGTAAGTGGTTCTTCTAATCATGAATGAAATATCCCAATTTGAAGATAGCTTCTGAAATTTGAGCAACTGAAATTAGGGTTTTTGATTTGGGGATTTTTTTTATTGTTATCATGATAAAGAGAAATTTTCTATTTTGTTTGCTTTATTTCAAGGTTAATAATACAGTATTATTTAGAAAAAATAGTATATTTTATAATATTTCCTAGTTTTTATTTGGATTCTTTAAAACTAAAATTATAAGATTATTGTAATAATAATCCATTTTCATTTCCCTGATTTTTTATACCAAACAATAGAAATGATTTTTTTCATTTCCCAGGTCGATTTCTTTGTTGTTACCAAACAACGGAATTCACTGAATTTCTCAGTCAATTTCATTTCTCTCTATTTCATTTATCTGGTTCATTTCATTTCCCTGAATTTCTCCATACCAAACGAGCCCGAAATCTTTCCAGATTTGAAAAAAAAAGGACCATATATACTTGTAATATATATATAATGTAAATAAATTAATTCACTATTGAACTATAGATAGTACAATTTTATTTGGTGGTTTTAATTATTGAAGGGTATTATTGTCTTTTTATTTAAATGAACATTTCAATTCCATTCATAAATTTACAAACCAAACAGGATTACAAACATGATAAATTCTAATTCCAATTCTTTCAAAAACATTCTGTGAACCAAACGGGCCCTTTGTATTTGAATTTTGTTTTTAAAAAATCATGATAATATATAAGTATATAACGTATGTTAGAAATAGCTTTCAACAAAATACACATATATTTATCCATCTTTCTGGGATAGCTTTTCATATGTGGGTTACTACTTTGAAGCGAGCATTTGTATTACAAAATCACTATTCTGATGTTGCAAAGCAATGAATCTTGATTTATGATTGAAGCAGATTCGACGACTTTTTTACATCTAAAAAGTCAAATATTTGACTTACGTAAGTAATTAAGTAGCCTTGGAGCATTGTATATGTCAATTATTTATTTATATTAGCATGGTACCCGCGCGTTGCAGCGGATGCGTTCGATGTCGTGATTACCAAAAACATTATAAGTGGACAATCAATTAAGCGAGATACCACGATAATAACGTACCTTCAATAGCAGCCAACATTAACAAAAAAATACATGTATTAACAGTATAAGTGGACAATCAATTGAGGTGAGAGTGTGAGAGTGGTTTAGATAGAAATGCATTTGAATTGGAATAAAGAAAGGGCATTTTCGTACATTTGTATGGTTACATTTTCAACACCATGAGAGAGAGTGCTATTTTTATTATAAGATAGTATAGATATTTCAGCAATGGAAATTAAGCATGATAGATGACAACACCATAAAACATAACTTAACAATTGAGTTTTAAAAACTTTTCGTTAAATTTTAAATAATAAGTTATTTAGGGCAGGGGTGTTCATCAAACCATCAAATCGTAAAAACCGGACCAAACCGGGTTATTTGGATTGGTTTGGTCGGATTGAGTTGTTAAAGTCTGGTCCGACGGTTTAAGTTTTGAAAAACCGGGTTTCTTGGTCCGGTTATGGTTTGAGCAAAGAGTCAACCGTCAAAACCGGACCGGACCAAAAATATATATGTATATATATACACTAATTTATTTATATAAACCTACTTTTACTTTCATAATTTCTTATTTTCACTTTATCCTTTTATCTTTTCATCTTCATTCCTTTATTATGTTTCCTCTCAAAGATCAAAATATTAAGCCTTAAGTCCTCCATTACCTTCAATATTTCATATTTTGTAAGTATAAGACACAAGGTATTTGTAACTTTATCAATGTTTTTATTAATATTAAGATTATAGAGTTCTTAACTTCTATATGTGTGATAAAAAAAATGAAAAATTTATTAATACGAAAATATGCATAATTTATTTAGAGATAAAAAAAAAGATCTTGAAACCGTCGAACCGCGCAAACCGGACCGGTTTACATGGTTTGGTTTGGTCTGGTTAAACAACATACTTGGTCTGGTTTGGTTTAATATATGTTGAAACCGGAAATGCCGGTTTGGTTTGAGATTTAGTCAAAACCGAACCAAACCGGACCACGAACACCCCTAATTTAGGGTACAACATCATAATATTTTATTGTTAATTATGAGTTTACAACTAGATACTAAACCCGGTGTATTTATGTAAAAAAATAAATTCATTATTATCTTAAAATCTACTTCTAAGAATAGGTTCAATTAAATAAAATAAAATTTACTAATATTTTTGTAATTACAATTTGCACACCTATACTTCTAACTTGACTAAAAACTAAAATTAAATTTTCAATCTCAAGCTTTAGGAAAATAGAAGAAATAAATGGTCAATAATACTAATGATTAATATTTAAAAAGTTACATCATAGGTGACCTCAAAATGTTTAAAGAAAAAAAAAAGTTTGTTCAGCTTACATGTGAGTAAAAAGACACTAATTTCATTACTATTATAAAATTATTATTCAATGAAAAAAAAAGTCACGCGAAGCAAACTAGCAAATTAAGCAAAGCAATACATCATTAGTCATGCCTTTTTCTTGGCCCTTATTTTAATTTAATTAATACAAAAGTTGGCCAACTTGCATTTCAATTGCAAGACATGACTCTTAATAGAACTTGTTAATGAAGATAGAACTTCTTATTTGTATAGGCGAGAAAAATATTGATGATGACACATTTGTTCTAGACTAAGAATTTTCTTTTTAGAATTATGGTACCATCGACCAACATTTCTTTGTCCCCGGCAGCTGTGGCATGTCAAGAACACAGATATCTACAACGGTTTCATACTTTCATTAAAGGAAAAATAGATTTTGAAAAGGTCAATTGGTCAAATGTATGCTTTTATAAATGGAGCATGGATACGAAGCAAAGGTTAATATTTTAGGGATGAACAACATTTTTCAAATCCTGATCCATCTCGGTCTGGATTATCGGGGAGCTAGTACATAATTTTAAATGAGACCAGAGCCGGTATCTATTTTTGGTGGTTCTCAGGGAAAATCCTGCAGGCACTGAGATATACAATTTCGTATCGATACCAGTTTAAATGGAACCAAAATCATACCACGTTTTGGTGATTTTCGGTTAGGTAATGTCGATACCGAGACCGGTACGGGACGGTACCAGTCTCATACCCGTCCTAGTTAAATCTTTTTAGGTTAGAAGTTTACTATCACTAAATGGTCTAATGACACTTGTTTCTTTATAGGAGGTCTCAGGTTCGAGTACTACCATTGACATATTTTGAGTTAACCACAAATAATTAATTTTCACCTATGTTGGGTCTGAGTGAGGGTTCCCATTCAAACCCTGGGTGATAGGGGTTTCTCATTGAAAGATTTTAATTAGGGATTTATTCAACGAGGATGCTCTCTAACGCATACCTGATTAAGACAAGATATGCTAGACATTTTGATATTCGTGAGTAATTCACCTTTTAAAGGAAAAAAAATAGGTTAGAAGTTAGAAATTACAAGAGTCGTTGGTGTATACACTTTACTCATAGCATATATTCTGAACTAAATAATATCTACCTATATATTAAAATAGATTACGATATACATATTTTAAAATGTTATACCAAAACATGTTTAATGATAGTTAAAAAATGTTGCTTAGAGATCACCACTTTTTATAAAGGAAAATGTTAAATGAAACCTTAAGGACTTACTTAATATGTATAAAAATTTTGTACCTTTTCATATTAAAAAGCGCACGCCTGAATTTTATGATATTAAAACCCTTTTATAAAACTGTCAGCCTCTATGAAAAGTAGAGATGGCAATGAGGCGGGTATTATCGGAGATCTCAATCCCCATCTCCCAACACAGGTTCCAATTGTAATCCCCATCCCTGTCTTCATTCTCGCCGAGAAATTAAATTACATCTTTATTCCTGTCCTCATCGGGTATCGGAGATACTTTTTTTATTAACATAAATTCATCGTAGTAGAAGATAAGTATGTGAATATGTAGTTCAACCTTTTCTTTCTATGTATAAACCAATTTCTATGTTAAGTAAATGATAAGTAAAATATAGCACATAAGAAGTATTAAAAAAAAACTCTAAACTCAAAGTGATTCTAATATATAAAAAAAAACTTCAAATGATTCTAATAAATACATACAGTGTTTTTGAGTATGGAGATTGGAGATTTATGATTTACCATCCCTATCGGGGAATAAAGTTACATCTCCATACCCGTCCCCATCCCCGGACAAACCAAGTTCGGGTATCGGATTCTTCTTTAATTACGGGTACTTTTGTTATCTTATCAAAATGTAATCATTACGCTTAAGTATAAATATAAATTATATAAATTATAAAAGTTTGAAACAAGTCAAAATCAATTCTTCATTGAACATAATAAATTCCTATTCTACGCGTGGGAAATCCATGGTGAGGTGGAGGATGTTTGTAAGGAGAGTGTTGTTGTGGGTGATGACATGGAGGGTGTCCATCCATGAGTGTTTGTAGGGAAGGATTGTGAAGGATGAAGAGAGGGAGAGTTTGTGTGTGTATTAGGGGTGAGATTGGGTCGGTTTGGGTCGGTTTTCGCCTAAAACCGAAACCCAAACCGAAGCTTTCGGTTTTTGAAAACCAAAAACCAATGGATTCGGTTTCTGTTCGGTTCGGTTTGTCGGTTTTTCGGTTCGGTTTGGGTCGGTTTTCGGTTTGTGTTTGATTTTTTTTTCCTAAAAAAATAGAGTAAATATAACTTATTATGCTTGATTAATATTAAAATTTCTAAGTTATTTATATTGGAAATGCATAGAGTTGAATGTTGTATTGGAAGTGTATAAAAAGAACTATGACATCTAATTGTAATTGTAATATTAATACGAACATAAACTTTAGACCTTAATTTATAAATGACACAAATTTAGAAATCGTAAGAACTTAGGTACGGTGTACGTGAATTGTTGAACTTAATTTATATAAATGACATAAATTTACTGAGCTTAAGTATGGTGTATGTGAATTAAATTAACACTGGTTCATTTGAAAATTTTTTTACTAGCATTTTACTTTCAGTTTTAATCTTTTTTAAAGATAAAACATAAATTAGAATCAACATTTTGTACTTGTAAAATTACTATGTATAATATTGCATATATAGTAATGGTTCGGTTCGGTTTTCACGGTCGGTTTTTACATATAAAACCAAAACCCGAACCGATCCGTTCGGTTTTTGGAAAACCAAAACCAAACCGATCCATTGGGTTCGGTTTTCGGTTTCTTCGGTTTGGTTTTTTCGGTTTTTTTCGGTTCGGTTTTTGCTCACCCCTACTGTGTATGTATAATAATTGTATATATATTAGTTGGATATTTGTAAGAAGGATGAATATATTATTGTTGTGGTTAAGAAAATGTTTATGAGAATGATGTATGGAAAGCTGATGTGACATGTTGTTTAGGATGTTTGTGAGAAAAACAAGCTCAACCGTTGCGGATGGTCTAATAAACAAAATATTTTTCTTTTTTAACCGCAAATTTCAAGCCAATAAAAAAAGGGAAGTGATCTGTACACCACCAGATTTTGACCGTACACCACCAAATATGCTATATATCATTGTACTGTACAACTTTCTAAAGCGCATTTGGTGGTGTACGGTCAAAAACAGGTGGTGTACAGATCATCACCCATAAAAAAAAGCAACCGCAAGTAACTTTTTTATATGGGTTAAAAAAAAGTAAGAGAGAGGGGGCGAAAAATGGTCAAAGTCGAGAAAACCGGCAAAGAAAATGGCATTCATAAAATAAAACAGCCAACAATAAAAGTGAAAAAAATATCCAACAATAAAAAAATATGAAAAAAGAGCGAGAATTCCGATCTCAACATCTTTAAATATAAACCCTACAGCCATTTCTTCATATATTATTTTCCTCCCTTCCTCTTTCTCTCTAAATATCTATTTTCTTTCTTTGTTTCACCACTTTTTCAAATCATGTCTTGCTACAAGGGAAAGTATGCTGGTACATAATTTTCTTTCTCTCTAATTTTAAATTTTTAAATCTTGTTTTGTGGTTTGATCTGTTATTTTGTTTGTTGATTGTTATTAGCGTATGATCTATGATCTTGTGTCTCTTTGTTTGGTTTTTTTAAGATTCTCTTTGTTCCATGATCGTTTATTTTTTTTATATTTTTAGGGTAGTAGATAGTTTTAACTTTTAACCACCCTAAGGCCTAGTTAAGGTTCAAAAACGGTCACGTGAATACCCAGATTAGCCCACGTACATCTCATTCGAGTCATAAAGTTTCGTCTGAATAGGAAAAACCTCATCCGTTTACGTTTTTGCTAGTAGATACTTCTAGCCATTAATTACATTGAAAATAAATATTTTGACATATGTATTTCGATATGTTTTTTTTTTAATTCTACGTATAATTTAATTTATTTTGATGTTTAGTTGTTAGATTATGATTATGTTACTAAAAAAAGGTAGTAATTAAAGATCCATTTTGATTTAATGTTTTTTTATAACAACTATAATTAATCTAGGTTTGATTAAGTTGTAGACTTGTAGATCATACAACTAGTATGCAAGAAAGGCGGTTGAGACATGATAAATGATTGATTTTGCTATTTTGATTATTTGTAATAAACAGATGAACTTATTGCCAATGCTACATACATTGGTACACCCGGAAAGGGTATTCTAGCTGCCGATGAGTCAACTGGCACAATCGGTAAGCGTCTTTCTAGCATCAACGTCGAGAATGTTGAATCGAACAGGAGAGCCCTTCGTGAGCTTCTTTTCTGCACTCCTGGTGCCCTTGATTGCCTTAGCGGAATCATCCTCTTCGAAGAAACTCTCTACCAGAAAACCGCTGCTGGTAACTTTTTTTTTTTTAAGATCTAAACCTTTTTTACTTTCCCATTTGTCAATTGTATGTATATATTATACGAGTATAGGAGATGATATTTGTAATTTTTTTAATACATCTACCACAATGTACAACTTATAAACAGATTATATAAGTTATTAATACAGCAGTGTGGTAGATGTACCAAAAAAAATTAAACGAATATCACCTTCCATTTTGTATCGGATTTTTTTAACTTTTTGTTAATTAATTGTATCAGGTAAGCCCTTTGTTGATGTGATGAAGGAGGCTAATGTCCTTCCAGGAATCAAAGTCGATAAGGGTACTGTCGAGCTAGCTGGAACCAACGGTGAAACCACCACCCAAGGTTTAGACGGTCTTGGCCAGAGATGTGCTCAGTACTATGCTGCTGGTGCTCGTTTTGCCAAGTGGCGTGCAGTCCTAAAGATTGGTGCCAACGAGCCATCTCAGCTAGCTATCAATGAAAACGCTAATGGGTTGGCCCGATATGCCATCATTTGTCAAGAAAATGGTCTTGTCCCAATTGTTGAGCCCGAGATTCTTGTTGATGGACCACATGACATCAACAAGTGTGCTGATGTAACTGAACGTGTCCTAGCCGCCTGCTACAAGGCTCTTAACGACCACCATGTCCTTCTTGAGGGTACTCTTTTGAAGCCCAACATGGTCACCCCTGGATCTGATGCTAAAAAGGTTGCACCCGAGGTTGTGGCAGAGTACACTGTCCGTGCTCTTCAACGAACCATGCCAGCAGCCGTTCCAGCTGTTGTGTTTTTGTCTGGTGGTCAGAGTGAGGAAGAGGCCACCGTTCACCTTAACGCCATGAACCAATACAAGGGTAAGAAGCCATGGAGCCTAACTTTCTCGTTCGGGCGTGCTCTACAACAGAGCACCCTCAAGGCATGGGCCGGAAAGGAAGAAAATGTTAAGAAGGCCCAAGAGGCCTTCCTTACAAGGTGCAAGGCCAACTCTGACGCAACCCTCGGGAAATATCAGGGCGGCGCAGCTGTTGAGGGCGCCACCGAGAGCCTCCATGTTAAGGATTACAAGTACTAATTATTTCTCATTGGGATGAATCATTTCTCACGAGTTTGATTCTCTGTTATGTGAAAGGAGATATGACTATTTTTTTCCATATTGTTTTTGTTTTGAAAGAGGGGTGTTTAAGCCTCGGGCATACTCTTTAGTTGTCTTTTGATTTTTAATTTTTGTCTAGTGTTTTTAGTAATGATGGGAATAAGCTTGAGAAAAGTCAAGTACTGGTTCAATTTATTGATATCTTGAACCTTTTTATAAAAAAATTTCTTTTATGCTTTTTCATCTTGCATCTTGATTTTTTATGATTTTGATCGTTTTGTTTTGGTCTATAGATTTAACGTGATGATAACCCTTACAATGGTTGAATGAAAAACATTGGTCGGTAAATTGCGTCATACTCCCTCCGTCTCATACTAAGTGTCTTATTTTGACTTTTTGAGTCTTTTTCTTTCAACTTTGACCGTAAATATTTTTGTTTGAGTTACATAACACTTGATATAACATATATGAATTGATTGAGTTTTAAATGTACTTTTCATTGATATAACTTTTATCAAGTAATATATAACACAAACAAAGATATTTACGGTTAAAGTTGGAAGAAAAATTAAAATGCGACGGAGGGAGTATTATTCTATGATACATGTTTGTGGTAATATAGTGTTGTATAATATAATAAGAATAACACTGTCAGTGTGTCACACTAATGGTATTATTGGTCAGATCCTACAAGAAACTAACGTGAAAATAAGAACAACATGACAAAACCAGCGATTAAAATTTAGTTGTCATTAGAATTTAAAAACAACATATATGACTCATAAAGTGACTAAAGTCTGTTTAACTTTAACAATGTGTATTCAAGCTATAACTAAGTAGGCCCTTTGTCTAATGTGTCGTGAAAGTGTGAAACATCGTCGGATATTAAAAAATAGTTAATTACAATTTTCGTCCCTGTCGTGGTACCTAGCTTGCAGGTTTCGTCCTTACCTTTCAAAAATTACAGTTTTAGTCCAAAAAACTTTGTTCCGTCAACACTTTTAGTCCAAATGACTAACGGACGTTAAATGTGAGGTCATGTGCAAGACACATGATGGGTATTTTGGTCTTTTCATTATTATAGGACCAAAAGTGTAATTAGTTCTAAACTTTTTACATTCTTCATTGGAAAAAAAATCCTCAGATCTGAAAAAAAAATTGATCATCTCAAACATAATATTCATATATTTCTTATCATCATCATCAAACAATAACAACAAAAAATTCATCCTCAAATCTCAACAAATCTATTATTCCCTAACCTCTTTTATCATACTCACACACACACTCACATATGTATATACGATCTATATATATATATATACACACATCCATACTGGAGTTTGACAAAACTTTAACATACATAGTGCAAATATATCTATATATATATATTATATATATATATCTATATATATATATTATATATATATATATATATCTATATATATATATCTATATATATATATCTATATATATATATATATGTATATATATATATATATATTATATATATATATTATATATATATATATATACATATATATACGTATATATATACATTTATACGTTTTATCATACTCACACACACACTCACATATGTATATACGATATATATATATATATATTCCATATATCATACTCACACACACACTCACATATGTATATACGATATATATATATATATATATATCCGATATATACATACTCACACACACTCACATATGATATATATATATATATCTATATATATATAAATATACAAGTAGCAACGGTTATATATTCTGATTATAGATATAGATATTATACATATGTGAAAATTATATATATAGTATGGATATCATCATATATATATTATATATATATATATATATATATATATATATATATATATATATATATATATATATATATATCTATATCTATATATATATATATCTATATATATATATATATCTATATATATATATATATATATATATATATATATATATTAGATATATAGATATATGTATATATAAATTGTGTTTTAATCCGTTTCATTTTTCTATTATATATTTATAATTTAGGATTTGTATTTAGTGGATTTGTATTTTGATTTGTATATATATTACCAGAAAAGCAATTGGATTTTATTTGGATGATGATTTGTATATAACGATCAAATTGAAATTGAAAGTATTAATATTTTGGGGGTTAGGTTTTGTTTTCATGAGTTCAATTTTCCAAGTAGCTAGGGATGGATTTTTGGTGTTTGATCTGGATTTACCTTACTACCTTTCATCTGGGTTTGTTGTTGGGCTAATGTGTTTATTATTATTATTTAGGTTTTGTTTTTTTATTATTATTTAGGTTAGAGAAAATGGATAATTTACACTTTTTGTCCTGTTGTAAGAAAAAGACTAAAATACCCATCATGTGCAGGTCACGTGATGGGTATTTTAACGTCCGTTAGTCATTTGGACTAAAAGTGTTGACGGAGCAAAGTTTTTTGGACTAAAACTGTAATTTTTGAAAGGTAGGGACGAAACCTGCAAGCTGGGTACCACGACAGGGACGAAAATTGTAATTAACTCTAAAAAATAAAAAAATAGAAACCCCCTCATATTTATGTTTTTCAAAAGATGTTATGAAGTGTTTGGAAAAGTTGTTTTTTATGACTTTTTTGTTTTCTGAAAATCAAGCTCCTAGAATTAAACACTTTGTTTATATATATTAGTAAAAAAACGAGCTAATTGAGTTTTGTGTTTGAAGCTAGGGCTCAAGTTCATTTGTTTTATGAAATTCACATTAAGTTAGAAACTGGCTCGAGCTTATTTAGGTTTTACTCAATTCGAACATTTATGAGTTAAGCTTAAATAGCTCGCGAGTAAATTCATAAAACAAATTGAAAGAAATAATAATATCTAGGATGCTATCTCAAGAAATTTAACAAATTACTAAAAAAATTTCTTTTTTCATTACATTACACTAAAAATTTTCTTTTTTCATTACATTACACTAAAAATGTCACGCTGGCCTCCTAGAATCAATGCAAGGGAACAGATACTATTCAACGTCTCAAGGCCCAATTTTCTTTGCGAGTTTCTAGACTTCAACTATAAAGCTCGACCCTCATACACAAGGCCCAATTAATTTGTTAAGTGGTGCATCCAAATATCCAATTAAAAAACTATTACTGTACCTTTTTTCGTTCTTAGAAAAAGGATTAATCCTATTACTAGTTAAATAAGCAGTGTGGTTTGGATCAGTGGTAAAAACTCTTGCCTTTAGAGACAGAGGTTAGATGTTCGATCATCATCACATGCAAAGGCCGGAGGCCCTTTTTTACCATCTAGGTAGAACCAAAAAGCAGTTTATGTACCTGGGTCGAGGTAAAGTCTGTCTACATCTAAACTTCCTCTATACACCATCGATGTATTGGGTAGTTCCTTTCCTTTAATATTACTAGTTAAATAGAAATGAGGTTGTTTTTCACTTCCCGTTGGGAATAATCAAAAATATTTCAAGATCGAATTGGAAAAACTGAGAAAAGAAATATGGCTAAGAATTGCACAATTTATTTATATTTTTCAAACAGAGAATGTTACACTCTTTGGTCTCCTACTTTTAGATTACCGCGATTGTATTACTAATCCATGAATTGAACCTTGATTTTCTCGTCAAGAGACAAGAATCTAAAGCTGGAATGGCCAAGAAATTGCATACTTAGGTGCATCTTTCCTTTGTTAGTATTTTCCGAAAAACAATGTTGTTTTGTAATGCAAATTAAAAATGGTCATAATCCTATTCTCCCTTGTACAAAAATGTTACATTAATTTTGACTAAAGACATAACTAGTCAGCTAATTACAAGTGCTTGAGTTAATTCCTCCATTAACACACCAAAAATTGCCATTTCTATGTCCATTCCAATCTCCCTAATCTTATGCTCATCATACCTCGTCCATCCACAACTTCTCTCTTTTCTAAAATCCAATTCCACCATCATATCTATCGTGTTTGATTCGACCATTTTCCACGTCTCCATCCTACTAAGTACCCTTTGAAGTATCACATTGCGTTGCGTATCATTTTTTGTTTCTTCAACGACAAGGTCTGATATGAGCCTTTTCATGTGTATTGGGATTTCCCTGACGTTTATAACGTTCAATATGTCACTTAAATCGACCCCATTAGTCGCTGCTTCTTCTATGTCGTCGCCACATTGTTCTGACATGTGTTTTTCTAGTTCTATTGGATCCAACTTTGCAAGCTTCTCAAATCTATGAAGCTTTTGCAGCAACTTATGTTTTGCTCCTGTAAAATGACAAAACTAATTATTTGCACTTCTGAAACATGTTTGAAAGTTTCCAAAATTAGAAAGTTTACAGCTTGGATTCAAAATTCAAAATAGAAAGGGTCTCGAGGATATCATATTCATAAGTCAATGGGGGGTTCCACATTATTAAAATTATTAATAAGGCCTTGCACAAATTATTGCCCAAATGATCTATACACAAAAGAATATATAACTTTCAAAGCATAATACGGAGTATAAGAATACAATAATAATAATGAAAAATAAGAAAAGGTTTGAATTTGCAGGTACATTTAATGTGTAAGTTAGCATTTGTAGACAAATTGATATTGTAACAATATAATGAGTAAGTTATTATAGCACAAAAGAAGCAAAGATTTACAATCATCAGGGCCTGGGCTGTATGTATGATCAATGCATGGATCCCACAAATAATTTTGCAACCCATCACTTAGGATTCGGTGTAGATATACATATATAAAATAAATTTTTATATATACTAAAAAACAACTAAACTAATATCTTATTAACCAATCAAATCTCTAGATTTCTTAAAATTAAATCATGCTTATGTCATCTTTATATTTACAATTTAAACTTTAGATTTTACACTAACATCAAAGATCTATCACGCATATCACCAATTTGTGACTACCAACTACGATCCAACTTATATATGACAGGAGGTGATACTTATACAAAATATCTTTATCATATACAAATTTTTTTGTTATATACAAAAATATATCCATTACATAGTCATACTAGTCTGCCATGTGAAATGTATAAACTTTTGTGTATGATAAAAATGTTTTGTATAAAGATCATTTGTTTATAGTCGCTATAGAATTTGTATACTAACAGTTGTAATTAAATTCTCTCACCTTTTTTAACGCCCTGCGTGCCCCGACCAAAGAATAATGGGTAAGCCGACCAGCCACTTTCCCCGGCGATGTCGCCGCGGAAAGTCAAATAAGACAAAAGTTTCCGCGGCGATATCGCCGCGAAAAGTGCGGGCCCCCATGTCATTAATGGCTAATCTGACAGAATATTAGCGGGCCCTCCTCATTAACGGCGAGGTCGCCGGGGAAAGTCCGGTCGGACTACATGGAGCCTTTTTTAATTGAAAAGGTATGTATATACAAGCTGTATATCGAGGATGGAATCCTAGAACAGAAAATTTACACTTTTACAGTTGTACTATACTATGCCTAAATGCTCTTTTTTGAGCAGCTATAATTAAATATGTCCCAGCTACTATATACTCGATCTAATACTCTATTACACAATCAAGTAATCAACTCACCTTTTTAAGCCATGAAAGTTTGACTGTTTTAATGTTCTAAAGTAACACAAAGTTATCATGTTTTTTTCATGGCACATGTAGGTATTATTAAGGAATTACATTTTTCTTTTCATTTCAATAGTTGGAGTTCATTTGAAAAGAAATAATGTGTTCATGTTAAATTGTTAATAAGGGATATCTAAGATGTTTTGCATCTAACGAAGAGAAAATATTAAACCAAGAAATTTGATCGATAATGTAAATGTTGCACATACTCTGTACATTGGCATATATGCATTCGAGATTATTGTAACCATTGTCCTCTTCGGCTCCAAAATCGTGTCCCTCCTTATCATCTGGAAATGGGGGATCCAACACCGATACCGGACTGCATTGTTCTTTATCCTCTTCGTGTAAATGGACTTCTATGGATTCATCAACTTCATGATCCTAAATTAGTTACAAGAATTTACTTTTATTTAAAGGGCACATATATAATAACAAATTCATAAAATATATATAGCTTTATTATTTATAAGAAAGAATTTACGTGAGAACCATTTGATCTGCAAGAATCATGAAAAATTTTAAATCATAACTTAATGTTTATATGTGAATGATATATGTCAACAAACTCGTTTATATATGAACTGATTAAGTTATACCTAATATCAGTTGTTCATATATGAAATTATAAACGGTTTTTACATAAACCTTAGCCAATATTACTTGTTGATGCAGTGACATGTTTATATTTGTTATTTATGACAAAAATATGTTATAAATTTAACTTTGAACTTCTATTTTTATAAGAGAACTTCTAAAATACTTGAACGGTGGATCTAAAGATGTTGACTGTTGACTTTGCTATGCATGTGATTGAATGATAGTTTGAAACTTTGAATTCATCAATGGTCTCACCTACATGTAAAGCCAAATGTGCTTTGTCTTTTTCAGGAATTCTACATAATCTATAGACAAGATTTGTTTTCGCCACGCGTACCCCGACCATGGAATAAAGGGTAACCGGACCAGAAACTTTCCGCGGCGATGTCGCCGCGGAAAGTCGGAAAAGACAAAAGTTTCCGCGGCGATATCGCCGCGGAAAGTGCGGGCCCCCATGTCATTAATGGCTAATCTGACAGAATTTTAGCGCCCCCCCTCATTAGCGGCGAGGTCACCGGGGAAAGTCCGGTCCGGTTATCCTTTTTAGGTCGGACTACATGACGCCTTTGTTTTTAAGTGAAGATTTGGTGGCAGTTGTATTCATAGTAAATGGCATAAATGTCCCTGTTGGATTACTGTCTCTAGGCCAGGCATGGGTGTTTTCTGTCATTGGGACTACTTTTTCTGCCATAGACACCAAGAAGATCCTATGTTGACATCAAGATTCAAGATCCTTAACTCACTTAACTAACATAACGAGTTAACTCAACAAATAACCAAACAATTGTTTAATGATAATCTACTAAATCGAAACTGTTTTAAAATAATCTTTAAGATTAGAAATAGATATTACTGTTTTACAATGCAAATGACACAAATAAGAAAAATGTTAAACAATAACATTTGAGATTAATTAGTTTGTTTAGACTTTAGACATGCATACTTTTGTTTGTATATATTAACTTACAAATTATACACAAAAAATTCATAGTTTAGTTCGTATAGATTTACAAGTTATCATTAGTACAAAAGCCAATGCTTATATGCTCACACTTTTATATTTACCTTATCCACACTACATGTCTTGTTTTAAAAGTGAATATACGAATTTTAATTTTCGACTTTATATATAAAACAAAAACTTATATATTTAATTTTTTTTTAAAATCATCTTTTAATTCAAATGTCTAAAATATATGTAAGAAAGAGTTGTCATTTTGTAGCCTGAAAACAATATTACTAGTACTTTCTTAGTTTCTTATGATAGCGTTTCACATTAAAACTCAAAGATGGTACCAAATAATTACAATTTAATTATAACATTTTGGAATCGCTTGTTTCACAATAAGGTAGTTAAATTTTGTTTTTTATGTAAGCACATTTAAACAAGAAAACTTGTATATATATACAGAATGACAATAACAGCAGTACTCAATTCCGTCTGGACCGTCACCAAAGTGTGAAATTATTATATACAAAAGAGTATAAACAAAAGAATATAAACAAGAGCAAGAAATAACCTGCTGTAAGTGATGAGCTGGAGAAGTCGCCGGAGATAGAAAATCAGGTGTAGTCCGTGGACAAGAATCATGACTTTTCTCAAGAGAAAATCGAAAAGGACTTAATGGGCAAGTAAAATCATCATTTTCCCAACAAGATTTAATCATCTCATTATTTAAATCATCAAGTGTAGTACATGAAGTCTCATTATCATTCATCATTTGCACCCTGCAATCTAAACTAGTAACTATTTCCTGTCTTTTTATTCGGGCTTTTCGACCCTTTAACTTCTTAAGAATCGATCGAAATAACCCGAAACTCGATATAGGTGATTCGGGTTTTGGTTTGTAAGTTTTGTTCTCGTGTTTTTGAATCCTCATAGCTGCATCAAGTATCATTGCTTTGGTTTTTGATGGGGTTTTAGCAAATGGGCTTTGGATAGAATGGTTTGGAAGATCAAGAAATGGCGATTTACGGACGTCGGGGGAATTGTTAAAAGAGTAAAAACAAACATGGTTAATGCAAAAATTACGTGTTTGGATTATTGGTTTTGTTTTTATGGGTTTGATAGAAGTTTTGTTGAGGTGAGAAAGGTGGCTGGAGATGTAATTGTTGAGGTGAAATGGTTCTTGCTCTTGTTGTAAGAGTTCATGTAGTAAATTTTTATGAGCAACCATTTTGTTTGAGTAAAATGTGGAAGTTGAAATGGGATTTAAGAGGTTTTTTTTAGAACATGGAAAAGAAAACAAAAGTTGGGAATTGGGAAAAGATGGAGTGTTTTTTATTGGGTGGATATTGAGAAGAGGTTTTTACTCGATTCAAAATCTTGTGTTTATAATATCAAGGTCGTCGGGGTGGAGCAATTGTAATCAAGGTTTTAAATACCGATATTTTGTTCGTATCGGTGTGATATTCGGTATCGGTATTACCTGTATTAATGGTTGTATGTACCGGTACGGCTAATTAAATTTTATTTTTAATTTTTATAATAATCTTACAAAACTTGTTATAATTTAACGAAAATAGTCAAAATACAATTACATTTCACTCAAAAATAATATAAATAGGTATTTTCATAACAAAATATAAGTTTTAAAGTTTACAAATAACAAAAAATAAATTAAAGTATCATAAAAATAATTTTTTTAAAAATAAAAAAAAAAATGAAAAAAAACCGGAAAAAAAAAAAAAAAAAAAAAAAAAAAAAAAAACAAAAAACAAAAACACAAACACAAATCAAAAACCAAAATCAAACAAACCTGTCCAAAAAAAAAAAAAAAAAAAAAAAAAAAAAAAAAAAAAAAAAAAAAAAAAAAGAAAGAAAGAAAAAAAAAAAAAAAAAAAAAAAAAAAAAAAAAAAAAAAAAAAAAAAAAAAAAAAAAAAAAAAAAAAAAAAAAAAAAAAAAAAAAAAAAAAAAAAAAAAAAAAAAAAAAAAAAAAAAAAAAAAAAAAAAAAAAAAAAAAAAAAAAAAAAAAAAAAAAAAAAAAAAAAAAAAAAAAAAAAAAAAAAAAAAAAAAAAAAAAAAAAAAAAAAAAAAAAAAAAAAAAAAAAAAAAAAAAAAAAAAAAAAAAAAAAAAAAAAAAAAAAAAAAAAAAAAAAAAAAAAAAAAAAAAAAAAAAAAAAAAAAAAAAAAAAAAAAAAAAAAAAAAAAAAAAAAAAAAAAAAAAAAAAAAAAAAAAAAAAAAAAAAAAAAAAAAAAAAAAAAAAAAAAAAAAAAAAAAAAAAAAAAAAAAAAAAAAAAAAAAAAAAAAAAAAAAAAAAAAAAAAAAAAAAAAAAAAAAAAAAAAAAAAAAAAAAAAAAAAAAAAAAAAAAAAAAAAAAAAAAAAAAAAAAAAAAAAAAAAAAAAAAAAAAAAAAAAAAAAAAAAAAAAAAAAAAAAAAAAAAAAAAAAAAAAAAAAAAAAAAAAAAAAAAAATAAGTTTAAAAGTTCACAAATAACAAAAAATAACATTAAAGTATCATAAAAAAAAAAATAAAAAAAAAAAAGAAAATACCGGAATGGTATACCGGAAAATACCAGGAATACCGGAAATACCGCCCGATACTGAATAGTAAAAATATCGAACAAAATATCGGGCTAGTTGTACTGGAGTCACCTCCGATACCGGTATTACCGGTCGATATATACCAATATTTAAAACATTGTAAGGCATCTTTAAATAATGATATCTTTTTCACCTATTTCTCATTGTCATATTAATTCTTTCCTCTCTTAGATATTAACTAGCAAACCTCTAAATTTTGAAAGGCTGATTCAATTTTTAAAGGGGCATGCTATTGACATCTTTTTTATCAACAATATTTGATCTATTTAATTTAGTGTTGTTAACATATATGTATTTATAAATGTATTGTTAAGTTTTTATGAAAAAAAGTTATAAACTTTATTAAAGAAATCGAGTATGGGCTGAGTCATTTGGTT
This sequence comes from Erigeron breviscapus, assembly GCA_034093135.1. Lineage (NCBI taxonomy): Eukaryota > Viridiplantae > Streptophyta > Magnoliopsida > Asterales > Asteraceae > Erigeron > Erigeron breviscapus. The sequence continues at coordinate 63,687,751 of CM067169.1, forward strand.
TTTTCCTCTTATATATTATGGCTTGTACCGCTTCATCTTTTTTATCAACAATATTTGATCTATTTAATTTAGTGTTGTTAACATATATGTATTTATAAATGTATTGTTAAGTTTTTATGAAAAAAAGTTATAAACTTTATTAAAGAAATCGAGTATGGGCTGAGTCATTTGGTTTTTTCCTCTTATATATTATGGCTTGTACCGCTTCATCTTTTTTATCAACAATATTTGATCTATTTAATTTAGTGTTGTTAACATATATGTATTTATAAATGTATTGTTAAGTTTTTATGAAAAAAAGTTATAAACTTTATTAAAGAAATCGAGTATGGGCTGAGTCATTTGGTTTTTTCCTCTTATATATTATGGCTTGTACCGCTTCATCTTTTTTATCAACAATATTTGATCTATTTAATTTAGTGTTGTTAACATATATGTATTTATAAATGTATTGTTAAGTTTTTATGAAAAAAAGTTATAAACTTTATTAAAGAAATCGAGTATGGGCTGAGTCATTTGGTTTTTTCCTCTTATATATTATGGCTTGTACCGCTTCATCTTTTTTATCAACAATATTTGATCTATTTAATTTAGTGTTGTTAACATATATGTATTTATAAATGTATTGTTAAGTTTTTATGAAAAAAAGTTATAAACTTTATTAAAGAAATCGAGTATGGGCTGAGTCATTTGGTTTTTTCCTCTTATATATTATGGCTTGTACCGCTTCATCTTTTTTATCAACAATATTTGATCTATTTAATTTAGTGTTGTTAACATATATGTATTTATAAATGTATTGTTAAGTTTTTATGAAAAAAAGTTATAAACTTTATTAAAGAAATCGAGTATGGGCTGAGTCATTTGGTTTTTTCCTCTTATATATTATGGCTTGTACCGCTTCATCTTTTTTATCAACAATATTTGATCTATTTAATTTAGTGTTGTTAACATATATGTATTTATAAATGTATTGTTAAGTTTTTATGAAAAAAAGTTATAAACTTTATTAAAGAAATCGAGTATGGGCTGAGTCATTTGGTTTTTTCCTCTTATATATTATGGCTTGTACCGCTTCATCTTTTTTATCAACAATATTTGATCTATTTAATTTAGTGTTGTTAACATATATGTATTTATAAATGTATTGTTAAGTTTTTATGAAAAAAAGTTATAAACTTTATTAAAGAAATCGAGTATGGGCTGAGTCATTTGGTTTTTTCCTCTTATATATTATGGCTTGTACCGCTTCATCTTTTTTATCAACAATATTTGATCTATTTAATTTAGTGTTGTTAACATATATGTATTTATAAATGTATTGTTAAGTTTTTATGAAAAAAAGTTATAAACTTTATTAAAGAAATCGAGTATGGGCTGAGTCATTTGGTTTTTTCCTCTTATATATTATGGCTTGTACCGCTTCATCTTTTTTATCAACAATATTTGATCTATTTAATTTAGTGTTGTTAACATATATGTATTTATAAATGTATTGTTAAGTTTTTATGAAAAAAAGTTATAAACTTTATTAAAGAAATCGAGTATGGGCTGAGTCATTTGGTTTTTTCCTCTTATATATTATGGCTTGTACCGCTTCATCTTTTTTATCAACAATATTTGATCTATTTAATTTAGTGTTGTTAACATATATGTATTTATAAATGTATTGTTAAGTTTTTATGAAAAAAAGTTATAAACTTTATTAAAGAAATCGAGTATGGGCTGAGTCATTTGGTTTTTTCCTCTTATATATTATGGCTTGTACCGCTTCATCTTTTTTATCAACAATATTTGATCTATTTAATTTAGTGTTGTTAACATATATGTATTTATAAATGTATTGTTAAGTTTTTATGAAAAAAAGTTATAAACTTTATTAAAGAAATCGAGTATGGGCTGAGTCATTTGGTTTTTTCCTCTTATATATTATGGCTTGTACCGCTTCATCTTTTTTATCAACAATATTTGATCTATTTAATTTAGTGTTGTTAACATATATGTATTTATAAATGTATTGTTAAGTTTTTATGAAAAAAAGTTATAAACTTTATTAAAGAAATCGAGTATGGGCTGAGTCATTTGGTTTTTTCCTCTTATATATTATGGCTTGTACCGCTTCATCTTTTTTATCAACAATATTTGATCTATTTAATTTAGTGTTGTTAACATATATGTATTTATAAATGTATTGTTAAGTTTTTATGAAAAAAAGTTATAGGAAATAGAAATCCACAATTTGGGCTTTCTTTTTCCACTTTTGTATTCTCCTCTTGATGTTGAGTCACCCTATCCGATATTTTGAAAATTCTACCACCATTCGAGTGTAAAACTGCAACTATTGCGTGATGTATATGTTTAGTGAAATTCTCCTTCTTTTTAAGTGTAGAAGTATGTTACATGCTAAAGTAAACAATCAAACTCATCTATTTATAGTCACTTTGTCCATGTGCATGTGCTGGTAAAGCAGCGTTTATATAAACCGCTCATTTTTCCCTAAAACTCTCCATTTTAAATAAAACGTCACATTTATTGATCTACATATGGTATCAGATTCCCTGCTCCACCGAGAGACCAGTGTAACACATTGAAATCTACAACATCATTTGTGCCACCTAGAAAACTTCGACAACAAAACGCCCCATTTTAGGTAAAATTCAGATTATTCATTGATGTCTATGGCATTAGAGCGCCATTTTCATAGATTTGAAAGCTTTTAACATGTACTAAAATGATTTTCCGCCAGCCATCTTTATTGAATAAAACATGAATTTGAGGATATACAATTTCATTCATACCAAATATCGGATTTTCAATATTATTATAACTAAAACTTTCAATTTACATTATTATACTAAACATCAAGAATATTATATCAAATAATCTTTAAAATCGTTCAACAATGGTAAAAAAACAACTATACTATCCAAATCCTACATAGTATAAATCAATCAACTTATACAAAGGAAAGGATATAGGAAATAGAAATCCACAATTTGGGCTTTCTTTTTCCACTTTTGTATTCTCCTCTTGATGTTGAGTCACCCTATCCGATATTTTTAAAATTTTGCACCCAGTTGAGGTGAGTGTATAATTGTAACTTTTGCGGGATGATTATGTGTAGTGAATTTCCCTTCCATTTTTGTGGTAGAAGGTATTTCCATGGCAAAGTAAACCATCATACTCATCTATTTATAGTCACTTTGTCCATGTGCATGTGCTGGTAAAGCAGCGTTTATATAAACCGCTCATTTTTCCCTAAAACTCTCCATTTTAAATAAAACGTCACATTTATTGATCTACATATGGTATCAGATTCCCTGCTCCACCGAGAGACCAGTGTAACACATTGAAATCTACAACATCATTTGTGCCACCTAGAAAACTTCGACAACAAAACGCCCCATTTTAGGTAAAATTCAGATTATTCATTGATGTCTATGGCATTAGAGCGCCATTTTCATAGATTTGAAAGCTTTTAACATGTACTAAAATGATTTTCCGCCAGCCATCTTTATTGAATAAAACATGAATTTGAGGATATACAATTTCATTCATACCAAATATCGGATTTTCAATATTATTATAACTAAAACTTTCAATTTACATTATTATACTAAACATCAAGAATATTATATCAAATAATCTTTAAAATCGTTCAACAATGGTAAAAAAACAACTATACTATCCAAATCCTACATAGTATAAATCAATCAACTTATACAAAGGAAAGGATATAGGAAATAGAAATCCACAATTTGGGCTTTCTTTTTCCACTTTTGTATTCTCCTCTTGATGTTGAGTCACCCTATCCGATATTTTGAAAATTCTACCACCATTCGAGTGTAAAACTGCAACTATTGCGTGATGTATATGTTTAGTGAAATTCTCCTTCTTTTTAAGTGTAGAAGTATGTTACATGCTAAAGTAAACAATCAAACTCATCTATTTATAGTCACTCTGTCCATTTGCATGTGCTGGTAAGGCAACGTTTTATATAAAATGACAAATTTTCTCTAAGACTCTCCATTTTAAGTTAAACGGAACATTTGTTTAAAACTATTTACTATATTTTTCTGTTTAATTCATCTAATTTTATGAGTTACATAAAAAACCCAACTTTCACGCTATATTTCTCGTACGTATATGACAAATAATGTTTACTCAAACTATTAACTAACTAATACGGGACATATATCAAAGTGATTATAAATGATTTGTTACATTTACATCCAAAAAGACTTTTCTTATATATTATCCAAAAAATCACGAAATATCAAAATCTACATAAATATAAGCTAAATATACACCATGAAACTACATGCACAAACACATTTAACTATCTCTTTGATTGACACATTTAACTATATCATGTACCACCTTGTAACGGTCGTTGATAAGAAAGTGTGTACATATAAAAACCACAATACATATAATGGAAAAAGGACATGTGATTCAGCCCGAACATCGTCACACGATCAGGGTAAACGATTAACGCCAAAATCTACAGAGTAAAAAAATATATATAAATAAAAAAGGTTTCGCCGAGATTGGCACGGTATGGAGTAGCAGCGGCGACATTTACTTGCTAAAAGTGGCGCCATGCTGACTCATTGTCGGCCGCTATTGTACGACGAGTACCATTTACAAATGATGTTGAGTCACGTTATCTGATTATATGGTAGTTTCATGTATTGAAGTGCAGGTGCAAACATATGCCTTATTATCATTTTACAAATATGTTGAGTCACCCTATCCGATATTTTGAAAATTCTACCACCATTCGAGTGTAAAACTGCAACTATTGCGTGATGTATATGTTTAGTGAAATTCTCCTTCTTTTTAAGTGTAGAAGTATGTTACATGCTAAAGTAAACAATCAAACTCATCTATTTATAGTCACTCTGTCCATTTGCATGTGCTGGTAAGGCAACGTTTTATATAAAATGACAAATTTTCTCTAAGACTCTCCATTTTAAGTTAAACGGAACATTTGTTTAAAACTATTTTTGTATTTGGATTTTATAAAATGTATTCATTTTTGTGATGACACCCACTATCTTGGTCACTTTATTGGGAGGACTCGAGTAAGCTACGTTTAAGGTAAAACGTCACTGGTAAACGACAAATGAGATGACAATCATGCAGATCTTATCTGACACAGTCTATCCATGCATTCAACTGTGTGAATGTCAGTTTGTCACCCAGTAATTTATGTACATAAAACACCCCGTTTTATGTAATACGCTACTAACTTTAAAACTATTTTTTGTATTTGGATTTTATAAAATGTATTCATTTTTGTGATGACACCCACTATCTTGGTCACTTTATTGGGAGGACTCGAGTAAGCTACGTTTAAGGTAAAACGTCACTGGTAAACGACAAATTTAGGGCCAACACTTGTGGATATTCTCTGACAGAACATCTATCCAATCAATGTTTCACCCACTATGTTGGGAGGACACCAAAATGCTACGTTTTATCTAAAACGTAGCTGGTAAACGACAAATGAGATGACAATCATGCAGATCTTATCTGACACAGTCTATCCATGCATTCAACTGTGTGAATGTCAGTTTGTCACCCAGTAATTTATGTACATAAAACACCCCGTTTTATGTAATACGCTACTAACTTTAAAACTATTTTTTGTATTTGGATTTTATAAAATGTATTCATTTTTGTGATGACACCCACTATCTTGGTCACTTTATTGGGAGGACTCGAGTAAGCTACGTTTAAGGTAAAACGTCACTGGTAAACGACAAATTTAGGGCCAACACTTGTGGATATTCTCTGACAGAACATCTATCCAATCAATGTTTCACCCACTATGTTGGGAGGACACCAAAATGCTACGTTTTATCTAAAACGTAGCTGGTAAACGACAAATTTAGGGCCAACACTTGTGGATATTCTCTGACAGAACATCTATCCAATCAATGTTTCACCCACTATGTTGGGAGGACACCAAAATGCTACGTTTTATCTAAAACGTAGCTGGTAAACGACAAATGAGATGACAATCATGCAGATCTTATCTGACACAGTCTATCCATGCATTCAACTGTGTGAATGTCAGTTTGTCACCCAGTAATTTATGTACATAAAACACCCCGTTTTATGTAATACGCTACTAACTTTAAAACTATTTTTTGTATTTGGATTTTATAAAATGTATTCATTTTTGTGATGACACCCACTATCTTGGTCACTTTATTGGGAGGACTCGAGTAAGCTACGTTTAAGGTAAAACGTCACTGGTAAACGACAAATGAGATGACAATCATGCAGATCTTATCTGACACAGTCTATCCATGCATGCAACTGTGTGAATGTCAGTTTGTCACCCAGTAATTTATGTACATAAAACACCCCGTTTTATGTAATACGCTACTAACTTTAAAACTATTTTTTGTATTTGGATTTTATAAAATGTATTCATTTTTGTGATGACACCCACTATCTTGGTCACTTTATTGGGAGGACTCGAGTAAGCTACGTTTAAGGTAAAACGTCACTGGTAAACGACAAATTTAGGGCCAACACTTGTGGATATTCTCTGACAGAACATCTATCCAATCAATGTTTCACCCACTATGTTGGGAGGACACCAAAATGCTACGTTTTATCTAAAACGTAGCTGGTAAACGACAAATGAGATGACAATCATGCAGATCTTATCTGACACAGTCTATCCATGCATTCAACTGTGTGAATGTCAGTTTGTCACCCAGTAATTTATGTACATAAAACACCCCGTTTTATGTAATACGCTACTAACTTTAAAACTATTTTTTGTATTTGGATTTTATAAAATGTATTCATTTTTGTGATGACACCCACTATCTTGGTCACTTTATTGGGAGGACTCGAGTAAGCTACGTTTAAGGTAAAACGTCACTGGTAAACGACAAATTTAGGGCCAACACTTGTGGATATTCTCTGACAGAACATCTATCCAATCAATGTTTCACCCACTATGTTGGGAGGACACCAAAATGCTACGTTTTATCTAAAACGTAGCTGGTAAACGACAAATTTAGGGCCAACACTTGTGGATATTCTCTGACAGAACATCTATCCAATCAATGTTTCACCCACTATGTTGGGAGGACACCAAAATGCTACGTTTTATCTAAAACGTAGCTGGTAAACGACAAATTTAGGGCCAACACTTGTGGATATTCTCTGACAGAACATCTATCCAATCAATGTTTCACCCACTATGTTGGGAGGACACCAAAATGCTACGTTTTATCTAAAACGTAGCTGGTAAACGACAAATGAGATGACAATCATGCAGATCTTATCTGACACAGTCTATCCATGCATTCAACTGTGTGAATGTCAGTTTGTCACCCAGTAATTTATGTACATAAAACACCCCGTTTTATGTAATACGCTACTAACTTTAAAACTATTTTTTGTATTTGGATTTTATAAAATGTATTCATTTTTGTGATGACACCCACTATCTTGGTCACTTTATTGGGAGGACTCGAGTAAGCTACGTTTAAGGTAAAACGTCACTGGTAAACGACAAATTTAGGGCCAACACTTGTGGATATTCTCTGACAGAACATCTATCCAATCAATGTTTCACCCACTATGTTGGGAGGACACCAAAATGCTACGTTTTAGATAAAACGTAGCTGGTAAACGACAAATTTAGGGCCAACACTTGTGGATATTCTCTGACAGAACATCTATCCAATCAATGTTTCACCCACTATGTTGGGAGGACACCAAAATGCTACGTTTTATCTAAAACGTAGCTGGTAAACGACAAATTTAGGGCCAACACTTGTGGATATTCTCTGACAGAACATCTATCCAATCAATGTTTCACCCACTATGTTGGGAGGACACCAAAATGCTACGTTTTAGATAAAACGTAGCTGGTAAACGACAAATTTAGGGCCAACACTTGTGGATATTCTCTGACAGAACATCTATCCAATCAATGTTTCACCCACTATGTTGGGAGGACACCAAAATGCTACGTTTTAGATAAAACGTAGCTGGTAAACGACAAATGAGATGACAATCATGCAGATCTTATCTGACACAGTCTATCCATGCATTCAACTGTGTGAATGTCAGTTTGTCACCCAGTAATTTATGTACATAAAACACCCCGTTTTATGTAATACGCTACTAACTTTAAAACTATTTTTTGTATTTGGATTTTATAAAATGTATTCATTTTTGTGATGACACCCACTATCTTGGTCACTTTATTGGGAGGACTCGAGTAAGCTACGTTTAAGGTAAAACGTCACTGGTAAACGACAAATGAGATGACAATCATGCAGATCTTATCTGACACAGTCTATCCATGCATTCAACTGTGTGAATGTCAGTTTGTCACCCAGTAATTTATGTACATAAAACACCCCGTTTTATGTAATACGCTACCAACTTTAAAACTATTTTTTGTATTTGGATTTTATAAAATGTATTCATTTTTGTGATGACACCCACTATCTTGGTCACTTTATTGGGAGGACTCGAGTAAGCTACGTTTAAGGTAAAACGTCACTGGTAAACGACAAATTTAGGGCCAACACTTGTGGATATTCTCTGACAGAACATCTATCCAATCAATGTTTCACCCACTATGTTGGGAGGACACCAAAATGCTACGTTTTAGATAAAACGTAGCTGGTAAATGACAAATGAGATGACAATCATGCAGATCTTATCTGACACAGTCTATCCATGCATGCAACTGTGTGAATGTCAGTCTGTCACCCACTAACTTATGTACATAAAACATCCCGTTTTATGTAATACGCTACTAACTTTAAAACTATTTTTTGTATTTGGATTTTATAAAATGTATTCATTTTTGTGATGACACCCACTATCTTGGTCACTTTATTGGGAGGACTCGAGTAAGCTACGTTTAAGGTAAAACGTCACTGGTAAACGACAAATTTAGGGCCAACACTTGTGGATATTCTCTGACAGAACATCTATCCAATCAATGTTTCACCCACTATGTTGGGAGGACACCAAAATGCTACGTTTTATCTAAAACGTAGCTGGTAAACGACAAATGAGATGACAATCATGCAGATCTTATCTGACACAGTCTATCCATGCATTCAACTGTGTGAATGTCAGTTTGTCACCCAGTAATTTATGTACATAAAACACCCCGTTTTATGTAATACGCTACTAACTTTAAAACTATTTTTTGTATTTGGATTTTATAAAATGTATTCATTTTTGTGATGACACCCACTATCTTGGTCACTTTATTGGGAGGACTCGAGTAAGCTACGTTTAAGGTAAAACGTCACTGGTAAACGACAAATTTAGGGCCAACACTTGTGGATATTCTCTGACAGAACATCTATCCAATCAATGTTTCACCCACTATGTTGGGAGGACACCAAAATGCTACGTTTTATCTAAAACGTAGCTGGTAAACGACAAATGAGATGACAATCATGCAGATCTTATCTGACACAGTCTATCCATGCATTCAACTGTGTGAATGTCAGTTTGTCACCCAGTAATTTATGTACATAAAACACCCCGTTTTATGTAATACGCTACTAACTTTAAAACTATTTTTTGTATTTGGATTTTATAAAATGTATTCATTTTTGTGATGACACCCACTATCTTGGTCACTTTATTGGGAGGACTCGAGTAAGCTACGTTTAAGGTAAAACGTCACTGGTAAACGACAAATTTAGGGCCAACACTTGTGGATATTCTCTGACAGAACATCTATCCAATCAATGTTTCACCCACTATGTTGGGAGGACACCAAAATGCTACGTTTTAGATAAAACGTAGCTGGTAAACGACAAATTTAGGGCCAACACTTGTGGATATTCTCTGACAGAACATCTATCCAATCAATGTTTCACCCACTATGTTGGGAGGACACCAAAATGCTACGTTTTATCTAAAACGTAGCTGGTAAACGACAAATTTAGGGCCAACACTTGTGGATATTCTCTGACAGAACATCTATCCAATCAATGTTTCACCCACTATGTTGGGAGGACACCAAAATGCTACGTTTTAGATAAAACGTAGCTGGTAAACGACAAATGAGATGACAATCATGCAGATCTTATCTGACACAGTCTATCCATGCATTCAACTGTGTGAATGTCAGTTTGTCACCCAGTAATTTATGTACATAAAACACCCCGTTTTATGTAATACGCTACTAACTTTAAAACTATTTTTTGTATTTGGATTTTATAAAATGTATTCATTTTTGTGATGACACCCACTATCTTGGTCACTTTATTGGGAGGACTCGAGTAAGCTACGTTTAAGGTAAAACGTCACTGGTAAACGACAAATTTAGGGCCAACACTTGTGGATATTCTCTGACAGAACATCTATCCAATCAATGTTTCACCCACTATGTTGGGAGGACACCAAAATGCTACGTTTTAGATAAAACGTAGCTGGTAAATGACAAATGAGATGACAATCATGCAGATCTTATCTGACACAGTCTATCCATGCATGCAACTGTGTGAATGTCAGTCTGTCACCCATTAACTTATGTACAAAAAAAAAAAAAAAAAAAAAAAAAAAAAAAAAAAAAAAAAAAAAAAAAAAAAAAAAAAAAAAAAAAAAAAAAAAAAAAAAAAAAAAAAAAAAAAAAAAAAAAAAAAAAAAAAAAAAAAAAAAAAAAAAAAAAAAAAAAAAAAAAAAAAAAAAAAAAAAAAAAAAAAAAAAAAAAAAAAAAAAAAAAAAAAAAAAAAAAAAAAAAAAAAAAAAAAAAAAAAAAAAAAAAAAAAAAAAAAAAAAAAAAAAAAAAAAAAAAAAAAAAAAAAAAAAAAAAAAAAAAAAAAAAAAAAAAAAAAAAAAAAAAAAAAAAAAAAAAAAAAAAAAAAAAAAAAAAAAAAAAAAAAAAAAAAAAAAAAAAAAAAAAAAAAAAAAAAAAAAAAAAAAAAAAAAAAAAAAAAAAAAAAAAAAAAAAAAAAAAAAAAAAAAAAAAAAAAAAAAAAAAAAAAAAAAAAAAAAAAAAAAAAAAAAAAAAAAAAAAAAAAAAAAAAAAAAAAAAAAAAAAAAAAAAAAAAAAAAAAAAAAAAAAAAAAAAAAAAAAAAAAAAAAAAAAAAAAAAAAAAAAAAAAAAAAAAAAAAAAAAAAAAAAAAAAAAAAAAAAAAAAAAAAAAAAAAAAAAAAAAAAAAAAAAAAAAAAAAAAAAAAAAAAAAAAAAAAAAAAAAAAAAAAAAAAAAAAAAAAAAAAAAAAAAAAAAAAAAAAAAAAAAAAAAAAAAAAAAAAAAAAAAAAAAAAAAAAAAAAAAAAAAAAAAAAAAAAAAAAAAAAAAAAAAAAAAAAAAAAAAAAAAAAAAAAAAAAAAAAAAAAAAAAAAAAAAAAAAAAAAAAAAAAAAAAAAAAAAAAAAAAAAAAAAAAAAAAAAAAAAAAAAAAAAAAAAAAAAAAAAAAAAAAAAAAAAAAAAAAAAAAAAAAAAAAAAAAAAAAAAAAAAAAAAAAAAAAAAAAAAAAAAAAAAAAAAAAAAAAAAAAAAAAAAAAAAAAAAAAAAAAAAAAAAAAAAAAAAAAAAAAAAAAAAAAAAAAAAAAAAAAAAAAAAAAAAAAAAAAAAAAAAAAAAAAAAAAAAAAAAAAAAAAAAAAAAAAAAAAAAAAAAAAAAAAAAAAAAAAAAAAAAAAAAAAAAAAAAAAAAAAAAAAAAAAAAAAAAAAAAAAAAAAAAAAAAAAAAAAAAAAAAAAAAAAAAAAAAAAAAAAAAAAAAAAAAAAAAAAAAAAAAAAAAAAAAAAAAAAAAAAAAAAAAAAAAAAAAAAAAAAAAAAAAAAAAAAAAAAAAAAAAAAAAAAAAAAAAAAAAAAAAAAAAAAAAAAAAAAAAAAAAAAAAAAAAAAAAAAAAAAAAAAAAAAAAAAAAAAAAAAAAAAAAAAAAAAAAAAAAAAAAAAAAAAAAAAAAAAAAAAAAAAAAAAAAAAAAAAAAAAAAAAAAAAAAAAAAAAAAAAAAAAAAAAAAAAAAAAAAAAAAAAAAAAAAAAAAAAAAAAAAAAAAAAAAAAAAAAAAAAAAAAAAAAAAAAAAAAAAAAAAAAAAAAAAAAAAAAAAAAAAAAAAAAAAAAAAAAAAAAAAAAAAAAAAAAAAAAAAAAAAAAAAAAAAAAAAAAAAAAAAAAAAAAAAAAAAAAAAAAAAAAAAAAAAAAAAAAAAAAAAAAAAAAAAAAAAAAAAAAAAAAAAAAAAAAAAAAAAAAAAAAAAAAAAAAAAAAAAAAAAAAAAAAAAAAAAAAAAAAAAAAAAAAAAAAAAAAAAAAAAAAAAAAAAAAAAAAAAAAAAAAAAAAAAAAAAAAAAAAAAAAAAAAAAAAAAAAAAAAAAAAAAAAAAAAAAAAAAAAAAAAAAAAAAAAAAAAAAAAAAAAAAAAAAAAAAAAAAAAAAAAAAAAAAAAAAAAAAAAAAAAAAAAAAAAAAAAAAAAAAAAAAAAAAAAAAAAAAAAAAAAAAAAAAAAAAAAAAAAAAAAAAAAAAAAAAAAAAAAAAAAAAAAAAAAAAAAAAAAAAAAAAAAAAAAAAAAAAAATGCAACTATGTGAATGTCAGTCTGTCACCCACTAACTTATGTACATAAAACATCCCGTTTTATGTAATACGCTACCAACTTTAAAACTATTTTTTGTATTTGGATTTTATAAAATGTATTAATTTTTGTGAGGACACCACTATCTAGGTCACTTTATTGGGAGGACTCGAGTAAGCGACGTTTAAGGTAAAACGTCACTTGTAAACGACAAATCTGGGGCCAACACTTGTGGATATTCTCTGACAGAACATCTATCCAATCAATGTTTCACCCACTATGTTAGGAGGACGTACACCAAAATGCTACGTTTTAGATAAAACGTAGCTGGTAAACGACAAATGAGATGACAATCATGCAGATCTTATCTGACACAGTCTATCCATGCATGCAACCATGTGAATGTCAGTCTGTCACCCACTATGTTGGGAGGACACCAAAATGCTACGTTTTAGATAAAACGTAGCTGGTAAACGACAAATGAGATGACAATCATGCAGATCTTATCTGACACAGTCTATCCATGCATGCAACTGTGTGAATGTCAGTCTGTCACCCACTAACTTATGTACATAAAACATCCCGTTTTATGTAATACGCTACCAACTTTAAAACTATTTTTTGTATTTGGATTTTATAAAATGTATTCATTTTTGTGAGGACACCCACTATCCTGGTCACTTTATTGGGAGGACTCGAGTAAGCGACGTTTAAGGTAAAACGTCACTTGTAAACGACAAATCTGGGGCCAACACTTGTGGATATTCTCTGACAGAACATCTATCCAATCAATGTTTCACCCACTATGTTGGGAGGACACCAAAATGCTACGTTTTAGATAATACGTTTTATTCATATAATTTTATAATTTACCTACAAATTTCCCGATTTTCACACTAAATTTTTCATACATATATGAAAATGACTATAAATATTGGTTACATCTACACCCACAATCATTTTTTCTTATATATTATCTCAAATATCAGCACATATCAAAATGCCTATAAATAATGGCTAAATATACACCATGAAACTACACCCACCAACCGCTATTGCTATCTCTTTGATTAACTCATAGTGGGAAAAAAAACTATTTTGTCTTTTAGCCCCACATATTCGGACAAAGCAAAGAGATTTTCCACGTAGCCGTTTTACCCGACACATGTGCATCAAGTAAAATGGCTTCCGTATTGTTGATGTAGAGTCACGCCATCCGAATGCATGATTATTTGTTGAATGATTTTACAAAGCAAAGAGTGTGAGGGGGATACACTAATATGATTAAGTAAGCCATATTCCGGTGACACAATGAATTGCAATGAGAAGTTCAGAAACTCTATCCATGTACTTACAGGGACAGTTGACCTCCACGTTTTACACAAAATTTCGAGCTTTCATAAACCTAGTAACATAATTCCATAAAATACAAACAATTGTTAGTTGATTTCATAAACTGAAAACCCCAAGTATTTGCGGTTCAAATTAGGGGTGTTCATCGGTTCGGTTTTCGGTTATTCGGTTTATTTGTTTTGGGTTTTTCGGTTATTTTTTATTTTCAAAACAAAATCGAACCAAAACCTAATACAAAATAGAAAACCAAACCGAAAACCAAATTTGAATTCGGTTCGGTTTAAAACCGAAAAAACCAAATATGAAAAATGAATTCGGTTCGGTTTTCGGTTATTCGGTTTATTTGTTTTGGGTTTTTCGGTTATTCGGTTTATTTGTTTTGGGTTTTTCGGTTATTCGGTTTATTTGTTTTGGGTTTTTCGGTTATTCGGTTTATTTGTTTTGGGTTTTTCGGTTATTCGGTTTATTTGTTTTGGGTTTTTCGGTTATTCGGTTTATTTGTTTTGGGTTTTTCGGTTATTAGGTTTCATTTGTTTTCGGTTTTCGGTTATTCGGTTTATTTGTTTTGGGTTTTTCGGTTATTTTTTATTTTCAAAACAAAATCGAACCAAAACCTAATACAAAATAGAAAACCAAACCGAAAACCAAATTTGAATTCGGTTCGGTTTAAAACCGAAAAAACCAAATATGAAAAATACAAATTCACCATTTTTTTGTCTAAGTTGTTTGATATGTCGTATTTTATACCCATTTCCCACAATGAATATAGTTGATTTAACATGTTTTATGAGTCGTTTTTGTATACATTTGGTGCGTTTATGGTATTTGTTAGTGTTTCAGGTTACTGACAGGTCTTTAAGCGTAAATCTGGAGAAAACGACATTATTGAGGTGAAATAAGTGCTAACGGATGATTTCCGGAGCATTTGGATAAAGATTGCAGAAAGTCAACAAAAGTCAAAGCTGACAAAAGAAGCATTGCGCCGCAACTAGCAGTTGCGCCGCAACAGGATTCCAGAGTGTTAAGTTGCGCCGCAACTGGGTCCGGATCTGGGCTATTTTTAGGGAAACTATATAAGCTTGCAAAAACATTCTTTTGACCTACCTTCTTGTTTTCCAGCCGATTTTGAAGACTTTTTCAGAGATATTTTCATCTATTTATCATCTTTAAGGATTTCAAACACGATTGGATCAATTTTGTTTGTCGCTTTCGATTATTATCATTCGGTAACAATGAATTCTTCATATTTTATTTGTTATTCTTATTTTAATATGAGTGGATAATCACTTTATCATCCATCTTGATGGAGTGAGACAATATGTAAGGATTGCACAATTTAATAATTCAATGTTGATTTCTTTTAACGTTATATCGTAATCTTAGCGTATTTCTTCCTTATTATTTATCTTGAATTGATTGGTGAATTATGTGTGTCTTTAATGGTAATTATTGATTACATATACTTCATTTTGATTGTTTGGGTACAAATGATTGGATCTATGACGGGTACGGTAGATAATCATTCAATGATAATAGGGGGAAATGTGTTAACGGTTGGGTACAATCGATAGGTATAATTGTTATTTTAATATCCAAATCAATTGTTTGATTAGGGAAGTTATAAAAGATGTCTTGGGGTACCGGTCTTTGTAATGAAACTAGTTTAAGCAAGAGAGTCAAATGATGTCATTAACTTGACGGGTACGGGGTTGGTGCTTTGCTTGAGTCTCGGTTATTTAATCAACTTAATTTGGATTTGAACTTCATTTATGTGCAATCTGAGCGTATTTTTGAGCGAAATCAAGATGGATGCCTTTTAAATTATTGTCATACAAATTATTTTTACTTTCGTCTTCAGACGAACCCTGCCCCGGTCATACCGGATTTAAGTTATTTATTTTTACTTATTGCAAAGTGACAATTCGGTCACAAAAACCCCTTTTCATTTGAATTACTTAATTTTAACAATTGCTTTCAAAGTCCTTGTGTTCGACCTGGTCTTACCACTTAGCTATACTATATACGATTGGGTCCACTGCCCAATAGTGTGTGGTAGTCGTTATTTGGTATTACTTGTTTAAAAATTTATAAACTCGATATTACACATCAAGTTTTTGGCGCCGCTGCCGGGGACTTTTGTTTAAGTAGTTGTTTTATTTTGTATTCGATCCTTTTTCACATTCATTTGTGAGAAAGTTATTGTTTTACTAGATAGATTGTATTTTATTTTCTTTTAATTATACCACAGGTGCGGTTGACGGTTTGTTTGTGGTGATTGTGCAGGTTCTTGCTAGTTGATGAACACAAGAGCTTCTGGTCGACCTTTGCTTAGCCCATTATCTAATCCAGGGAAAGTCAGACGTCGACTTGTGTCAAGAGATAACCAGGAACCATCCACACCAGTCAAAATAGATTTAGAAACCGCAAATCAAGCTCCACCGGACCAAGCCTTGAAAGAGAAAGTGGTTAATAGTGAGGAAGAAGCAACTTGGATCTTTAGAACAAGAGAAGACTCAGATACAGAAGAGAAAATTCAAATACCTGAACCGAGCAATATTGTCATACCTCGAACCAACCTTAATATTAATCAACAACCGAGGGGAAACGGAATGGGTGATGAACAACCTTTAGATCCGAACGCCCGTCCTTACAAGGAACGAAGAAGAAACATACTGAATAACCGGGGCACATCTATCCGCCCTCTGGCTATTTCAGTAGATTTCTCCTTGAAAGGAAATCACCTCAAGAGTGTTGAAGAGGACAAGTTTGATGGGATTCGAAGAACTGACCCTTATGCTCATCTTGAGAGGTTTGAGAAGATTTGCAGGTTATATCAGTATGGTCAAGGGCAAACTGAAGCTGTTAAACTTGAGCTATTTCCATTAACTCTCATTGGAGATGCAGCTGCTTGGTTTAAGGAGTTACCCGATAACTCATTCACCACTTGGGCCGAACTTCGTGAAGGATTTATTGATGAGTTCTATTCATTAAGAACTCAAAGGCAATTGGAAAATAAAATCAGAGGTTTTACTCAAGACAGTGGTGAGGATGTTGTTGATGCATGGAAATGGTTCAAGGAAATGCTAAGAAATTGCCCCGGACATAGTATGGGTACTGAAGAAAGTTTTGAGATTTTCTATGATGGATTGGATAGAAAGACTAAAAGGGAGCTCGGTTATGCATTTGGGGGAAGTTTAAACAACATTTCCCCGAATGAAGGATACAAGATCCTTGAAAGATATGGCGAAGGAGTATTCAACCAGAGATGAGGACTGTGGCTAAGGTGGAAAGTAGTGAAGACTCCAAACTTATTACTGAAGTCAAGGCTCTCTCGAAGCAAATGAATGAGAGGTTTGATAATCAAGATAGCAGATTCAAGAGCCTTGATAGAGATGTTAAGGTTATGGCTGACGGTTGTGATCATTGTGGGGACTTGCATTATACGGAGGATTGCCCGGATAAACCAGTTCAAGATGTTAGTTACATTCAGAATCAAGGGAATTTCAACCAAAATACCGGTTATCAAAACCGGCCATCAGGTAGTTCTTACCCTACTTCTTCTTCTTTTAATACTAACAGTTCTGGTTACGGTGGTAACAGGTTTAGTAGGTTCAACAACCAGCGAGGCTCGGATCCAGAACTAAGAGATATAGTGAAGGATTTCATTAGTGCCCAGAAAGCAACTAATGAACATGTTGCAGAAGAGTCCAAGAAGGTGATTTCCGTGTTGGACGCATTGACTACTCGTTTGGACGGATTGGGGCACAAGTTGGATCAAGGAGCAAAGAATCAACAAGCCACTATTAAAGATTTAGAAGGAAGGATTGAAAGGCTAGGAAACTCCAATAGGCAGCCCGGTACATTACCGAGCAACACTCAACAGAACCCAAAGCCTCAATTCAACAACCAAGGGCAGAATACTCAAGGAACAGGGCAGAAGTACACCCCTCCTAATGCTCGAAATGAGCAAGTGAATGCCATCACTACGAGGGCAGGTAAGACTTATAATTCTGCAAACCCTTTACTTGATGATTCCACTCCACTTGTGCAGGTTAATGAAGCTGATGAAACTGTTGATGATGAGATTTAGATGGAGCCGAACCCAGCCGTGCCGATACCGGCTGTTCCATCTAAACCAGTTGAGAAACTGACGGTGAAGCCTTGTCAACCAAAGATTCCATTTCCTCAACGGTTGAGGAAAGAAAAAGTCAAGGAACATTTTAAGAAATTTGTTGATCTTATTCAGTCTGTTAATATAACTGTTCCTTTAGTTGATTTGATTGCAGGTATGCCAAACTATGCGAAGTTCCTCAAGGAACTTGTTAGTGATAAGAAGAAGCTTGAAGAGGCTACGACTGCAGTTATGAGTGTCGAATGTTCAGCAATCATTTAGAATCAGATTCCTCCCAAGTTGGAAGATCCAGGGAGTTTTCTAATTGCTTGTTCTTTTGGTGCTTACTTGTGTGAGGCATTGGCCGATCTTGGGGCCAGCATTAATTTCATGACTTATTCTGTGTATAGGAAGTTGTCCTTAGGAGAGTTGACCCCTACCCGAATGAGCATTAGATCGTTCTTTCCAATATCCCATGGGGATAGCGGAAAATTTGCAAATTAAAGTGGGGCACATGATATTTCCGGTCGATTTTCTTATTCTCGAGATGGAAGCGGACGCTAAAGTCCCTCTCATTCTTGGCCGACCATTCCTTATGACCGCGGATGCTATCATCCGAGTTAAGGCTAAGGAGATTTCCTTAGGGGTCGGTGATGACCGAGTCATTTTCAATGTTGATAGAGCACTAAAGCACCCTTACTCTTGTGATGAAACTTGTTTCAGGTTAGATGTGATTGAAGAAGAAGATGTTTTGGAGAAGGAGCTCATGGATTTCTTGGACATGGAAGAAGGTGAAGCATTGCTAGCTTGCAGTGAAGAAGAGCAAGAGTTAGTTGGAGAGATGATGCAAGAGATCACCACTAGTGATAGCACACGGGTGTTAACCTCGGTAGAGAATCCTCCTACCGACTTGGAACTCAAACCGCTTTCGGATCATCTTGAGTATGCATATTTGGAAGGTACATCTCTTTTACCTGTTGTCATCTCGTCCTCATTAATGGTGGATGAGAAATCTAGACTTATGACCGTCCTAAAGGCCCATAAAAAGGCCTTTGCATGGAAAATTTCCGATATTCCGGGTATAAGCCCAGAATTTTGCAAACATACCATAAACTTTATTGATAATTTTAAACCGGTTGTGCAAAGACAACGTAGGTTGAATCAAAATATGAAAGATGTGGTTAAAAAAGAGATAATCAAATTGCTTGATGCGGGAATCATATTCCCCATCTCGGATAGTTCATGGGTAAGTCTGGTACATTGTGTACCGAAGAAGGGTGGGATGACCGTAGTTTTAAATGACAAAAATTAATTGGTTCCCACTAGGACTGTCACGGGGTGGAGGGTATGTATAGATTATCGAAGATTAAATGATGCTACCCGCAAAGACCATTTTCCCTTGCCCTTTATTGATCAAATGCTCGAACGGCTCGCCGGTAATGAGTATTTTTGCTTTTTGGATGGGTTCTCCGGGTACTTTCAAATACCCATTGACCCCAAGGACCAAGAAAAGACCACCTTTACTTGTCCCTTTGGCACTTATGCCTATAGGAGGATGCCATTTGGTCTTTGCAATGCCCCTGGAACTTTTCAAAGATTTATGCTTGCTATATTTCAAGACATGATCGAAACTTCCATGGAAGTTTTCATGGATGACTTTTCGGTATTTGGTAGTTCTTTTGAGAGTTGTCTTAACAGTCTTGATAAAATGCTTGAAAGGTGTGAAAGGGCACACTTGGTTTTGAACTGGGAAAAATGTCATTTTATGGTGAAAGAGGGGGTTGTATTGGGACACAAAGTTTCTAAGGCGGGGTTAGAGGTCGATAGAGCCAAAATAGATGTTATAGCTTTTAAAGTCCCCCACACGATGGTTTAACCCACGAGTGTAAAATAACAAGTCAAGTATGAACTAGATTGGACTAGTATTACTTTAAATACAAATGCAAGAGTATAAGTAAAGTAATAAAGACTTAAAGCAATATTTAAACAAGTAAATAAATGGTGGAACACAAATGTAATTTTCAAGTGTATTTTATTTATTGATGTTAAACAAAATACAAGATTGTTGCGGAACCTAGATATTACAAGTATGTAACTATCTAAACAATCTTTGAATTACAAGTGATCTATACTTGCTAAATAATCTCCTTGGATCGATATACTTAAAGTTGTGAAGTATGACTATTTTGATCGAGAGTATTTTAGCAAGTTCACCAAATTGCAAAAAAGTAATTTGTACGAGGTATGTGACTTTGTATTTATAGGCAAATAAATTCAACAGTGAATTTATTATGCCGTATAAATATGGTTGCATGCATTTAAGGCAACTACTTTAATTCTTTAAATGCATTGGTTAAAGTACAAGGATAAAGTCATATTGATGTGACTTGTCATCCTTTTAACCAACCACCTTTACACACGTATTGTACTTTTATCAATAGACAAATGGGTTGTCCGTGTAAAAGTGTGTAAAGGCAAAAGTCAATTGCTCGTAATCAGTGTTCAGACTTGTAAGGTCTAGAACACTGATAAAGCTCCAATCAGGAGATCTGGTAAGACTGTCAGTGGGCTTCACTGCTTGTCAGTCTTCTTTCTTCAAACTTCAGTCTTTGACTTCAGTGAGAATGTCTTCAGTAGAAATGATCTTGACTGGAGTGAAGTCCAGTGAGCTAATCTGGTGGAATCCAGATTCCTGTACAAGTAAACAGCTCACTGGTCTTCTATTATTTCTGGACAAATCTTTAGTGCCGCTCCAGTCTTCAAGTCTGGAGTGGGTCCAGTAAATCTGGACCTAACAAATTCCCCCTATTTGTTCAGAAATAATGCAAGGTTTTTCAAGCTTCTATCTATACAATTGTATGCTTGAAAAACACTTGAATTTGACTAAGTCTAAAAATTTAAGTTGCTCGAAAACACTTTATAGATCATCAGTGTTCCAGTATTTAATCTTTTAGTTCTAAATTAGACTTAATCTGATCACTTACTTGTGAATCAAAATATGTAACTATATTTACAGCCATCAACAGAAAATAAGTTACAATTTTGGGAAATAAATACAATACAAGTAAGTAAATGAAAAGTCAGGCCCTTCTCTTTGAAGTTTGTCCTTGTGCATCTTCAGTGGCCTTTCTTTTTGGTGAAGGTGAAGCTTCTAGAGAGCGCATACCCAAAACAGTTTCCATTTGTTGCTTCCTCTTACAGACCTTCTCAATCCTTTTCAAAAATTCTTTGACATCTGGGGATATATCAGATTTCCCCCTGAATGTCAAGCCAATCTCCTTCAGTTCAGTCCATCCAAAAGCTTGGACTGAAGTGTTCTTCCTTTCATCCACGAAGTTACCTTCCCTGGTCAACTTCACTTGGAACTTAGACATGCCCTCATGATTTTCAGCAAGTCTGATCTCAGCATCAATGATCTTTCTGACATCAGCCCTGAACTTCATCATTTCTTCATACTTGGCTTTTTGCCTTGCAATCTGGATCATATCTTCAATTTCCCTTGACACCTTTACTTGTTCAACAGCTCTTTGAATTTCAGCCCTATTGATTTTCTTGGAAATGTCCAAAGGAATGAAGGTACTGAGATCTGCGTCTCTGGCGGCCTTGGTTTGTCTGGCAGGTGCCTTGGGCAAACCTTTAATCTTCCTTCTATACTCATTCTCCAGAGCCGCAACATTCTTCCTAACCTGTTTCTGGAGGTTTACCAACTCCTCCTTTCTCTGAGCAATAAGATCCAGTATGCTTACCCCATACGTTTCAGAATCATACATCTGTTCCTCTTGTGCATACAAGGATCGAATATGAACATCATCCAAAACATCCAGACACTGATGAACTCTGGGATCCTCCTTCATCTTTTTATATACATCAATATGAATTCCCAGTCTTCCAGCATTGTAAGAATCCAGAGTCCCATGACTGGCCATTTCCATCTTATGAGCAAGCAGATCATCCTTTTGATTTTTCTTCCAGATTTCAATCATGATGCATTCTTGCTCACCAGTCACCTGCTCATCATCCTGTACAACATTTTCCTCTTGCTCAACATTTTGTACTTGCTCAACAATAAGAGACCCATCTTCATTCATGATATCACCAGCCGAAGAATGAGAGACTGGAATCACTAGAGGTGAGGCTCCAGTAACGCCAGTTTGTTCAAGAGAGGCTACTTGTATGTTCTCTCTTAAGACATCTCCAGACTCGTATTGGGAGGAATCTGGATGGCTCGATTCGGCTCTATTAGGATTGACCTGAACTCCATCCTTCCTAAGACGTCTGGAAGTTCTTGGTCGAGTAATTCAGTTTCCCTTGACACCTTTACTTGTTCAACAACTCTTTGAATTTCAGCCCTATTGATTTTCTTGGAAATGTCCAAAGGAATGAAGGTACTGAGATCTGCGTCTCTGGCGGCCTTGGTTTGTCTGGCAGGTGCCTTGGGCAAACCTTTAATCTTCCTTCTATACTCATTCTCCAGAGCCGCAACATTCTTCCTAACCTGTTTCTGGAGGTTTACCAACTCCTCCTTTCTCTGAGCAATAAGATCCAGTATGCTTACCCCATACGTTTCAGAATCATACATCTGTTCCTCTTGTGCATACAAGGATCGAATATGAACATCATCCAAAACATCCAGACACTGATGAACTCTGGGATCCTCCTTCATCTTTTTATATACATCAATATGAATTCCCAGTCTTCCAGCATTGTAAGAATCCAGAGTCCCATGACTGGCCATTTCCATCTTATGAGCAAGCAGATCATCCTTTTGATTTTTCTTCCAGATTTCAATCATGATGCATTCTTGCTCACCAGTCACCTGCTCATCATCCTGTACAACATTTTCCTCCTGCTCAACATTTTGTACTTGCTCAACAATAAGAGACCCATCTTCATTCATGATATCACCAGCCGAAGAATGAGAGACTGGAATCACTAGAGGTGAGGCTCCAGTAACGCCAGTTTGTTCAAGAGAGGCTACTTGTATGTTCTCTCTTAAGACATCTCCAGACTCGTATTGGGAGGAATCTGGATGGCTCGATTCGGCTCTATTAGGATTGACCTGAACTCCATTCTTCCTAAGACGTCTGGAAGTTCTAGGTCGAGTGGGGAGTTCTTGAGGTACAACAATTTCAGTCTGCTGAGAGTCAGGAGCCACCTGGGTTACTGGTGGCACTATTTCAGCATTGAGGACTCCAGAGGGTCCTTTACCAATTTGGTTCCCACCTGGAGCCTCTTCTGGCTCATCTGGTGATGATGCGTCGGGTGCATCATTTCTAAAATGGTGTAGCATATTTACAGGAATATCAACCTCACCAGTTTGTGATTTTAATGAAGTCAGCTCCCTCATATATTCACACACACAGAAATAGTCTGAATCGTAATCATACTGATTACCTAGAGCTCTTTTAAAAACAAGTGACAGAAAAAACGAATATATGGTATATGAGGTTTTCTACCTTTCACTTTCAGACGCTCAACAAGGTCATCGAAGAAAATCTGAGCAAAATCGACCCTGTATCCATACCATAGGCAGCAAGCAATCTGGAGTTGCATTTGATTTATCTGGTCCAACCCTCCAGAACTGCCACCTAGACACTCAACAATATGAGTAAAGAAGTATCTCCATGAGTCTGTAAGTTTGCTCATGTAGATAGTGCCTTTTCTTTGCAACTGACCATGTTCATCAAGAATGTCAGTATGCCCCATCTGCTTGCACACATCCCTGTAATTTAAACCAGTAGGGAGTGTAATGGCCATCTCGTTTTCAGCCATGTAATTCAACCTAAGAGCATCTCTAAGAGAGTTCACAGAAAGAGTGAAGGCCCTGGTGCCTTGTTTGAGTGTATAATGGATGGAGTCATCTCTGTCATTATATGTTGCTGTGTACCAGAATTCACACAGGTATTCATGGTATATCTTTCCTGGATTTAGAGTAAGAGCACCATATAATGGACAGCTTAGAAAGAAAGCAGTTATTCGTCCAATAAGAGAAGTGGGTTCATGAGTGGTGCTAGAAAGTTTTGCCATCCAGTTGTTCATATTAATTCTGATTGCCTCCGCCTCTAAAGTGATGTGTGGGGCTTTTTTAACGTCGGCCGGAGGATCATATTTGGCGGCAAGTAGATTTTTATTCGAATTTGTTTGTCTGGGTGCCATTGAATATGATATAAAAATGAAAAGGAAGATGAAATTAGGGATTTATGAAGATTTGATGAATTGAATATGAGAGAGATTATGATTGGAATTTATGAAGATTTGATGAATTGAATATGAGAGAGATTGATGATTGGAAATTTAATGAAAAAGGAGTAAATGAAGGAATTTGAAGAATTGGGAGTAAATGATTTTCGAAGTAAATGAAAATGAAAGGGAATGAGGGTATTTATATAAGAGAGAGAGTGTGGAACTCAAACGGTTATTTTTGAATTTATCAAATGTAATTTTGATCGGATTTTGAAATCCGCATTAAATACATCACATCACACATAAATGTGTGATGGTTTACAGCCCACAAACATTACCCACTAGTTCCTTTTGTCTTCCCAAGGTAAAAAGTTCCATCATTAGGTTTGAAAAATTACATGCCACGTAGGATAATAAGATAAATATCTTTTCAAAGAGTTTGCATACGTGGCACGCACAAAGACCAAGTATTAAAATATTATGACTGACATACCATGACTCATTTCAGTGCATCTGGAGGTTGACTGGACACTCCAGTATCACTGGTGGATTAGGCCAGTGATGCATGCACTGATGGTACACTGGAGGGACACTCCAGTAAAGTACCAACAAAAACCATTTGAAAGACTGGCAACCTCAAACATGCACATCAACTAATACAGACAAGTGAGAGGGACACATTTACAAGGAGACAGAAGTTACCTCAAACATGCACTTCAACCTATCTAAGTACCAGTGAGAGGGACACATTTACAAGGTACCAGTGATAATTTCCAGAAAATTTTGTCCAGTGAGAAAATAAATTAATAAATTCCCCCTGAAATTAAAACATTTTAAGGACAAGAAAATATATGGCCTGAGTCTTCCTGGAATGTTGATCCAGAAATCTATTAATGCAAAGATAGTACACAAAGGCGTTCGATATCTAAGCAGTCATAGATGTATAAATCTTTAAATCAAGGATCCCTGATAGTACACAAAGGCGTTCAATACCAAGGTTCTAGATTTAAGGGTTTAACATTCCCAACTCACCAACAAGATATTCAAATGTTTTACATCCAGTGGTTTAGTAAAAATGTCAGCGAGTTGTTTGTCAGTGGGAATAAAATGGAGTTCAATGTTACCTTTCATAATATTGTCACGAATGAAGTGATACCTGAGATCGATGTGCTTTATCTTTGAGTGCATGACTGGATTGTTTGAGATAGCAATGGCACTGGTATTATCACAAAATATAGGAGTTTTTGAATATTTAATACCATAATCAAGCAACTGGTTCTTCATCCAGAGTATCTGAGCACAACAACTGGCTGCAGACACGTATTCAGCTTCAGCAGTGGACAATGAAACTGAAGTTTGCTTCTTACTGGTCAGCTGACCAGTTTGCCACCAAGAAAATGACATCCACCAGTAGTGGATTTCCTGTCTATCTTACAACCTGCATGATCTGAATCTGAATAACCCATTAGATCCATGCCTGAGCCTTTGGGATACCAAAGACCGAAACTGGGGACACCCTTAAGGTATTTCAGTATGCGCTTTACAGCAAGCATATGAGATTCTTTTGGATTAGACTGATATCTGGCACATAAACATGTTGAAAACATTATGTCTGGTCTACTGGCAGTTAAATACATCAGTGAACCAATCATGCCTCTATAGACAGTGATGTTCACTGGTTTTCCATCAGGATCTGAGTCCAGTGTCAGTGGTGCGGAAATTGGAGTGGGTTTTGATGGTGAAGAGTTCATATCATATTTCTTTAAAAGATCTCTAACATATTTTTCCTGATTAATAAAAATACCATCTTTGGTTTGTTTAATCTGGAGTCCTAGAAAATATGTTAATTCACCCATTAAACTCATTTCATATTCAGAGGACATGATTTTAGAAAATTTCTTGCACATGTTTTTCATCAGTAGACCCAAAAATAATATCATCAACATAAATTTGTACCAGCAGAATATTACCTTTTCACGAAGAATAAATAAGGTATTGTCAATTGCACCTCTTTTAAAACCATTTTTCAATAAGTGTCTAGTCAGAGTATCATACTAGGCACGTGGGGCTTGTCTGAGACCATAAAGTGCTTTGTCCAGATGATATACCCAGTGAGGATGCTTTTCATCAACGAAACCTGGTGGTTGTCTGACATACACTTCTAATTTTCCATTCAAAAAGGCACTCTTTACATCCATCTGGTAGACCTTGAATTGATGATGAGCAGCGAATGTTAAGAATATTCTGATCGCTTCAAGTCTAGCCACTGGAGCAAATGATTCATCAAAATCAACATCTGACTGGCAGTACCCTTGTGCTACCAGTCTGGCCTTATTTCTGATTACGTGGCCATCTTTATCTACCTTGTTCCTGAAGACCCATCTTGTTCCAATTGGTTCTTTCTTACCAACTGGGAAAGGGACCAGGTACCAAACCTTGTTCCTTTCAAACTGGTGAAGCTCTTCTTGTATAGCAGTCACCCAGCTTGGATCTTCCATAGCCTCGTCAATCTTCTTTGGTTCAATCAGTGATAAGAAACTGACATATAAGCATTGATCACTGGAGGCTCTTCTGGTCTGAACCCCTCTACTGGAGTCACCTATGATCTGATCGATAGGATGAGCTTTTGTCCATCTGGAGTATTGACCAGGATTGTTACTGACAACAATATCAGTGCAAGAGTTCAATTGAGTTTCAGGATGAGGATCCTGCCAGACTATTTCAACATCTTCATCTGAATCAGTAAGATCACGATTTGCATCATGAAATTCTTCATTTGAAGGCATTTCTTGAAGTACTGGTTCAGTTTGGAATTCTTCATTTGAAGATATTTCTGGTATAATTTCAACTGATACTGATACTGGGGAGTAGTACGAACATCTGATCCAATAACAAGTTCAGAGGGTAGTTTGAAACTTATTGAAGGATAGAAAGGTGTACTACTGGGGGTTTTCTTCTTTTGAGCTGGTTCAGGTGAATCTTTGCAGTTGATGGGATCAGATTCACAGAAGATAATTGGATTTTTTGGGGGAGAATCAAGGACTGGCTTTCTATTAATTGCATTATTCGATTCATCAAATGTAACGTGTATTGACTCATGGACCTTCTCCAGTCTCTTGTTGTAGACTCTGAAGGCCTTGCGAATGGCTGAATAGCCTAAGAAATACCCTTCATCAGCTTTGGCATCGAATTTGCCTAACTGACTGGAGTCGTTCAGAATGTACACTGGACATCCAAAAACGTGAAAATAACCAATATTTGGTTTTCTATTTCTTAAGACTTCATAGGCTGTCTTCTTGTGTCTTTTGATGTAAACAGACCTGTTCTGGGTGTGGCAAGCAGTAGCAATTGCTTCAGCCCAGAAACTGGTAGGAAGACCAGATTCAGCCAACATACTCCTGGAAGCTTCTATCAGCATTCGATTCTTTCTTTATACAACTCCATTCTGTTCTGGAGTTCTTGCTGAGGAGAAGTTCTGGGAGATGCCAGTGTCAGTACAGAATGACTCCAGAGTTGCATTCTGGAATTCTGTTCCATTGTCACTTCTTAACTGACACACCTTTCGCTTATGCTTGAGTTCAATCTGCTTGATAAGAATGATGATTTCAGCAGCAGCTTCACTTTTAGACCTAAGAAAGATCACCCAACAATATCTGGAGAATTCATCTACGATCACCAGGGTGTATCTTTTACCAGCACGAGTCTGAACATTCACTGGACCAAAGAGATCCATATGAAGCATGTGAAGTGGTTCAGTTATGCTAAAGTTCTGTCTGGTCTTGAAACTGGCACGTTTCTGCTTTCCCATCTCACATCCTGGACATGGCCTTTCCTTTTTGAAGGAAACTGAAGGTATCCCATCTGCCAGTTGTTTTCTAGACAACTTGTTAATATTTTGAAATTTAAATGGGATAACCTTTTATGCCATAACCAGTTTGTGTCTTCATCAGCTTGAGTATAGAAACACTGCTCTGATGGAGAGCTTTCCATATCCATCACATATACATTCCCTCTTCTGGGAGCAATCAATACCACCTTCCAGTCTTTGTTGAATACAATGCCCTGAGCAATATTGAACAATACTTGATAGCCATCATCACACAGTTGGCTCACACTGATTAGGTTATATTTCAAACCATTCACATAAGCCACTCGTCTGAATTTGACTTGTCCATTGTTCAGAACACCATACCCCTCAGTTTTTCCACAACCATTATTTCCAAAAGTAATGGAGGGTCCATCAGAAATTATGAACTCCTCCAGCAGGGTCTTACATCCGGTCATTGTCCTGCCAGCTGCACTGTCAAGATACCAGATAAACTTCTTTCGATCGCCCTGCACATCCACCAGATACATTAGTTAGATTTGGGAACCCATCGACTGATGGGTTCACTGGATCCTCCCTTGTGGATCCCTGGGGGTATCCGGTTGAGTTCACTTTCTTCAACAGTAGTCTTAGTTGAAAAGACCACTGGGTTGATAGTTTTGAAACCTTTTTCTTTTTCTCAACTGGAGTAATAATTTTTTCTTTCTTTGAAAAAGGTTTTGTATTTTGTTTAGGGCCAGATGAAGTACCCTCAAAATTGTTTAATCTTGCATTACAACTTTGAATTTGACGAGCCAGTAGTTGAAACTGGCTCTCCATCCTTAACAAAATAGATTCTTCAGATGACACCTGAGCCATTCCAGTTGACTGGACTTTAGGCTTAGGAAGGGAACTGGTCTTTTTCTTTTGAACCTAGGGTTCTTTAGAAGCAGTCTGAGGTAAAGGTTTATTTTGATTAACCTTTTTAACTGGAGCAGTCATCTGGGATGCTCCAGTCTTAACCTCTGATAGTTGAGCTAGTATAATACAAGTTTTTGGGGTGGAAGGTTCATCATAAATGGTACTTGGTCTAACCTCCTCTGGTAACCGGTCAATAACTGGTATTAATGCTGCAATATGAGTATTTCCATCCAGATATGCACGTTTTTGGGATGAAAATTGGTTTATTCCAGCATCATATGGCTTTCTTGTTTCTAGCCATGATTTAATGACCTGTTTTTCTTTTTGCAAAATCATTTCCAGGTCATGTTTTTCTTGAACCAGTTGTTCAGTTACCAAAACTTGTGCTTGAAATGCCAGTTCAATATCTTGAAGTTCTTTTAATTTTGATTTTAAAGCAGCGATTTCAGAGGAATCTGTTTCTAAGCCATTAAGACTGTCAAATCTAACAGTTTCCACAAAAATTAAATCAGAATTTAGAGCTTCAGCAATGTCCAATTTTAATTCAGGATCGGTTTCATTATCATACTCACTAACCTTTTTTATAACAATGTCCACCCATCGACCAGATGTGACATCATCCTTCACCAGATGCTCTTGATCTGCCAGAGCCATAAAGCAACAATCACTTTCCTCCTCTTCATCAACTGATGAATCATCTGAGGGAACCCATGCTTCTTCAGTGGTTGCAATCATGCATTTATTATTTTCTATTTGTTGAGACATGAGAGCAATTTGGGCCTTAAGCTTTTTGTACTTGGACTTGTAGCTATCATCAGGCTTGTTATAAGAAGTAGACGGACCAGACTGAGAGACAAACTGACTGGACTTGCACTCCTTCATGAAATGACCTTTTCTGCCACACTTAAAGCATGTCAGATTGGTCTTGTCAGTAGAGGAACTGGGTGCATGTTGTCCAGTGGGCCTATTTGCTCTTGCTTTAAAACGATTAAATGTTTTAGCAATCATTGCAACCAGGTCATCACTGTCAGTTTCATCACAGTCTGGAGAGATATCATTAGTGACTCCAGAATCTATTAGTTCAGATATCATCTTCTTCATAGAAAATACATTCTCGGAAGATATTAATGCAGCACAAGGTGGTTCAGTATTACTGACCAATGTGGAACTACTGGAAGCATGATTTAAAGCATCTTTTTCAGCCTCAATCCTCTGGGCTTGATTCTCTTCAGTGAATCTGAAGGCTCCATACAATGTTGACAGAGTATGGGAGTGCAAGGTTTTACCTTGTCTCAAGACCAGAATCATGTGAGACCATTTAGTGGGAAGAATATCACAAAATTTCTCCGAAAGTATATCCTTGTCTTTCTCAACCCCCAGTCCTCTTAACTGGTTTATAATGCTCATAAATCTGGTGTAAGTACCAGTTAGAGATTCATTGGGGAGAGCAAAAAATGACTCATACTTTTTGTTTAGGGAGACCTTTCTGGTAACAACAGTGTCATCACCTCCCTCATGCTGGTTCACCAGTTCATCCCACATGGTTTTAGCACTGGGATAGAGAACTAGTGTGGGAATTAGGGTTTCTGGAACAGCCCCGAGGATCATGTTTTTAAGGATGGTATCAAGATTTACCAATCTTCTCTCCTCTTCAGACCAGTGTTCCTCCCTCTTTTCCCTTTCACTTCTTGATCCAGTTGGGTCAAGGAGTGCATTGATAGGAAGTCTAGGCACATAGGGTCCTTCATTTAAAATTTTCATCATATTCCTTTCAATACCAGTAACATGTAATATCATCCTAGCTTTCCACGTACCAAATTCATCACTGCTCCCATTGAATTTAGGAACAGGATTATTCGAGTAGTGCACATGTACATGTGGAGAAGCAGGAGGAGGAGGAGGAGGAGGAGGAGGAGGAGGAGGTGGAGGATTATTATTGACAACGGGTGGTGGTTCATTAAAATTAGGTTCAGGATTACCTTGTGTATTTTCTGGGTTGGCCATCGTGAAACAGATCTAGGCAAGTATATTAGCCTTCTGCTCTGATACCAATTTTAAAGTCCCTTACACGATGGTTTTACCCACGAGTGTAAAATAACAAGTCAAGTATGAACTAGATTGGACTAGTATTACTTTAAATACAAATGCAAGAAGTATAAGTAAAGTAATAAAGACTTAAAGCAATATTTAAACAAGTAAATAAATGGTGGAACACAAATGTAATTTTCAAGTGTATTATATTTATTGATGTTAAACAAAATACAAGATTGTTGCGGAACCTAGATATTACAAGTATGTAACTATCTAAACAATCTTTGAATTACAAGTGATCTATACTTGCTAAATAATCTCCTTGGATCGATATACTTAAAGTTGTGAAGTATAACTATTTTGATCGAGAGTATTTTAGCAAGTTCACCAAATTGCAAAAAAGTAATTTGTACGAGGTATGTGACTTTGTATTTATAGGCAAATAAATTCAACAGTGAATTTATTATGCCGTACAAATATGGTTGCATGCATTTAAGGCAACTACTTTAATTCCTTAAATGCATTGGTTAAAGTACAAGGATAAAGTCATATTGATGTGACTTGTCATCCTTTAACCAACCACCTTTACACACGTATTGTACTTTTATCAATAGACAAATAGGTTGTCCGTGTAAAAGTGTGTAAAGACAAAAGTCAATTCCTCGTAATCAGTGTTCAGACTTGTAAGGTCTAGAACACTGATAAAGCTCCAGTCAGGAGATCTGGTAAGACTGTCAGTGGGCTCCATTGCTTGTCAGTCTTCTTTCTTCAAACTTCAGTCTTTGACTTCAGTGAGAATGTCTTTAGTAGAAACGATCTTGACTGGAGTGAAGTCCAGTGAGCTAATCTGGTGGAATCCAGATTCCTGTACAAGTAAACAGCTCACTGGTCTTCTATTATTTCTGGAAAAATCTTCAGTGCCGCTCCAGTCTTCAAGTCTGGAGTGGGTCCAGTAAATCTGGACCTAACATAGCTAAATTACCTCCGCCCACCAATGTAAAATCAATTAGAATCTTTTTGGGTCATGCCGGGTTCTATCGTCGGTTTATAAAGGATTTTTCGAAAATTACGCGGCCAATGACCAAGTTGTTAGAAAAGGATGTCCCCTTTAATTTTGATAAGGATTGTCTGCATGCATTCAACTTACTTAAAGACCCATTATGTCTCCACCTGATTGGTCTTTACCATTTGAGTTGATGTGTGATGCTAGTGACTTTGCTTTAGGGGCCGTGTTAGGCCAAAGGGAGGATAAACATTTCCGCCCTATTAGAAAGAGTTGTTAGCCGTGGTTTATGCCTTTGATAAGTTTAGACCCTATTTGGTTTTGAATAAGACTATTGTGTTCACCGATCACTCGGCTTTGAAAGTACTTGTTCTCGAAACAAGATGCTAAGCCTCGTTTAATTTGTTGGGTCTTACTTTTACAAGAATTTGATATTGAGATTAAAGATAAAAGTGGGGCTGAAAATGTGGCAGCCGACCACTTGAGTAGGCTCGAAAACCCTCACCTTGAGGAGTTAAAGGAGCATGATATTAATGATGCTTTTCCTGACGAGTTTTTAATGCAGGTGGATGTTGAGGAGGAACCATGGTATGCAGACATTGCTAACTATTTATGTGCAGGTATTCTTCCTAAGGAAATGTCTTATCAACAGAAAAAGAAATTCTTTTCTGAGATTAAGCATTATTTCTGGGAAGAACCATATTTGTTTTGAATGTGTGCAGATGGCATGATCAGGAGATGTGTGTCCGGTGCTGAAACCTGGAAGATTTTGGATGCATGCCACTATGGACCAACCTTGGTCATTATGGACCATCTGTAACCGGTAAGAAGGTTTTCGACGTAGGATTTTATTGGCCTACAATCTTCAAGGAAGCTCAAACGTTAGTGGAGACGTGTGAAGTTTGTCAACGTCAAGGTACCATTTCAAAGAAGGATGAGATGCCACAGAACTTCATTCAGGTTTGTGAGGTATTTGATGTTTGGGGAATTGATTTTATGGGACCCTTTCCGCCTTCAAATAAGTGTCTTTACATTTTAGTGGCGGTTGATTATGTTTCGAAATGGGCAGAGGCTAAGGCCTTGCCAACTAATGATGCACGGGTTGTCATAGATTTCTTAAAGCAATTGTTTTGTCGTTTTGGTTGTCCTAAGGCCTTAATCAGTGATCGTGGAACTCATTTCGCGAATCACCAACTCGCTAAGGTGTTAAAGAGGTATGGTGTTCATCATCGTTTCTCTACTTCTTATCACCCGCAAACGAGTGGCCAAGTAGAAAATACTAATAGGGCTTTAAAACGAATCTTATAGAAAACCATAGGTGATAATCCTAGAAATTGGTCTAAGAAGTTGGATGATGCGTTATGGGCTTTTAGAACCGCATTTAAGACTCCAATTGGTACTACACCTTATAGGTTGCTTTATGGGAAGACATGTCATTTGCCTTTAGAAATAGAGCATAAAGCTTATTGGGCTCTTAGGAATTGCAATATGGACTTAGTTGAAAGTAGTGAATTGAGAATGTTGCAATTACATGAGTTAGATGAGTTGAGGTTGAATGCTTATGAGAATTCTAGTCTTTATAAAGAAAGGACTAAGGTTTGGCATGATCGTAGGATTAGAAAGAAGGATTTTAAAGCCGGTGATAAAGTTTTGTTGTTCCTTTCCAAGTATAAGTTCAAGCAACCCAAGTTGACTTCTAGGTGGACCGGCCCTTTTGTGATCAAACATGTTTATCCGTCTGGTTATGTTGAATTGTTTAAATCGGATGGAGCTACTTTTATTGTTAATGGTCACAGGTTGACGCTTTATTATGAAGAAGAGGAAAATGTGGGATTCGTCGTTGACGAGCTTCCATTTTTCGGAATGGATCAATGAAGAAGGGACTGTGAGTCGAGCTAAAGACTCGTTAATAAATTAAGGGACTGTGTTTCTTGTTTTCATTATTGTTTATTTGTCATTGGTAATGTGTTTTAATAAGAATTGCAGGTAGGAGCCGCTCTCATGCCTTCCGGTAAGTCGTTTTCAAGGAAGAAAACAAAGGTAAGTGTGGGGGGAAATTGCGCCGCAACTATATTGCGCCGCAATGAACATTGCGCCGCAGCTACTCAAATTGAGCCACAACTTAACTTTCTGTTTTTGAGTTGCGCCGCAATAAGGGTGTTGCGCCGCAACACGTAGTGTTTTTCAGAAAATTTGGAAAAAAAATCGAAATTCAAAATTCAAAGGGCATTGCGCCGCAACAGGTGGGTTGCGCCGCAACCCGGGTCAAACCTGGTCAAACTTTAAATTAAAAAGGGGATCGGTTGGTGAGACTCACACACACAAACATTATTGCACCCCTTTGTCCTCTCTCTTGCCTGCCGATCCAACCCCCTCTATCTCTTTCAAATTCAATTAATTTCATCTTTTATTTCCTTTAATTAGCATCATGACAAGAACTGGAAAGGTATGTTAATCCATTCTCTTATCTCAATGTTTCTTGATTTAAGTTTTGCCATTGTTCTTGCTTAAAATCGAATTAACTTGTTAGTATGCTTAATTGATTGATTACTTTCGAATTTGAATTGAGTAGATAAAGAACAATGAATGGGTGGTTTAATTGTTAAGTTAATTGAAGATTTGTTGGATTGTTTGTGTTAATGAAGATGGATTAGGGTTAATTCGGATTTGTATTTATCAATTGAAAGTTTAAACCCTAAGAATTAAGTTGTTATTAAGTTTGTGGGAATTTTGGTTGTTCTCCATTGCTGCTGCTCGAACTGCCCAGAAAACAACATCGTTGCGCCGCAACTACCCCATTGTGCCGCAACGAGTGATGCAGAAACTATAGTTGCGTCGCAACTAGGGTGTTGCGCCGCAACTCTGCCTTTTCCAGACCTGTGTCATTTATGCTTATATATATATATGTTTTTATATTAGGGTTTGATTGTTTTAAATGTTTCTTGTATGTGTAGGAGCCTGCTTCCTCTAGCCGTGCAGGACGAGGTCACTCTAGAGCCTCGTCGGCTGCTGCACCTGCTGAGAGTGGTCTTACCCCTGAAGCTATAGCTGTGGGAGTTCCAGCCCACCCTTGGCTGAGATTCCCTAGAGCTTCTCCCGAGAAGAAAGTTGATTACACCAACAGGTTGGCCACTATTTATCAGAAAGACATTGTTGAACCAAGGTACATGGATAGGAATATGTTGGTTACACTTAATATTCGAGGGGACATAAGTCGGTATATGCACCTCATGGGTAAGTCCAATTATCCGGATGGTAACCCTGTTGAAAAAGAGTTTGCTATGTGGTTTGATATATTTAAGATTAAGGAGGCTGTGTGTAAAGAATGGTGTTTGGAGGTTTATTCCACAATTGATGTGGAGAATATAGATAAAATTAAGAATGTGTTTGCTGATGAATGCATTTTCTTTAGATGTGGGGGTCTTAACAGACGCCTTACTATAGCTGAGTTTGGGATGGCCACGGGTATGTTCACTCAGGAAACTTTGGATGATCCTGCTTTTGAACGCCTTCTAGCCATGGTTGTTAGGAATAGTTCTGGTTTTCATGCCGACACAGGTGACGAGAGGGGTTATTACTCTCGTATTTCAGGAAAGGCGTGGAGAGGGGCTTGTGCGGCGAGTACAATTCAGTCGCCCATTCTTAGGTTGTTCCATAAGATGTTAGTTCATTTCTTTGTCCAGCGGACTAATCACCCAGACAAGTTATATATGGAGGACTTATGGTTATTGAGATTGTTTGATGAAGGTGATGTTTCAGGAAAGCTTGTGCTCCCTATGTGTTGGCCAAACATATGGGGACGAAGGGGGTTCATGATAGTGGGTTAGTGTGTGGTCATTTTATTTCCAGGATGGTGAAGTATTTTGGGGTTGCTGATGATGCAGTCACTTTGACCTGCAAACCTATGAAGCCGTTCACTTGGAATGATTTGAAGCGTTGGAAATTGATTAAACCTCTAGCTCATAAGCACGATGTTCCAGAGTTGATTGCATTTGGTGGATATGCCTCTGATGATGAGGAAGAAGCTGAGGCAGATGATAATGATGAGGATGAGGATATGGCTGATGCACCTGAGTAGCAGCCCGAGCCCGCACGACGTTTTAAGCGTCGTGCTACCACTACTCCTACTGCGGGGGCATCTTCTTCTTCTGCCGCCCCTTCAGGTACTTGGGACTTCTCTTCTTTGGGGACTTTGGTTAGTAACATGTGGGAATCTCAGCAGCAGTTTCAGCATTCCCATGAGCAGTTCCAGCAGAGGATGGGGAGTGATTTCAGATGGGTTGGTTCAGGTGTGGGGCGTGTGATGCATGATCAGCAGCGCTATCAGCCCATGTGGGAGGCCCAGTATACGGGTCAGGAGTTCCATCGACCTGATCCTATTCCCGACTACCGCCCTCCCAGTATATTTATTCCAGAGCACAGGGCTGGAGGTGGTTTCTTCTATCCACCAGAGCGACAGTATGAGGTTGCTCCTTCCCATGATCTTGGTGGAAGGGGTACAGATAACCCTGTTCGTTTTGGCACTTTTGCAGGTATGCAGGCTGGTACAGATGCTGGAGGTTCCGGTTCGGCAGAGCCATCGTTTGCTGAGCAGGTGGTTGGATCGTTCTTTGATACAGGGCCTATGCCTGATTACCCTCCTTAGTGATGTGTTTTGGTTTGATGCTGCTGCTGCCGTCTATTGGTTGTGATAGCTTGTACCCTTATTTGTTTGAACAATTTTATTTTCGTACTTTACTTTATTTCTTTTTGCTTGGTTTGTATCCACCCTACGGGGTGATGAGACATCGTATTTTATTTTCCCATTTTTTGGAATAAGTAGATTTAGGATGATTGCATGCTTTATGATATATTATGTTGGCTTTTATTGTGTGTTCATGTTGAATAGCAAGGTTCTCATATGCATATGCTGGCAGTAAGTTCAGCGCCCATTTTCTTGTTGGCATCATTCAGGCATGGAATACACATCATACCCGGCAAGTTTTTCTTGTTCTTGATTTTGCTTTTGTTTACTTTCCCCTATTTCCCATAGTTTGCCTTAGTTCATTGGACATTGTGGGCATTGTCCAACTCAAGTGTGGGGGGGGGTAAATAGGAAAAAGTCGGGTATTTTAGAGGATTTTTTAACTTTTGCATGCTTGTCCTTGTAGTTAATTGCTTTTGTCACCTAATTATATATGTTAGGTTTCTTGTACATAAAGTACTTGGAAAATAACTAAGCATAGATGTTGATGGTATTTAGTACTAACGAAGATAATCTTCGTTAGGAACTAACGAAGATAATCTTCGTTATATGGGCTGGGTTGCTAAGTTCGTAAGAACAAAGCCCAGCAGGCCCAATATCGATTTGAAACATATATAAACGAATGGAAACCCTAAATTGAGTTTTTCCAGTTCAGATTTCACACACCAAAGGCGACTAAGTTCGTTTCTAGCATATAGAAAACGAAGATAGATCACATAAGGCCGATTATATTGATATAATTAGCAATATATTTGATAACTAATCAAACTAGTTATCTCGTGAGGATTCTGCACTCACGACATAACAATAGACGATCTCGAGAGCGATCTGCAGCTATCGAGGGACTCACAAGTGGTATCAGAGCCATTCGATATCTTATCGAAGGGTTGAGATCGTTTGTTTGATTGTTATTTTCTCAAAAACCTCTCGAACACACTTTCTGTCGTTAAGTTCGTCTGCCTTACGAACTTAGCAAAACGAAGTTCATCAAACGAAGATAGAGAACGAACTTAACTTAAATTCGTTCTGAAGTTCATCTAACGAAGATAGAAAACGAAGTTATCTTCATTTTCGTTTTGAATCTTCATCAAACGAATTTAGCCTACTAAATTAAGCTATCTTCGTTCTGAACCTTAGCTTACGATCTTAAGCTATCTTCGTCAGACCTAGTTCTTACGAATTTAATCTATTTCAGTTCTATTTCTTATCTTCGTTTGAACAGTATTTTTGCCTTATGGCTTCCTCATCTTCAACCAACAATGCTGTTGCCCAATACCTCAATTCTCTCGTTTATCATGATCATCTTGTAGGACGTA
>CM067169.1:63726753-63739253 GCA_034093135.1 Erigeron breviscapus
TAAAGGTTAAGGGTTTTTACAAGACAATTAGATTTGTAAAACCTAAAAATCCTCTCGTTCTTTTCTCTCTTCTATTTCGACCAAACCCTTTAAGGGGTATTCGGTTTTTATGTCATTCGACAATTCTTATGAATCATATATATTTAATGCTTAGCTAGCATTAATTATGGATGGGGTTT
Organism: Erigeron breviscapus; assembly: GCA_034093135.1. Classification (NCBI taxonomy): domain Eukaryota; kingdom Viridiplantae; phylum Streptophyta; class Magnoliopsida; order Asterales; family Asteraceae; genus Erigeron; species Erigeron breviscapus. Next base: position 63,726,933 of record CM067169.1, read on the forward strand.
GTTGAACGGCAACAAACAGTTTCGGTTCATGGGTTTCGAAATAAGGGAGATACACAACGAGTTTGTGAGTTCATGATCGGGTACTAGCATAAATCATAGGGGTGTCAAGTGTGCGATCGTAGAGGGGTTTTACTTTAAACCCTACAATAATAATAATCTTATTATTATTTATTTTATTGGAAGCTTTGCATAAGGTACACGTAATATGATTGCATATTCGATTCTTCCGTTGCGCATACTCGTGATTATATATATGTTTATATGCTTATATTCTAACATAGCCCCCTGCTAGCTCCACTTTTACTTAAAAGATACAAAAATTATTCGATAAATACTAGTAAGATGACTTACCACAAAGTCTTCAGGGGAAATCCAACTATCACCCAATGCAACACCTAAATTGTTAAGCCATAAGCTTATTAATAAGTGGTCCATCTGGGTTGTGTTTTATGTTTAACAGAGTAAAAATGACACGATACGAAGGATATAACTCTCTATGAAACGAGCTAAATGATTCGCCTAGCCTCTTACTATTTTGTTGCATTTACATTTCCATATCTTGCCTGAATCCTTTATGATCTACACTTATTTTTCCCCAAAATTTGCAACAAAAAAGCGAAAATGTGAAGTTTAAAAGAGCCAAACAGAGAAAAAAATGTAGTACCTCCAAGTTGAAGCTTAAGTTGGCCTTTTTCGATAGCTTGCAGAGCAGAAACTCCAAAGGTTACAGCAAATTTTCCTCCATACGATTCTGCAAATACGTAAAGTGGACTGTTTTGAAGGGTGGTGTTTACATTGTAGAGTTCTTTCAACAATGTAGTCAAGTCCGTTGCTGCTTCTACATCGGTTTGTACAAACAAGCTGTTATCGTCAACATAACTATATCCTGTTCCCACTGGACCATCCTGGAATCGTATAAACGAGTTCATAATGATGAAACAAGAGATAATGTCGTGCGTATTAAGATCCGACCCATCACGTTTGATTTAAAACATACCACAAACAAGAGATCAGCCTTTTGAAGCCATGTTGAGTTTCTTGGCTGCAAGTTAACATCCAGTGGTCCAATTTCTCCAAAATTTCCAAAGCCAACTCCAGAACCTCCCTAACATGAAATGGACCATTTAGAGATTAAGAAGTTGGTCACAAATTTAACATTTTATTATGGCTGCTAAATTAAACAATGGAAATTAGCTCGTGAGTTTCAAATTTCTAGTTAGAGATATAGTTCTATTTTTTTGTCTATCTATATCTATGTAGGCTACAATCAACCTCAAAACCGCACGAAACGGCTCGAACTGGGAGAGACCGGCACGGGCATATTGGTATGGTTTTTGGTGTTTGTTGTTGGGGGAATTCAGTATCACGAACAAATAAACCGAATATATTGAGATTTTTAAAGGCACGTAACACTTTCAGAATGAATCAATTTGGCGGTTTACCTTAACTATTCAATCGGATACAATCAGAGATTGAGAACTTTTTGTGTGTTTAGGTTTGAGAGAATACAAAACCAGTGAAAAGAAAATAATTTGACCAAGTACAGGGAAAATAGTCTTAAGGTTGTAGAAATTGCCCAGTTATTTCCAAGTTTTCCAATTGCCCCGGACCAATGTTGGTCATAATAAATTCAAATAAATGTTTACCTCCAAACCTATATGCTGTCTTATTACGACGATATTGGTCAACCAAGTTAATTTAATTACACTAAAATATCCAACATTAGTTTTTCCAACATTTCCGTCATCGGGTTTTTCAGTTGTGACCGGCGGGTTGGTCCGGTCTTTGACCTCTATCAACCGAGAGAGTGTGGCCCATACTTTACTATTAAAAAATTTGCGAACAAGTGTGTGGTTCGAGGTACAAAGTAGTAATTTTATTATCCTCTTTAAGGAGTTGATGACCACGTCGATGTGACATATTCAGTCACGTCAATCATGGAGAATATAGAAGAATTCATGAAAAAAACCAACAAGGAGTTAGCCTAGTGGTAAGGAAAACACTTGATAACCTTTAGGCTTGAGGTTCGATCCTCGCTTGGCACAAAAAATAATTCCTTTAAAGTACCCGTTACCAATGAAGCCTAGACTCACATGTGAAGTTTAAATACGCGAGTTCAATCCTTTGGGGTGCCCAGATCATGTGAGGATTAGGATGGAGGTATTGTACCGGCATCATATGGCTCATACGGGGTGAGTCGATGGGTATCCAATTGTAGTACCGGGGCTAGGGTTCCTTCCATTACTTTTTTTTTCATGAAAAAGGGAAGGGAAGTTATATTTCTGCCATTATTTTTTATGAACTATACAAATTATGCATCAATGATTTGTCTAGTCAGCCGTATAACTTGTACAATGTGATACTATATAAAAACAATGATGACAAATATCAAATCTGAAAAGGAAAAGGGGTTTTTATTGGCACTATTATTTTCCCAAATACATTTGTTATTGAGAGGACTCTAAGACAATTGGAAAGTCAAACCTTTTGAAAAGTTAGGATAAATGGTTTAGCAATAGATCATCACAAAGAAAATGATATATTTTTTTAGAAAATCACTCTAATTGTTCTCTCAATTATTTAATTACATGATAATAGTAATCATTTTAATTCTTCTTCTAACTTTATTTTTTGATTTTATAAAGTTCTAGGATAAAGTTGCTATACAAGTAATACGAGTAATTATTAGGCTGACTTATTAAAAAATAAACGTTGTTGTAATGTAAACTAATAGTCACATATTAGCGCATGTACCAGTAAAAATAATGATCTGGCATTCTAAACCTTGTGTATGTATATAATAACGTGGATTACTTTAGGTGATGACTTGGCCTGTTCCAAACTTCCAATAAACTTATGTGGCCATTTGTAGATGATCAGTAAATTAAAATAATTTGACAAAGAAAGAATACTAATGTACTACTATACTATGTTAAGACCAGTTTTGCTGAAAACTGGCCAGTCTCCAGTTGCATTTGGAGACTAAGAAGATTTGTCCAGAAATATATTGAAGTCCAGTTGCAACGTACAGTTAACGCAACTGAAGACTTTCTCCAGTTGAGATCTGACCAGATGAAGAATCATTCCAGTTGAAGTCGAAGACAACAAGTGAAAGATAAAGAATGACAATGGCAGCGAAGCCCAGTTATCATTCTACTCAGATATAAACTGGAGAACATCAGTGTAAAGTACTTACAAAGTTTTATACTGATTACGAGGAAAAGACCTTTATGCTTTATGTGCTATTACACGGATAAAAGGATTTATCTATGTATAAAGTACAAAAGGTACATAAAGCAGATTGAGTAAAGTTACTTTATGTCATAACTTTACACAGCATTTTAAGGAATTAAATATTATTCCTTAAATGCTCTCAACCATATTTGTACGGCCAAAGTTGACATCCCAATGTCAACTTTGCCTATAAATAGAGGCCTTTGCACAACCAATAAACAACTTTGCAAACCTGCAATATTCTTGGTGAACTTGTGCAATATTCTCTCAATCGCAAAAAGAAACATTTCACAACTTTAAGTGTTTCGATTGTTTAGAGAATTTCCAAGTATAGATCAATTGTATTTCATAGGTTGTTAGAATATTTACATATTTTGTATTATCTTGGTTCCGCAACAACCTTGTAATTTATTTAAAGTTAATAAATAAATTACACTTGAAAAATACATATTGTCTAACCAATTTACTTTACAAGTACTCTCTATTATTGCATTGTCTTTACTTATTTTACCTTGTTACCTAAATAAGTAACTTCCAGTATACCTGGTATATCACACACTGCAACTGGTCATCTCCAGATACAATGTGTATATTGCAAAGTATCTCACCATTGACATTGAGGTGTCTTCAGTTAGTACCATCTATTGAGTTGGGACTTACATACTATATGACCCATTTACCACCGTGGCTGTGGGTCTGTGGCTCGTCACCATTAACCAACGTTGGCCATCCGCCCACATCAATCTACAGCTAAAAATGTTGCTAATTTTATGTTAAAACAAAACTAATTAAGACATACATCGTATAAATACGTTAATATCACGTCAACAGGTAATAGTCACGCGCAATATAGTATAATTCTACATGTAAACAAAGTTACTAAGTTTTTATGTATTAAAAACAAAATTAACAAGTACATCGTATACATTGTGTCATTTTATGAATTACGTTACCAACATTGAAAAAAAATAAATAATAATATATAATTAATAAATTTAATTCACTAAGGAATAGAATGTGGTATTGTAGTCTTGTGATGTTCCATTTGGTCCATCAACCGTGGAGTGTGGCCCATACCTAATTAGGAAAAAAATGTGCTAATAATTGGGTTCATACGTAAAAGATAATAATTGTAATAGGCACAGGGTAACACCACCAGGAAAAAGGTCAACCCGATCAGGGCATTAGCGGCGACGTCGCCGCTAATGCTGGTGACGTGGCGGACCCCACATGCCAGCAATAATTACTAACAGCGCCGTCACATGTATTAGTGGCGACGTCGCCGCTAATACTTTGTTACTGACAGGGGCCACTTTTACTCTGCCAGATTAGCCATAACTGACATGGGGGGCCCGCAGCATTAGCGGCGACGTCGCCGCTAATGCCCTGGTCGGGTTTGACCTTTTTTGCCCTGGTCGTGTTAGCCTTCTCGTTGTAATATCCTCTTTTGAATAATTAAGAAGTTGATGACCACGTCGATGTGACATATTCAGTCACGTCAAGATAGTAATCACGCAGAAAAGAAAAAAAAAGAAAGAAAGAAATACATGCAAAAACGAATATATTGGGTGTAATATTAGTTAATTGGTACGTGGCGAAACCAACTACCAATTAGACTTGTAATGCCTCTATATATATTTTGATCACTATTAACGGGTCAAATATGATCGGTCTAGTCATGGCTAACAAGCTTGAACAACGTATTGGTTTTGCTAGTTCAGTACTTACAGGGCCTCCTTGGAGCCATAGAATCGTTGGCCATGGTTTGGACGGATCTTTTACTCGATTTGGGCTCTTGTATAGCCACCAAAACATATGCGCTCCTAAAACAAAACGAAACAAAACAAAAATCAGCATCTACTTTAAGATTCTCTACTAATAAATCTAAGGTTTTTTAACCATTAAGTAACTGAATTGATAAAATGACTGAATGGATAAATAACGTTTGTATTGATTAAGTCGATACAGTTGTTTTTTATTTATTTAATAAAAAAACAAACATTTTTTTATGGACTTAATAGATTAACTATTTTCTATTAAGTTTCAAACAAACAGGACCTAAGTATAAGAAAATATAAAAGTCGTGCATACCAGGGCGAACTTGAATGTACCCCCATGCTTCCGATCCATCGGCAGTTCCACCAGAAGTGTTCTCGGCTGAAGCAACAAAAGAGAGAAAACCTAAAACACAAAGATAAATTAGACCCTTCATGGTTGCCTTCATATTCAAAATGAAAATAAATCAAGCAAAAGTTGATAATAAATAGCTTAAAAGGGGTCCTTCTCTTTTTGTTTGTAGCTATAATACCAAAAAATAAATTAAACATAGCTGGATGATGAATACAAGAAGTGAAGTATATTACAATGTACGAAAGCGATTAAAGTTGAAAGGTTTTGTTCTTTTATTTGTTTGATGGTATTTTTGTGATATTTTATCAATTTCTAGTCGGACAAGTCAACTTGCAAACCAAAATGTTGTTAAAAGCCGATAGTCCTCCAATGAAAGGGTACAACTATAAACTATTTATCAAAATATATCCATAATCACGCCTAATTAAATTCTTCCATGAATATAAACAAGGACTTTGGTAGAGTTTTATTAAAGATTTACTAGCATGGTACCCGCGCAATGCGGTGACGGCGACGACGGTTTAGTGGTGTCGGTGACGGGTGGTGATGACATCGAAAATTGGTGTCGAGTGGTGTAACCGTGTAAGTTGATGTAACGGTGATAGTGAAAATATTTTAAAAGATAAGGACTTGGAGTGTAAATTAGCAAGATAAAGTTTTAAAGTGTAGATTAATTCATTAAGGGCAAATTTGGTAATCTCTAATAACCCTTTCCATAAGAAGTGTTTATTAAGGGTAATTTAGTACTTTTGCATCTAACCATTTTTTAATACTTTCCAAAAATAAGGGGTTATAATTATTATAAAGGAGTATTTGAATCAAAATGATTATCTATTATTTATGGCTTTCTAATTAGTCAAAATCATTTATAGTTCTTCCACTTTATATGTTTATGACAAATCAATGTAATAAAACCCGAGTGATCAATCCAATTGGTTGAACCATGAACTAGTGAGGAGACTTGGTCAATCATGTTCAGTTTAATTTATTAAAAAATTGGCATCCAAACTCTGTTCAAACTGTTTTTTTAATTATTAACTCGATCATATATATAATGGGGAATGAGAATATATAATTGTCATGTACCTAAACTTAGGTATGGAACCCTTACATGCTAATTTATTAATCCATTAAAAAACATGAGGGGCCAATTATTTAATCATTATACAACAAATATTAAAAAATTAGTATGTGAGGGGATCTACATCTAAGCTTGGGTACATGATAGCCACATATTCACTTTTCTCATATATAATATATGGAGGTTTTATGTAAAATAAAACAAGTATTAAAGTAAAACAAATAAAAAAATAGGTTTTTATTCACTGAAAATCACCGTGCATCATAAAAATCATCGTGCATCAATTGTTTCGTGAATCTTCGTGCATCAATTTAACCATGATCTAAGGGTCAAGATCTTGTCCTATTTGTTTTACTTTAATACTTGTTTTACAATATTCAACCTCAATATATGAATTTTATTATATAGTTGCTGTAATAATTATAAATTACAAATTCTAACCCAGACCCGTCATATTGATTCGCGATCCAACCGACCCATCAACCCATTTAAGTAAACCATGAAACAGTTCACAAAATAATATTATTTTGAACCCTGGGTTCGGGATGCATCTTCATATGAGGTAAGTTACGTAAGATCTTACAATAATCATAAAAAATGGTACAATTTTATACTAACGGAAAATAAGATGTAATAATCTCTTGAAGGAGCTCGAGGTGATGCATTTAAACCAATTACTGTACTTATATATTAATCTATTTGTAATGGTGATAATGCACAAATAGGTAATACGATGTGAAGTTTGACTTGTTGCTTATTGGATGTAGATAGAGACTGGGGTTGTGGTTTCAAACCATTTTTACTTAATAAAGTGTTGATTTGGGTTAGTTTGTCAAAGTGTATTTTAATGGATGATGCCCTTTTCAGATAGGTTAGATTAAATTTGTAGTATTATATAGCTTTTGACTTTTGCAGTCTGTACATTATGTGACTTAAATGATACACATCTTTTATTTTACATTTGGTATTTTTGTTGATATTGTGGCTACTACTTGCATTACAAGTTACAACAGGTAGAACATGGGCATACAATCCTTGTGCAAGCAGCTTGTGGAGTTGGATCCTTATTATGTCAATGGGCTGATCGCTAATGTACTTAGAACCATTGTTATTTGGACATGTTTGCATAAGCCAAAAATGATTTTCTGTCGGTATGGCTTCTTGGTCTTAAATGCCCCGTTTTCTTTTTCTCATAAATGTTGTAAAGTAATGTCTTTGACGGTGTATAAGGGAGATGAGATATAAACGATGTTATTTTTATTTAAGTTAAAGAGACTTCTTTTAAATAATAGTAAGAATTAAACCATTGACCTCTCTAGAAACAAAGGCTTTAGTTTTCCAATTGCTCCAAGTATTGCTTGTATTTTTCTCATTAAAGTTGTGATCTTCTAACTGTGTCAAACTGAATCTTCAAACACATTATACATATAGTAATTCGGTTGTTAATGAAACCTTGAAGCCTTTTCCACAATTTTTAGTTTTTATAAGTAGCTTTGCTTAGTTAATATTGGAAAAAGTGTATTTTTCACCAACTTTGGACATCGATAAATGTTCATCATGTGACATATATCGAAAACGCTTTGGTGTGTTTATAGCCTCTGGCCAGGGCTATTGTCTAAATTGGGTTAATGGTGAATGAGATGTTGAATCTCAAAATGGTGTGTTTGATGCATAAGTTGGAAAAGAAGTGCATTTGTCCCACATTGATGTGAGATGTAAGTTTTTACTAGTTTACTAGTTTATAAGTGCAATTTTCAAAGCCATGCTAAAAGCTTGTGTTGTGTCTTACTTTGGTGCCTACCTGCGCATTGAGGGTGTAGAAATGGGTTTTTAGTAGGGATGGGCATGGGACCCGTACCGTCTCGGTACCGTGTCCCGAATTTTCCAAAAACTTGGTACCGGTCCCGGTACCATTTCTTAAGTCCCGCAAACTAAGAAAAATGGGTCCCGGTCCCGTTTGTACCGGTACCATTTGCCAAGTCCCGCAAACTAAGAAAAATGGGTCCCGGTCCCAAGTCCCATTCGGTACCACTTGGGAAAATCTGCTCATCCCTGGTTTTTAGGTCAAAATTCTCTAAACCAATGCGTGTACATGCGGAATAGAAACACACATATGCGATGTACCCTTGGAATAGACGATCTAAAAGACTAGCTAGTTTGATTTTTGAAACGGACAAATCATGTAAAAAAACATACATATGTGGTCGTCAGCGATAGGTATGGTCTGAGTCAAAAAGTACAAGTTTTAGTATAGTTCGAGTAGAACTTCAAAACTTTTTATTAAAAGAGTAATTTAATGTATATTTTGAGATATCATACTAATTTACTTTTGATATAATATTAGATGTGATAAAATTAGCATTATGCTTACACTGTTATTATCTTTACATTCAAACTAAGTCAAATTAAAAAATTAAAAACACATTTGTTGTCCCACTGATACAAAACCAAAATTATCACAATGTTATTCTTACATTTAAGGTTAGATTCATCATTTAAAATGTGTAAAAGACAAATTTACTACTTGTATTTATTTTTCTATAAGGTCAAATTTAACACTTAAAATACATGTAAAGGGCAATACTACTCAAACTGATAATTAGGTGCAATTTTCTCATTTTTCTTATGAAGTTGATGACTGTGTTGCTAACTATAAATCTAGGGTCCAACATTACATGTTATTAGGGATGTCAACAGGTCAAGTGTGAGCTGGGTTAGATGATCTCATACCTAGACTTGATAAAAAAATCCTTACCACCTCAAACCAGTACTAAATGGGTCCCCATTTGCTTAGTAGCTTTTGGGTACATGTTTTCCCTATGGGGTATCGGGGATTCTTTAATTTTAATTCTTTTTGGAACCATTTGCTCACTACAAATACTTATGTGATATTTTTTAATTAGAACGTGTAAACTCAATTAAAGTTGTTCATACTTTATAATACCCATTTGTAATAGAGATATTATTTGTACTAATATATGCGGGTTGGTTATTTGGGTTTGGTTCGTGTGGGGTTTTGGGTATACGATTTGAATCTAAAACTGTCTCCAAACTCTGAACTCGCAAAAAAAAAAAAAAAGAAACATTCCATACCCAGACTAAAAGCTAGCCGATAAGTCGTATTTTTGGTTTCCCCACAGGACGTCCGGGTTTCTATTGTCATCTCTACATATTATCTTAATAATTATATCGTCATTAACAACTAATCTAGATCTGGATTTGGGGGGCTGATTTTTAATCAAGTCTATCTCACACCTGACCTATTGTCATCCATAATCATATGTCATGCCGGACCTTAGATTTTTGCTGAGCAGCACAATCATCAACTGGATAGAATAAATGATAAAACTTTACCTAAGTATCAATTAATTTGAGTGTCAAATTTGCTCTTTATATGGATTTTGAGTAGCAAATTAACCATTATAAGAAATTGAATGACAAATTTACCCTTTACATATATTTTGATTCACAAATTTACTTTTAGTACCTACATATAAACTTAACGAAAAAATTAAAAATATAGTTCCCCAATAATAACAAAACTAAAAATAACATGTTATCTTAAAAAGTGAAGATAAATACAAGTTACATAAATATTTACTAGCTGAATAAATCATTACATTGTGTTGAGAAAATTTTACAAAACTAATTGACGCATTTGCGTTTATTTGAAATACAAACTTTATATCAATAATTATGGAAAGAAATATAAGTAATTACTAAATTTTTAGAAATAATGGGTAGTTATTAGTTTACTTTTGGGGAAATTTGTTTGGTGAAAAAACTATCGCCTGGAGATCCGTTGCAATTAAATCCGTTTTAAATCGGATTGGAACCCGATACGTATAGTCTCATTGTTCATCTCTTCAAATCCCACGTCAATTGAGCTAACGCTCATTGGGGATGACAAGAAATGTATTTATGTAAAAAAAAAAAGACTCACTAATATTTTGATGACACCTTTAATTAGATACACGTGGCATATATAGATGACGTTACTTAACAAGTATTGTGTGATGCGATTAGACGTAACCCAATGGCCGATCCGACCTCCGTTCGTACGCAAAAGTAATCCGAAATGGCGTAAGTGCCAAACGACAAATTTGATCAGACGGTTGAAAAATCCACCAGTTTCATCTCAGCCGTCCAATTTGACATTTGATTTGTTGGAAAATATTATTTAGTCCTCGTAGTATATCAAGATCCCTAAACTTATCCATCTGTTTATTACTTTGTTCTTTTTGGGATACTACAAAATTTTCTGTTGTATCTCGCTTCTTTGGTTTTTTTTTTTTAAAAACTTGTCATTATACATGTTCGAATCCAAAACTTGTGAAAAATTCATAGATACATTTGCCAGAGTTGACTTCATTCGCTTGTCCCTTTGTTACTATGAATTTATTTTTATTCTTAACTTACTAAATTTAGCTAATATTTTCGTTTTAATATAAAAAGAATTTCCACTTTCAAAAGAACTATGTTAAAATTAAGGAAAAATACATAAAAAGGTAACCTTTTTTCGTAAATTTCCTATTAAAGAATCTATTTAATTTTCGTCTATTTAAAGAATCATATTTCTAAAAATTTCGCAATAAAAGAAATGTCGTTAGTTTTTAACGTCAGTTATCCGTTAAGTGTCACGTCACCACTGCCACATCATTCAAATTGCTTATGTGGCTTTTGACTTTGACTGAAAATACATATATATGTGTATTTGTGTATAAAAGCAAATTTTGAATGTGTTTTTGTATTTTTTGAAATACATATATATGTGTGTTTTGTGTAAAAATTCTGAAAATTTCGCAATTTGAATGTGTTTTTGTGCATAAAAACACATATATATGTATTTTCAGACAAAATCGAAAGCCACGTAAGCATTTTTGATGACGTGGCAGTGGTGACATGGCGCTTAACGAAGGGCTGGTGTTAAAAACTAACGACATTTCCTTTATTGCGAAATTTTTTGAAACAGGATCTTTTAAATAGATGAAATCTAGATATGTTCCCTTTAATAAGAAATTTGTATAAAAAGATTAACTTTTAATGGATTTTTCTCTTAAAATTATGATACCTCCATTATTCAACTGTTTATCATATAAAGATTTCATACTGACAAATTTTTATAAGTAGAAATAAATATTTACATGAGATTATGACTGATAAATCATAACATCTAAGTTGAAAAGAAACCAACTCGAAATGGTATAGTGGTAAGGAGCTTTCTTTCCTCACAAAAAGTTAGGGTTCGAGTCATACCCTAAACATATTTGGAGTGGTCACAGGTATTTATTTTCATTTATGGTGGGCCTGAGTGAGTTTTCCCTTCCATAACTCTGGGTGATTGGGGTTTCTCATCGAGGGGTTTGAATTAGGGATCTATTCGGCGATGAGCTCTGTAGCGCATGTCCGATTAAGACAACGTAAGCTAGACATCCCGATATTCGCGAGTAATTCACACATTTACAAAATATAAAATCTAAGTTGAAAAAAATATAAGAGCATGACACATTGGCATGTTATATTCAATACATCAAAGCCGTATGTAATTTTTATCATGATAAGTGACATTTAGTAAAATAATAATATACAACAAATTACATACTTGTAGATGTACTTGATTTAGTAAACGTTTATTATAAGAAAGAAAGTGTAAATTTGTAAATACTAGTAAAGTTGTAAAAAGAAGATTAATGAATCAATAACACATTACTAAAAGAATAATGCAAAATGCACCTAATGGTGGAACTTAAAATCAGTGTTGTGAAAGTCAGCCGATACAGCCGAGTCGGATCGTGTATAGGCCGACTGACGATACGAGTTTGCCATACTCGGTCTGAAAATCGGATAGGGTTCCAGATTCAGGTCAACTTGGTCAA
>CM067169.1:63744253-63886753 GCA_034093135.1 Erigeron breviscapus
TTACCATTTTCATCCCTACCTTTCATATATTACCGTTTCGATCCAAAAAACTTTGCTCTGTCAACGCTTTTGGTCCAATTCTCGAAACGGACTTTAAACACCCATCGCGTGATCTGCACGTGATGGGTATTTTAGTCTTTTTCTTACCAAAGGACTAAAGTTTTTTGGACCAAAACGGTAATTTTTAACCCTCGACAGGGACCAAAAGTGTAATTAACTCTTTTTCCAAATTTTCAATCATCATCAACAACAAATTAAATACCTTCATCTACAATAATCATCAGGAACATTATTTTCCATCTTATTTTTGCTTTTCATTTACCAATCTAATTAAACTATTAATATATAAAGTTATATATATGTTTGTCATTTACAGAACTTCCAACCAAAACAAAATATTTTTCTCCATCTCTCTCACACTTGATTCCCACAATACTATAAAAATTCACAAACCCTAACTAACTAGCTAAGAATAGATACGATGGGAATATCGGGTGGTGGTGGAGTGCATCGGTGGTAGTGTGACAGTGGCAGCGGCGGCAGTTTTGAGATGGCAGTTTCCGGTGCCGCCACCGTTGCACCACCAGCAACACTAGTGTTTAAAGTTTCTACAACCATAACCATTTTCAAACTTCATTTATCCATTTTATGTATGTGTTTGTATATATGTGCGCTTTCACCACCGTTGCACCACCACCATTGCACCACCAAGATCGACGACAATCACATCATGAAGATCCGTCCACCTCATCACCACCACCACCAAGATCCAGCCATTTAATTTGTTGTTGATGATAATTGAAAATTTGGAAAAAAAAGTTAATTACACTTTTGGTCCCTGTCGAGGGTTAAAAATTACCGTTTTTATTCTTACCTTTCATATATTACCGTTTTGGTCCAAAAAACTTTAGTCCTTTGGTAAGAAAAAGACTAAAATACCCATCACGTGCAGATCACGTGATGGGTGTTTAACGTCCGTTTCGAGAATTGGACCAAAAGCGTTGACGGAGCAAAGTTTTTTGGATCAAAACGGTAATATATGAAAGATAGGGATGAAAACGGTAATTTTAGACCCTCGACAGGGACCAAAAGTGTAATTAACTCAAACTTTTATTATTAACGTAATCCATGTGGGTCGGGTATACGGATACGGGTCGGTTTCGGGTATACAAGTTGGGTATGCGGGTTTTATCTAAAACCATCACCGGACCCGAACCTGCAACAAAATACAAAACCATCCCCATACCCGGCCCTAGACCCGCGAACCCGGCCCCAAACCCGACCCAAATATATCGGGTTTCAGATTATCTATCATACTACATGGCGCAAGTTGTCCCATGTAAAGCAATACCACTTCTATTAGCCTTATTACTAGAGGATCCCCATCCCAAAATAATATCCCATAATTTTCTATTTTGTATTTCTTTTTAGCTTGTGTATAAACATAAAAATTAAAAGATTTACATTGTAATAAATCATTATAGATAACATAATATATTTAATTATTTATCCATATTTTCGACAATATACATCGATTGTCATCATACTAATAGTCAACTAACACCGCAAGTTTTTTCTTTGTCTAACTGATACGTAACACTTATTTAGAAGAAAATAATTAGATAACTTTTTGTTTAAATGAAAAAATACGTTTAAGTAATGCATCTCAAAGAGACAAAGACTATAATTCTTTTTGCTGATCATTATTAACGATTAAGTGCTTGTGTCAATGATCGAGTTTGTTCAAACCGGTAGGACATCTAATTTTTACCCATGAGGTAAATATTGAATTCTCTTAATTCCATTTGAGGGAGCCACCTATGGGGTTTCTTTTGATGCAATGTTTTAAAAACCGGTATTTTAGTCATGCTGATGTGAAAATTTTTCCGGTATTATCGATTTTACCGAAAATACCGACCGGTACGACTATTTTAATTTGTTATTTTTATTTTTATAAAAATCCTACAAAACTTGTTACAATTTAACGAAAATAGTCAAAATACAATTATAATCCACTCAAAAATAATACCAAATAGGTATTTCATAACAAAATATAAGTTTTAAAGTTCACAAATAACAAAAAATAACATTAAAGTATCATAAAATAATTTTTTTTAAATAATAAAAAAAAATGAAAATACCGGAACGGTAATACCGGGAATACCAGAAATACCAGCTGGTATTGAATAGTGAAAATACCGGAACAATACCAGGTTTAAAATACCGGAGTACCCTCCGATACCGGTAATACTGGTAATACCGGTCGGTGTATACCGGTATTTAAAACATTGCTTGGATGGAAGTCCGGTTAAAATAAAACAATTATCATGATTTGAGTGGACCCTCACTCTTAAATAATGGCGACGCCCGTTACTCGACAGTTGTCATTATACAATTAAGTGTATCTTTCAAAAACCCCATTTGTGCGACGTGGCAAAAGTCGAATGATAGAACGGTGTTTTGGAGACATGGAACGAAAAAACGGTGCAATACGCCAACAACCACTTGAAGGAGAAAACGTTGAACGTATCAAGTTGTGGCGAAATCTGAGCGATGGAACGGAATACAACGTAGTCGAATCGGAATTCGCAATGTGGATAAAACAAAGAAAAACCTGAAGGAAAAAACCCAAGCGGGGTGCGACGTGGCGAAAGTCGAAATGAGGGTATGGTGTCTTGAAATTTCAAAAAGGGGAAAATTGTACAAAAAACCAACAAAAATCCGAAGGAAAAACCTAAACGGATTGAATTGTGACGAAATCCGAGCAACAAAACGAAATGCGACGTGATCGAATCAAAACTCGCTACGTCGCAAAAATACCATTCACACGAAGTTCTATTGATATACTGTAAAACGTTATACTACAAGGATCGAAAATGCCATCCAACTATAATAGTAGAACCAAAATAATATTCATTCCTTTTTAACAATGCTTGGTTTTGTCCCTTACCCCAGGCGTTGTTATGTTGATGAATTCTAAGCTCAAAATTGTTTTCATCATCTCTCTTTCTTCATACTTTTCCTCCTCTCTCTAAAATCCCCCTCTCTTCATATTCTTTTGATCATCATCATACAAAACCCAATTTTCCTATCAATTATTATTCTTTTACTTCAATTTCCATCCTCCCACATTTCCTCACATTTACAATGGTAATTATATATTCCAAATGTACATACATTATTAATATCGATATTTTTCGCGTATTTATATATAACTAGTTATTAATTTCTTGAACAAAATGCAGCAACAGTTGGTTCCTCCGTGGCTCGAAAAGCTTCTTGGAACCGCATTTTTCTCGATATGCAGGACACATGGTGCAGCCGCAAGAAGTGAATGTAATATGTATTGTTTGGACTGCAATTGTGATGCATTTTGCTTCTATTGTAGATCTTCCCGCCATAAAGATCATCAAGTTATTCAGGTTTTTTATTTATTTTTTTTAATTTTATACTGCCTGTCCGTGTTTGTGTGTTTTGTTTCAACATTTATAACAGACAATCTGATGCTCTGTTCACTTGTACTTTACAATGTTGTTGTAATGTACTTCATTCATTCTTGAATTCTTGTTTCAAAACACCCTTTAAATTCTGCAATTTGAATGAGATTAAACGTTTTGAAAACTTTCACATTGTTATCATTAATCTTATATTAAGTGTGTGTATATGTCAAATTATATCTTTTTGGTTACTTTTGTAATAATACTATTCTTTTGCAAGCAATAAATTGTGAAAAGTACAATACAATGTAATAGTTTAAAACTGCCAAGCCATTGTATTGTATTCTATTATATAAATAACTTTATTTTATATTTTTCTTGGAAATTATTAAATTCGTTGGTATATTTTCAAAACATCTTTTCTGCATTTTGAATGAGATTAAAATGTATTGGTAACTTCCACATTGTTATCATTGGTCATGTTTATGTTTTTCTATATATCACATTATTTGTATTTTTAACTTTATACCTTTTTTGTTACCTTTTGGTAATTCAATATTGAAATGCACTTTCAACATTGTTACTTTTATTATAATAATAATACTATTTCTTAATTTTTGTAAGGCAATAAATTGTGAAAAGTACAATACAATGTAATAGTTTAAAACTGCCAAGCCATTGTATTGTATTCTATTATATAAATAACTTTATTTTATATTTTTCTTGGAAATTATTAAATTCGTTGGTATATTTTCAAAACATCTTTTCTGCATTTTGAATGAGATTAAAATGTATTGGTAACTTCCACATTGTTATCATTGGTCATGTTTATGTTTTTCTATATATCACATTATTTGTATTTTTAACTTTATACCTTTTTTGTTACCTTTTGGTAATTCAATATTGAAATGCACTTTCAACATTGTTACTTTTATTATAATAATAATACTATTCTTTTGCAAGCAATAAATTGTGAAAAGTACAATACAATGTAATAGTTTAAAACTGCCAAGCCATTGTATTGTATTCTATTATATAAATAACTTTATTTTATATTTTTCTTGGAAATTATTAAATTCGTTGGTATATTTTCAAAACATCTTTTCTGCATTTTGAATGAGATTAAAATGTATTGGTAACTTCCACATTGTTATCATTGGTCATGTTTATGTTTTTCTATATATCACATTATTTGTATTTTTAACTTTATACCTTTTTTGTTACCTTTTGGTAATTCAATATTGAAATGCACTTTCAACATTGTTACTTTTATTATAATAATAATACTATTTCTTAATTTTTGTAAGGCAATAAATTGTGAAAAGTACAATACAATGTAATAGTTTAAAACTGCCAAGCCATTGTATTGTATTCTATTATATAAATAACTTTATTTTATATTTTTCTTGGAAATTATTAAATTCGTTGGTATATGTTTCAAAATTCTGATTATATTTTGCATTACCATTTTAATTCTTTTGAGCAACTTTATATAATTTTATTTATTTATTTATTTATTTATTGCAAATTTATGATGAAACATATGAAACGAAAAATTGAATAAAAATGTGACAAATGTGTGTAACTATAGTTTTTTCTTACATTCTCTATTACATATTATGATTATCAGTTACGTGTCGTTATATATGATTACATTAATGTTTCTTTGTCAATGTTTGTTTGCAACCTTACATTAATGATAGCATAAAGGCAATCACCATCACAAAAATGGAAATAGATGTTATCTAATCAAACCTTGCAATTTTGTAAAGTTAGTTTCGATTCAGACGTGCTGGAGACAATTTTAACCAGCGATTTGCTGGACCTCCAACCCCCTCCTCATGGATAATACCTTGAGATGAGAAACCCAAGACTCGAACCCGAGACATTGGGGAAAACTCACCTCCGGGACCCACATAGTGGATTTAGAAGATACCCCTGGCCAACCCACCTAAGTGGAGTTGGTTTTCGTTACATATACTAATTCATATATATATTTATTTAAAATTTTAATTAAATTTTTATTTGTAATATAAAGGTTGTAGGAATAAAAAGAAATGGCAACACAAGCTTTATGTTAGAGGGAATATCATCATCCACAACAACAACATCAAGATTATTGATATCATCATCATCATCAACAAGAAGAGGAGAAGAAGAATTGCGTGAAGGCTCACAACAAGACATTTACCCGCCCACACCTCCTCCACCTCCTTCAACTTCTTCTAATAGGAGAAGAAAGGGGATTCCTCATAGAGCTCCTTTTGGATCATAATATATATATATATATATTATATATATATTATATATATATATATATATACACATGTGTATGCATGATTTATATATACAAAGAAAGTAAATTACTCAATTACCCTACAAAAAAGCAAACAAAACAAATGCACCTTAAATTATATTTCCCCTCTCTACTTTATACAACTCATCATCAACATTGACAATTTGTTTCACCAAATACATATACCCATCTTTGGAATCCCTTTCCCAAGCCTTTCTAGGCTCTCATTTTATATGTTTCTCGTTCAAGATAGTAGCATCGATTCGACGTATCTCATATGATAATGATGCTTTAAATTCGTAATGTGCTACATGTGACGCGTAATTTAACTCAATTAAACAATTAATGTAAATCGTTAAAAATGCCAAAAAAAATAAATTATATAGTACATTTTTTTTTATTCAAGGATGTATATCGATCGGTGGTGAGTTGATCGATGATTCTTGGCCGGGTTAATTTGATGAGGTTTAATGAAGATGGAATGTAATATAAAGACACAAATCAAGTCATCTTGATTTTGTATCGACATGTAACGTTGGATGGGCCATTACGTCAAGACAAGATATCAAGATTATTTTAACTAGAGATTGATGTATAAGTATCAACAAAAGAGTTGGTAGTAATATTAGCTATAGCGATGTGGGGTGAGGGGTCCCAAATACAAAACAAAAACTCTTGTTCGGTGAGAGGCCATAAGCCAATAATTCATTATTGTTATTTATAGTTGAAAGGTGTACATGCAATTAATTAAGAAACTAAAGCAAATTTTTTTTTTTCTTTTGGAGTCCATATTATAATTTTTCATTGGCCCCCCAACCCACATGGGCCGTTTACAAAAAAGAAACCTTTTTGTTAATCAATTAAATATAATTTATTTATAATTTTCTAACAAAGCAAAAGTTGGGTAAAAGTCATGTTTCTTTGATGGAACCTAGTTTGGTTGGCTCAATGAATTGGCATCTATTTCTATAGTCCTTGTTGTATTTCTTTACATTATTAAAAGTACTTTTGATTTTTTCTTCAATATATGGAAATGAGTTTAATTGATCATTGTATGCTCAAAATATGTATTCTTGATAAAGTTTTCCAAAGACAGGTAAAAAAGACAACGATTATATTATTTCCCCGAATATACAAGCTCATTATGCACATGACATCATTATTAATTTAACATATGATTGTGAAAACTTTAGCTAATAGTATTTCACATGCCAAATTTTCAAAAAAAGTATTTCACATGCCGTAGTATTATTATCTTCAAATTATCTGCTTTTAAACTACTCTAAATATTAGTAATTTATCGTTTTAGCTCCACGTTTGGATATCAACCACCACGCTGGAAAAAATTAATAATTAAACAACCCAATTGCATGAATAAAAGTTGGTAGTAATTTATAGGGCTTTTCGAATCTAAAGGTATCTAACTTGTTCATTTTTACTTTTGAAGGTACCAATCTTTAATTTCGTATATCGTGGGTTATGTTTTGTAAAACACCGTCTATGTTAACATATCCCAAAACCGGGTAGTGGTATTTGTAATAATAGTGGGTTTTAATTAATTTAAGTTTATAAATTCCACCGTGGCTTTTTATCCTCTTTATATACCCCAACCCCAATTCCCAAATACAACCCTAATTCTCAATTCGTAAATTACGACCATAGTTCCAAAAAGGGAACCCTAAATCCCAAATCGTTAATTACAATCCAAGAGTAACCACCCAAAAATTCATGTCGGCCATGTCTTCATCTTCTTCAATCAGATCAAAAGATAATTCCTGCTATGGGTATTGCGACTGTGGGTACAAATTAACCCCTCGTACATCGTGGACAGCCAAGAACCCAGGCAGAAGGTTCATCTCTTGTCTACAAAAGGATTCAAGAAATAAGTGTGGGGTATATAGGTTCTTGGATCATGAACTGCCAAGTGATTACTACAAATACTTGATATTTCAGTTGCATCAAAACATGGGGAGAAAACCAGTCAGTGAAATTTCTGCAAGGAGTGAGGAAGATGGAGAACCAACTTTGGAGGTCTTGAAGCTTAGGGAAGAATTGAAGCTGAAAAACTCAAACATGAAAATATATGAGAAATTGTTGTTTGTTTTGCTACTAGTAATTATGTTTTTATGTGTTTGTATTGGTGTATATGTTTTGTAAAAAAAACTGAAGTCAATGGAAATGCTTTTGGGTTACATGGTTTATAAACTTGCACATTATATGGAAAATTAAGTAGATGTGTATAAGTTGCCCAGAAAATTAATATGTATATGGAAAACAATGAAAAGTGTAGACAAAGAAATAAAACCAAATTGATCCTGAAGACAAATTAAGGTCAAAGGATGATATATTATGATCATACATTACAAAAATTAGGCAGTCAGCCTGATCCTATTGGATTAGTTTGGCATTAAGCCTCAACTGATTGTTTGACCAAAGTTTTATACCATTCCTACAACCTAGTTACTAGAATTATACATAAGTTCATACAATCCACCTGGTACATAAGTTAAAGTTTGCTGAAAGTGTTCATACATGACACAACATAAAATGTCATCAAAAAAAACATGGACATGTGATAACCAGAGCAAGTTTGATCACTCAATGGAGACTGCAAAGTCATAAGTTCTTCCAGGACCATCAATTTGCTTTCCCAGCTTCTTGGATAATATTCTTTGGCTTGGTCCCCTCCTCTTAATTGGTAATGTTGGCTTTTGACTTGTTTGTTTGCACCTCCTGCTTTCCTGATAACACATCCAGTACCACTAGCACTTGCATTTGACCCACCAGCAACATGCTTTAGACCAATTTTAGACCTTCATTTACTTGCAGGGTTCACTTGAGGTGCACTTATTATGATAATGGATCTTGTTTCATGAGCAGAATCTGGTGAGCCTTGAACACCACCATGTACATCCCTCTCCATCATTCTCTTTACTGCCTCAACAACCCTCTTGTTTCCCTCATCACTTGCCTTTTTCCACAATGCTTCCAAAGTTGTTGTTTCTTTGCATGTTCTTCACTAGCACTAGGTATGGGCACATCTTTAGGCCAGATTGGCACAGGGATAAAGTCTGGTCCACCTATAAATGATTCATTAGTCACGGGATCAATACATAGCCCTGCACCACACCAAGTTGGAAACCTATATGGACCTATAACTTCGTACAGAATTAGTTTGATTGACTATATAAAGGAGTGGCTAGACATTTGTATTACAGGAACATGTATAAATCATACCTTGTGTTTTCAAGTTCTTATACCCAACACTTGTGACACCTAGAGCAACAGTGGCCTGGTTAGAACACTGTGTGAATTGATTACCACATGGTCTGCATTTTTCCTAGATGGTCCAGCATTGGTGGCTTTCATTGGGCTTTTATCTTTTAACACTCTACATTTGGTCCATCTTGGTTTTGGCACAATAGGTGGAGAATCAAGATTTCCAGTTTGGCTTTCCTGGGTTTGTATTGGAGTGGAGAATTGTTCTTCTGTTGCTCCTTGTTCTGTTGGTCTCACTACTGGGCTTGGGTTATCTTGATCTATGTTACCACCACTTACATTGACAGTTGCTTCATACCCATGCTCACCTCCAACAGTTGCCCTTGCATTCCCTCTAGAATTAACCCCAACTTCCACACTTGCTTCTGCCACATGTTGACCATTTAGTGAAACACTTGCTTGTCCTCTGGATGCCTGAGTATGCCTTGACCCACTAGTTTGGCCTTCAGTCTGACCCACATTTGGTACTTTCCTTGGTCTCCCTCCTTTGTTTGGCATCTTAGGAGGCTTTTCCACCTCCTCATTCACACATTTAACCCTGTTGTGTCCTTTCTGACCACACTTTCCACAGGTCATCACCACTCCCTTTCTGCTAATCCTGTTAAGGTTACCTCCAACTGCTTTTGACCTCTGACTACCCATTTCATGGGCTGCTCTTCTTCTTTTTTTCTTAGGTCTGCCAGGCATCCTCTTAGCTGGTGGTGGCAAGGGTTTTTCCATATTGTTAATTGCCCATGTGCTCATCCCTCCCACTGGCATGATATGGTAGTTATAAGTTTCAAAGTACTTGTGTTTTCTAAACCAACCTGGAACATAATCTTCTGGGGATCTTCCAGTCTTGAATATGACAGCACAACTATGTGGACATGGGATCCCTGACAATTCCCACATCCTACAGCTACATGACCTGTCTGTTAAGTTCACTTTAAATGATTCATATAACTGTCTAACTTCCCAATGTGGACCCCCAACATGAAAAGGTTTCCAAAACCTACCATTAAATATCAAATTAATACAAAATGAAATAATAAAAGCCAATAATGGATATATGTATGTAAAACTTTAGATAGACTTACCTTTGCTGATCTTTCACCCATTCCAATCTGTTTTGTATAGATGGACAGATGTCACCCTTCCACTTTGAGCATAAGTCTCTCATCACAGATTGCCTTTCCATTATTATAGCTCTGATAGCTTCAAACATGGTAATGATAGGCTTGTTCCTCACACTCAATATCACAGAATTGAAACACTCAGAAAAACCATTTTCAACACTTTCCCCCCCCCCCCCCCACCCCCCCCCCCCCCCACCCCCCCCCCCCCCCCCCCCCCCCCCCACCCCCCCCCCCCCCCCACCCCCCCCCCCCCACCCCCCCCCCCCCCCCCCCCACCCCCCCCCCCCCCCACCCCCCCCCCCCCCCCCCACCCCCCCCCCCCCACCCCCCCCCCCCCACCCCCCCCCCCCCCCACCCCCCCCCCCCCACCCCCCCCCCCCCACCCCCCCCCCCCCCCCCCCCACCCCCCCCCCCCCCCCCACCCCCCCCCCCCCCCCACCCCCCCCCCCCCCCCCCCCCCCCCCCCAACACTCAGAAAAACCATTTTCAACACTTTCACAACCTCTATTAAGTTTGAAATAAGCCCTAGACCAAGTTCTTGGGTTCTTATTCATTAGATATTGGTGTGATCTAGGGTCTGCATCCCTAATATCTTTCATGACCTTTAAGAAAAGTGCAGGGTAACTGGCTTTTGAGGCTGCCCAAAACATAGACCTAAAATGGACACCAGTAATTCTCTTTCTAAATCCTTCATATATGTGTCTAGCACAGTGCCTATGCTCAGCATAAGGCAACATGTCTTTGCCAGCTTCAATTAATCCCTGAAACATTATATAACTATTTAAACAAAAAAAAAAAACAAACAGTATAACATTCTGATACCAACTGTAACACCCCGCTAAAGCGGAATATACGGGATGCACAGACAAGCACTCATGCACATAGTACAAGTTCCAACACAGCCAATAACATTAATGAAGAACAAAAGTACGATAGTTATTACAGAACATAAAATGTACTCAGAATGATCAGTATTCATAAGACAGAACAATTGTCTTTAAGGAACAGAACTAAAACTTGAAATGGCAAGAAGAGTCTTCACAGCTCCTGTTCTCGTACGCTCGAACAATCGCCAAAAGGATGAACTTAGGAAGGAAGACTCCTATGCTAACCCGGTCTACTTAACCTAGCCTGAAAAGCATGTAAGTTCAAAGGTCAACTACAAAAGTAGTTGGTGAGATTCACATAAAGTACTTTATAGTTTACCTATAATTATATATGCACAATAAGAACAAGATCGTAAGTTTTGTACGTTAATCCAAGGTACTTTGTAATTTTATGAACAGGACAAGAACATATAATGAACTTTAGATATAAGTTGACACTGATAAGCCGATTGGTCAGAACTGATCTGTAATGTGATAACCTGCTCATATAATTCAAGCACTTCAAATAAGATCTATGTCAGAACAGTGACAAGAACAAGAACAAGTAATATGCATTCTCCTGAACTGTGGAGAATGAGGGTGGGCCTACCCTAACAGCGCTGTCCATAATTACCTACGGTTCAATCCCTGAACTGTGGGATATGAATTGATAGCAGTGAACAAAACTGAACAAGTACATGTACGAACTGGAACATAGTAAAGATCAAGTACAATCGTATACATGTATTTAAGGTCCTGCCCATTCAAGACTTAAATACTGTTTCAAATAGTTTAGGAATTATAATGTATTTAAGGTCCTGCCCATTCAAGACTTAAATACACTTTTAAGTAGTTAATTCATGATAAGTAGTTCAAGATCATATTGTAGTACATAAAATAGTTCAAGAACATAAGTACTTAGTACAAAATAGTTTTTATGCTTTTCAGTCCCCGATAAAGAACTTTGAACAAAATGTACGAAAGGGGGAATAAGTGAACTCACAGTGATCTGGTATAAGCACAAGTAGTAATAGCACAAAGAACAAGCACAGAGATAGATACGTATATCTATCGAAATCCAAGTACGTCTTGATGGATTCCTAAGCACATAATGATCATAAAGAAGTACATATATTAGCACATGTGATTATTCAATCACAAAATGTCCTCGATGAACTGATGATTTGGTCCTTTACAGATCTTTGAACGTTTTGACTCGAAAGGGTTTTAAATGAACTTTAAGTACGTGAACTGGACTTGAACTGAACGTCTTTGAACTCATAATTAAGTACTTATCGTGTTAAAAGAGTTGAACATGTCTTAATTAATGAACTTAAGTCTTTAGAACTTAGTTTGATTGATTATAGAACTCGTACTCTGATGATCGAACTAGAACGTGTCTTATTGATACTTTAAATTAGGGTTTGCACTTTGTACTTCGATTTAGATTGAACCGGGATCTAGCTTACGTAGTAATGAACAACCTCAAATGTATTTAATCAAGTGCTAACGTTGTTATGGACCAATTGTACGATTAGGGTTCAAGTGTGCATTAACGACCAAGTGTGCTAAACGGACTTATGTTACTTCATACGAACTTAAAGTTAAATTCGTAAGGACAGAACTAACGAAGTTAATCTTCGTTTGAAGGTCAAAACGAAGATAGATTGAACGGATTTAGATGATCTTGAACGAACTTAAAGCTTATGTTCGTAAGGTGTTTGTACAAAAAAAAATAGTTAACTTCGTTTTCAGTAGACTATCTTCGTTTAAGAGCCAAATAGAACGAATTTAAGATCTGTTTTGATGAACATTCGGATTTTTGAAGATTAACACATGTTAAGACCCAAATTTGATCACAAAACGGTTACTAAACACATTTAGACACAACCCATTAACTTTTAACACGATTTTCACATCGAAATGGACCAAATCATCAAGAACATAAAGTCTATAAAAAGTTCATATTTAATTTGATCAAAACTTATAAGATGTTGTTGTTACCTCAAAATTAATTTCAGAAACACGTTTTGATTATCACAAGGATGCTAAATATACCAACGATTCGATCTAACAATCACGAAATCACAAGATGGCTTATGTGTGTGTTTCAAGGTGTTTTAGTGTGTGTGGTTGAATGGAAGGGAGGATGAACAGTGATTTTTTTCCTTCCAACTAGGGTTTCAACATTTCCTTTTATACGTACCCTATAATTAATACACTTCATAAATGCAAGGACTGATTGCGAACATTTCTGAACTAGAATTTTTATGAACACGAACGTTTACGTACTGCACTTTAGTATTTCATCGAACTTAATCACAAAAAAAAAAAAAAAAAAAAAAAAAAAAAAAAAAAAAAAAAAAAAAAAAAAAAAAAAAAAAAAAAAAAAAAAAAAAAAAAAAAAAAAAAAAAAAAAAAAAAAAAAAAAAAAAAAAAAAAAAAAAAAAAAAAAAAAAAAAAAAAAAAAAAAAAAAAAAAAAAAAAAAAAAAAAAAAAAAAAAAAAAAAAAAAAAAAAAAAAAAAAAAAAAAAAAAAAAAAAAAAAAAAAAAAAAAAAAAAAAAAAAAAAAAAAAAAAAAAAAAAAAAAAAAAAAAAAAAAAAAAAAAAAAAAAAAAAAAAAAAAAAAAAAAAAAAAAAAAAAAAAAAAAAAAAAAAAAAAAAAAAAAAAAAAAAAAAAAAAAAAAAAAAAAAAAAAAAAAAAAAAAAAAAAAAAAAAAAAAAAAAAAAAAAAAAAAAAAAAAAAAAAAAAAAAAAAAAAAAAAAAAAAAAAAAAAAAAAAAAAAAAAAAAAAAAAAAAAAAAAAAAAAAAAAAAAAAAAAAAAAAAAAAAAAAAAAAAAAAAAAAAAAAAAAAAAAAAAAAAAAAAAAAAAAAAAAAAAAAAAAAAAAAAAAAAAAAAAAAAAAAAAAAAAAAAAAAAAAAAAAAAAAAAAAAAAAAAAAAAAAAAAAAAAAAAAAAAAAAAAAAAAAAAAAAAAAAAAAAAAAAAAAAAAAAAAAAAAAAAAAAAAAAAAAAAAAAAAAAAAAAAAAAAAAAAAAAAAAAAAAAAAAAAAAAAAAAAAAAAAAAAAAAAAAAAAAAAAAAAAAAAAAAAAAAAAAAAAAAAAAAAAAAAAAAAAAAAAAAAAAAAAAAAAAAAAAAAAAAAAAAAAAAAAAAAAAAAAAAAAAAAAAAAAAAAAAAAAAAAAAAAAAAAAAAAAAAAAAAAAAAAAAAAAAAAAAAAAAAAAAAAAAAAAAAAAAAAAAAAAAAAAAAAAAAAAAAAAAAAAAAAAAAAAAAAAAAAAAAAAAAAAAAAAAAAAAAAAAAAAAAAAAAAAAAAAAAAAAAAAAAAAAAAAAAAAAAAAAAAAAAAAAAAAAAAAAAAAAAAAAAAAAAAAAAAAAAAAAAAAAAAAAAAAAAAAAAAAAAAAAAAAAAAAAAAAAAAAAAAAAAAAAAAAAAAAAAAAAAAAAAAAAAAAAAAAAAAAAAAAAAAAAAAAAAAAAAAAAAAAAAAAAAAAAAAAAAAAAAAAAAAAAAAAAAAAAAAAAAAAAAAAAAAAAAAAAAAAAAAAAAAAAAAAAAAAAAAAAAAAAAAAAAAAAAAAAAAAAAAAAAAAAAAAAAAAAAAAAAAAAAAAAAAAAAACAAAAAAAAAGCAATGAACTCATCATGCTCAACAACCATGTCAGCTTCAGGGTTAGAATCCTTTAAGTGACCAACAAGTGTAGGCTGTTTGGCAGTTTTAGGCAGTTTCTTGGCCTCAATCTTCCTTAGTCTCGGCTCCCTTAGCTCATCTTCCCCCTCTGACAGATAGTCTATAGATGCTGTATCACTTTCACTGTCACTAGAACAATCAACCTCGACTACATAGTCACTGTCTGACTCAGAATCCTCAACCACTTCTTCTTCTACTGCCTTCCCCTTTCCCCTATCATTTTCCTGGAATAACTGTAACACCCGACGTTTAAAAATATGGGTTTTCAAAAATCTTTCACCTAACGGTGTTAAATTGCGGAAATAAAGACCGTAAAAGTCAAAACCGATAAAAACATTTCGGTTTCTGCATTTAGTTGGTGTTACATGCCATATCAAACAATAGTTCAAATGAAAGCCCAACGGTTGCCCAACATTAAACAACCGTTCACACATTATTACATATATTCGACATCAAAATGAAATGTAATCAAAAGTCTCCATAATAAGCAACTATGGGTAGCTAAGGAATCTGCGTGCTTTCTACCCACGCCCTCACGTCCTGCATCTACAAGTCCTTCAAGCTAAACCTGAGGGAACAACCACATTAAAGAAACAAGTGTTAGCTATAAGAATAGCTAAGTAAGACCACACTTAATTTAAAAGCATTTGTCCAATTAAAATATTTCTTCGTTAATAGACAAACTCATTAGGCACAACACACAACACACATATCTGCATAACAACTTCATATCAATTAGGATAATCATCCTAAATGTGCCTATCCTGCATTAGTTCACACATTGTCACACATATCTTCGTTTACTGCATATAAGTGTGCCCTGCATCACACCCGACTGGATGATCAACCAAAGGCTAATCATCGTATGTCGTTAAGGAATGGCAAGCCAATCCATGAGTAATCCGTATGTGGAGGTTGGTCAAACCCCTCGTATTACTCGCCCTGCATTATAAAGACCATGTTGCAAGGAGCCACCCAAGCAACAACTACGTCAACGTACTCGTCCGGCTAAGACTTGTACGGGTTAAGCTTAACACTTTCCCTGCATTATATTTACGAGCTCGGTTTCACACATAATAGTTTAGGCAACACACATAACCTAAACATAATCACATATTACCTTCATTTCGTTTGGGCCCTTAAACGTGCAAGTGACATGGCAACCTACCAAGTCTAGTGAGCTAGGTGTACAAGCCATGTAGTATGCATATGTCACACATCAACTCCATTTCTACATTTCACACATAATAAGATACTTCGTAATTCTACATAAACTACATATCAATACACTACATTAAACAACACTTCATTTCACTACATTAGGGTCTGCATTTCAGGTCTCATGGTCAACTACATATCCCATAGTACCTCCCATGTAACCCGAGATACCCACATATATCATATGTTACCGTTAAGGAAGTTATAAGTATGAAACCTTTGCTTGTTGAACCCTCAGCGTGACAAAAGTAGTGTATCTTACCTCGATACGGTTTAACAACAAGCTACAAGCACAATACAACGATGACTAGGTGTCTCCAATAACCTAGAACAAATATAAGATCGAAATATAAGCTAAACGACACCTTTTGTAAAATCTGGGCAGGTGGTGCGCCGCACCTGCCAAGTGGTGCGTCGCACCAATCCTCCAGAAATTTCCTATCAACAATAGGTGCGCCGCACCTACCCTTTGGTGCGTCGCATATCGGGCTCCCATCAAAAACCAAAAACCTAAACTGGGCAGTGGTGCGCCGCACCACTCCCTTGGTGCGCCGCACCTGGGGTGCAGATCAGCAACTCAATTTTGTTCTTTGATCAAACGAATTCCATACGAACCCATACCCCAAATCCAACCTGGGGACTTAAAATTAATTCTTTTAATTGCACTTTCATCAACTTTAACCATCCTATTAATCCTTTAATCCTTTCATGAATCAATCATTTAATCACCCGAATAACATGAAATCGGTGAACGTTTAATCAAATAACCCAACCCAAACCCTTATGGCCTGGATTAAGACTAATATAAGACTCACACAATCATATTTCAAAAGAGGAATACCAATATTACCTGTATTAGGTGACAAAGATCCAAGATCTAAGCAATACACGATCGATTTGGCTCCAAAACGAATTGATCTAGAGAGAAACTTGAGAGGGAAGGGAGGGGATCGGCTAGGGCTTTGTTTAGGGGAATAAAATCTGCAAATGCCAACCTAATGACACCCCTTAACTCCCTAAACCCGTTTTTAACTTTCCTTCTATGTCAAAACTAGCCCCTAAGCTTCCTAATCCTTCATTATTGGTCACAAACTACTTTATTGACCATACACATCATTAATCCTTCATTAAATGTCACTACATAGACATTAATCTTCATATTACACACATTTATACTACATTAACATTTAGGCTTACAAGCCTCACACATAACACACATTAACTACATATAAGCATTAAATCTCAAATAGACTTAACGACACACACAATTTTGACTTAACGGCATTAGTCAACTAGTAAAGAAAAGTTTGGGATGTTACAATAACCTTCTTGCAAGTTTCATAGCAGGGGCCTCTACAACTTCATCATCTTCATCTAAACCTTCTGCATCTACTGCCCTTGTTTCTGCCCATCCACATCAACTGGATCCTCTATGGCTTCATCTTCTAAACCAGCTGGGGGTCGACTAGGGGGGGTCTTACTAGAGCTACCAATCACATTGCCATCTTCTATTTCACCAGGGTTTACTTCATGGGGTTTCATAGCCAAATAATCTTCTAAGGCTTCCTCATGGGTTTGCAAATGGTTCAAATACATATCAATCTTACCATA
The DNA here is from genome assembly GCA_034093135.1 of Erigeron breviscapus. Taxonomy (NCBI): domain Eukaryota; kingdom Viridiplantae; phylum Streptophyta; class Magnoliopsida; order Asterales; family Asteraceae; genus Erigeron; species Erigeron breviscapus. The sequence continues at coordinate 63,761,762 of CM067169.1, forward strand.
GCAATAAGCAATATCATACATACGTGCTAAATCAAATGCATCTTATATCCTAAGCAACCCACTTTGCAAATCAGTCCCAGGAATCACATAGTATATACCACACACCATGGATAAAGTGTTCTTTTCTAGCATACCAAGTAATTCACCAAACGATTCATATTTTTTCATATGTAACTCTAAAACCCACATACCTAGTAGGTCCATAGTAGAAAACACCATCAAAGTGAACATCAACTTCAAACGTACCCACATTCATCTGTAACAACAAATTACAAAAAAAAAAATAAAAAATAAAAAAAATAATATTACTCACGTTGTTCAAGACATGCTTCCCATGCAACTTACCTACTGAATAACCCCCCAAAAAAAAAAAAATTTTGAAACCCTAATTTTTTCTGAACAGTTATCAGAACCCAAATATTAAAACGATGATGTTTCTTTCTAGAAATCTTGTGGATATACAAACGTTTTTAGCTACTAAAACATATCTTAATACCCACCCAAAAACCAAACTACTAAATAAAGTCAAGAAAATAAAGAAAAAATCATACCTTCAATTAATCACCAACAACTAAAAACGGATGAAGCAGCAATATGCGAAGCAGATGATGATCACCATGTAATTTAATCTAGGGTTTTTGAAAGATCCGATGTTGTTTTCTTATGTTGTAAAGTGTGGGGGACCAGAGAGAGAGACATATACATATTTAAGTAAAAATATGTATGTGAATCTGTATGTATATATGTATGCCAGCGCCGCTGAAGCCCATCCAGCGCCGCTGGGCGGCCCAGTTCAGCAAACCGACTTAAAACATTATTTAAGCCGAAGCAGCCCTCAAAACCCTAAGAGAGAGCTGATTCAGCAGCCCTAGCCGCCCACATCAAACCCTAGGTCGACTTTGCAAATTCCAAGGAGGTTTTGGAGCTTCTAACACCTTCCGATCTTCATCTTCACCTAGATCTACTCTTTTATTTTACTTTCAGTTGGTAAACAATGTCTTTCATATTTTCAGACTTTGTTATTCCTTTAATAATGGTAGGCTAGTAGGCTGAATACTTGTTTGGATCGATGTGATCATGTAGACGTTTATTTATTTTACTTTATTTGTTAGATCTGTTGGAGTGTGTTTTACTGTTTATCGTAGATCCATGTTTTACTAGTTCTTCATATTATTATCGGTTCTATATCTGAATATATTAGTTTAATTCTGATGGTTGTCTATGATCATACACTAGGACTAATATGCTAGGATGGAAAACACTAGTCGGTCTATAACTAGATGTAAAAGGTGATTCACTTATAACTGGGGGATCCAGAACCATAGTAATTAGGATGAATAGAACATGATGCTTAACAATGACAGACGCGATCCAGTGACATGGAAACGTGCACTGTGGTCACCGGAGGGAATTATTATCTGGTCATGGCTTAAGAGCCGGGTAACTTAAAGATGAATTAGTAACACAAACTTTAGGTCATTAATGCTTAAACAATAAATCTAACGAGAATTTGTTTAAAGAAGTAGTGTGAGTCTAGGGACAACACTAGTTAATTAGGCAAAGTGAATCTAACGAGAATCTGAGCCGTGATTAAGTTTCCAAAAGTCTAGCAAGTAGGTAGAGTAATATCCGGTTGTGTCATGAGATCTGAGATGCCAAACAAATATTTTAATTTAATTACTGTTATTTACCTTTTCAAACTATTCTCAGACCAAGCCTCTCGCTGAATAAGCGGTTGCAGCTTCTATTTACTTTTCATAATTTTAATTAGTTTAATAGGAAATCGTGACAACCCCACAACCGCTAGAATTACACGTATTTCTAGATTAGGTAAAGCAACGCGTCCCTGCGAACGATCCCGTATTTATCACTTAACTATACTACATCTGATCGGGTCCCCTGTCCGTTAAGGTGTGTGTTTTTGAGATAATTACTTGTACAACATTTTTATAAATTTAAACACTAAACAAAACCCACAATCAAAACCCCTTAACGAAAAACTCTCTGACCAATGGACCAAGACCCTATTGGCTACGTAGACATATATAATCGGTGGAAGTTATAATTGTAATAGTTTGTTTGTTTTGTAAATATCGAGTTACTCTTAAATAAATAATCTCCGCAAAATAGATAATATCTCTTTAACTTAAATAAAAAATGAATTGATAAAAATGAATCAGTGATATCGTTTTGTGGGGGTTAATTAAAAATAAAAAAGATACTTTAACTATTTGAGTATTGAAACTTTTTAATTTCAAGTTTACCCTTTGGAACTCAACTATTGATGCACGTTTTCATCTCTTTTCGATCATATTTCAATCAATTTTATGTCATTTGTGAGTCCCTTAAGTTTGATGGTTAATCAGGAAAGTGTAAAATACAACAAGTCTAATAAGCACTAGAATGGACTAGTATTACTTGTAAATAAATGCAAGAATATATAAACAAAGTAATACAAGACTTAAAGCAATAAACAAGTAAAGTGGACCATTATGTATTTTTCAATGGTGTATTTTATTTATGATGTTAAATAAAACACAAGGTTGTTGCGGAATCAAGATAATACAAATAAGTATGTATCCTAACAACCTATGAGTTACAAATGATCTATATTTGTCAAATAACTCTTTTGGATCGAGATACTTAAAGTTGTGAAGTATCCCTGTTTAAGATCGAGAGTATTTGGACAAATTCAATGGTTGCATACATTTAATGATCCGACAAGAACATTAAATGTATTGGATAAGGAATAAGGATAAAGTCACATCAAATGACTTTATGTCCTTTTATCCAACCACCTTTACACACACAAACTTTGGTAAAGAACAAGTGGATTGTTCTTAAAAAGTGTGTAAAGGGAAAAGTCAATCCTCGATATCAGTGTTCAGACTTGTAGGGTCTAGAACACTGACAATCCTCCAGTGTACAGATCTGGTAAGACTTTCCAGTGGACTCCGCCATTTGTCAGTCTTCTTTCTTCAGACTTCAGTCTTTGACTTCAGTCAGAATGTCTTCAGTAGAGTTGATCTGGACTGGGGTGAAGTCCAGTGAGCTCATCTGGAGAATACTCAAGATTTCCTATACAAGTATTTGCTCACTGGTCTTCCATTATTTCTGGACAAATCTTCAGAGGGACTCCAGATTCCGAGTCTGGAGTAGGTCCAGTAGAATACGTTTCTGGACAGATCTTCAGTAAGGCTCCAGTAGTCGAGTCTGGAGCGAGTCCAGTAAATCTGGACCTAACAAATTCCCCCTATTTGTTTAGAAATCTGGAAGCTTCTATCAGCGTTCGATTCTTCCTTTCCACCACCTCCATTTTGTTCTGGAGAGCGGGCTGATGAGAAATTCTGGGAGATGCCAGTGTCAGTACAGAATGACTCCAGAGTTGCATTCTGGAATTCTGTTCCATTGTCACTTCTTAACTGACACACTCTTCGACTGTACTTGAGCTCAATTTGCTTGATAAGACTGATAATTTCAGCAGCAGCTTCACTTTTAGACCTAAGAAAGATCACCCAACAATATCTGGAGAATTCATCTACAATCACCAGGATGTATCTTTTACCAGCACGAGTCTGAACATTCACTGGACCAAAGAGGTCCATATGAAGCATATGAAGAGGTTCAGATATGCTGAAATTCTGTCTGGTCTTGAAACTGGTACGTTTTTGCTTACCCATCTCACATTCTGGACATGGCCTTTCCTTTTTGAAGGAAACTAAAGGTATCCCATCTGCAAGTTGTTTTCTGGACAACTTATTAATATTCTTGAAATTTAAATGGGATAACCTTTTATGCCATAACCAGTTTGTGTCTTCATCAGCTTGAGTATAGAAACACTGCTCTGAAGGAGAGCTTTCCATATCCATCACGTACACATTCCCTTTTCTGGGAGCAATCAACACTACCTTCCAGTCCTTGTTGAATACGATACCCTGAGCAATATTGAATAAGACTTGATAGCCATCATCACACAGTTGGCTTACACTGATCAAGTTATATTTCAAACCATTCACAAATGCAACACGTCTGAACTTGACTTGTCCATTGTTCAGAACACCGTATCCCTCAGTCTTTCCACAACCATCATTTCCAAAAGTAATGGAGGGTCCATCAGAAATGGTGAACTCCTCCAGCAGGGTCTTACATCCGGTCATCGTCCTGCCAGCAGCACTGTCAAGATACCAGATATATTTCTTTCGATCGCCCTGCACATACACCAGATACTTATCAGTTAGATTTGGGAACCCATCGACTGATGGGTTCACTGGACCCTCCCTTATAGGTCCCTGGGGCAATCTGGTTTAGTTCACTCTCTTCAACAGTGGTCTTAGTTGAAAAGACCACTGGGGTTGATAGTTTTGAAACCTTTTTCTTTTTCTCAACTGGAGAAATAGATTTAACTTTCTTAGCAAAAGGTTTTGTCTAGGGCCAGATGAAGTGCCCTCAATAAAGTTTAATCTTGCATTAAAACTTTGAGATTGACGAGTCAGAATTTGAATCTGGCTCTCTAACCTGGACAAAATATTTTCTTCAGATGACACCTTAGCCTTTCCAGTCCTAGGCATAGGTAGGGGATTGGTCTGAGGCAAAGGTTTATTCCGATAGACCTCTTTAACTGGAGCAGTCATCTGGAATGCTCCAGTCTTGACCTCTGGGGATTGAACAAGGTAAAAATTGGTCTTGGGAGTTACAGGCTCATCATAGACAGTGGTGGGCCTGAACTCCTCTGGTAATCGATCGATTACTTGTATTAATGATGCTACATGAGTATTTCCATCTAAGTATGCACGTTTTTGAGCAGGAAATTGTTTTACTCCAGCATCATATGGCTTTTTGGTTTCTAGCCATGATTTAATCACCAGTTTTTCTTTCTCTAAAATGACTTCAAGATCTTGTTTTTCTTGAATCAATTGTTCAGTTACCAGAACCTGGGCTTGAAATGCCAGTTCAATGTCTTGAAGTTCTTTTAACTTTGATTTTAAAGCAGTTATTTCAGAAGAATCTGTTTCTAGACCATTTACACAATCAGATCTAACAGTTTCTACAAAAATCAAATCAGAATTAAGAGCTTCAGCTATGTCCATTTTTAGTTCTTGGTCAGTTGCACAATCATAATCACTAACCTTCTTAATAACAATGTCTACCCATCGTCCAGATGTGACATCTTCCTTCACCAGGTGCTCATCGTCTGCCAGAGCCATGTAACAGCAATCTCTTTCTTCTTCTTCATCAGCAGATGATTCATCAGAAGGAACCCACTTCTCTTCAGTTGTTGCAATCATGCACTTATTATTGTTTTCAATTTGTTGTGCCATGAGAGCAATCTGGGCCTTAAGCTTTTTATATTTCAGTTTATAGCTATCATCAGGCTTATTATTTGAAGAGAATGGACCAGGCTTGGATACAAACTGGTTGGACCTGCACTCTTTCATGAAATGACCCTTTTTGCCACACTTAAAGCATGTCAAATTGGTCTTATCAGTGGAAGAACTGGATGCAAATTGTCCAGATGGCCTATTTGCTCTTGCTTTGAAACGGTTAAACGTTTTAGCAATCATTGCAATAAGGTCATCATCTTCAATTTCATCACAACAGCCTGGAGATATTTGACTGGACTCTCCAGAATCCATGAGTTCAGACACCGTCTTCTTCATAGAAAATACATTCTCAGAAGATATCAGTGTTGTACCTTGTGGTTCAGTATGACTAACCACATTAGGACTACTGGAGGCATGGTTAAAAGCATCTTGTTCTGCCACCACTCTCTGAGCTTGATTTTCTTCAGTGTACCTGAAAGCTCCATATAGAGTTGAGAGAGTGTGTGTGTGCAGAGTTTTACCTTGTCGTAAGACCAGGATCATGTGAGACCATTTGGTGGGTAGAATATCACAAAATTTCTCCAGAAGTATATCCTTGTCCTTCTCAACCCCAAGACCTCTCAATTGGTTTATGATACTCATAAATCTGGTGTAAGTACCAGTGAGAGACTCGTTAGGTTGAGCAAAAAATGACTCATACCTCTTGTTTAAGGAGACCTTTCTGGTGACAATGGTGTCATCTCCTCCTTCATGTTGGTTTAAAAGTTCATCCCACATGGTTTTAACACTAGGAAAAAGAACTAGTGTGGGAATTAGGGTTTCTGGAACGGCCCCGAGGATCATGTTTTTGAGAAGGGTGTCTAGATTCACCAATCTCCTCTCCTCTTCAGACCAATGTTCCTCACTCTTTTCCCTTCCTCTTCTAGATCCAGAAGGATCAAGAAGGGGATTGAGAGGTGATGTTGGTACATAAGGACCTTCATTTAAAATTTTCATCATGTTCCTCTCAATACCAGTGACATGCAAAACCATCCTAGCCTTCCACGTACCAAATTCATCACTGTTCCCACTGAATTTAGGAACAAGATTATTTGAGTAGTGCACATGCACGTGTGGAGAAGCAGGAGTAGGAGGAGGAGGTGGATTAGTGTTATTAACAATAGGTGGTTCATTTTGATCATTAATATTTGCATTAGGATCGGGACCAAGACTAAAACCTTGTGTATTTTCTTGGTTAGCCATCAAGAAACAGATCTAGGCAATGTTTAGCCTTCTGCTCTGATACCAAATGTGAGTCCCTTAAGTTCGATGGTTAATCAGGAAAGTGTAAAATACAACAAGTCTAATAAGCACTAGAATGGACTAGTATTACTTGTAAATAAATGCAAGAATATATAAACAAAGTAATACAAGACTTAAAGCAATAAACAAGTAAAGTGGACCATTATGTATTTTTCAATGGTGTATTTTATTTATGATGTTAAATAAAACACAAGGTTGTTGCGGAATCAAGATAATACAAATAAGTATGTATCCTAACAACCTATGAGTTACAAATGATCTATATTTGTCAAATAACTCTTTTGGATCGAGATACTTAAAGTTGTGAAGTATCCCTGTTTAAGATCGAGAGTATTTGGACAAATTCACTTTCATGCAAAGTGTATGCTTAAAAAGTATTTATGTCAAGGAAATGACTTTGTATTTATAGGCAACAAAATTCACCAGTGAATTTTGTGCCGTACAAATATGGTTGCATACATTTAATGATCCGACAAGAACATTAAATGTATTGGATAAGGAATAAGGATAAAGTCACATCAAATGACTTTATATCCTTTTATCCAACCACCTTTACACACACAAACTTTGGTAAAGAACAAGTGGATTGTTCTTAGGAAAGTGTGTAAGGGAAAAGTCAATCCTCGATATCAGTGTTCAGACTTGTAGGGTCTAGAACACTGACAATCCTCCAGTGTACAGATCTGGTAAGACTTTCCAGTGGACTCCGCCATTTGTCAGTCTTCTTTCTTCAGACTTCAGTCAGAATGTCTTCAGTAGAGTTGATCTGGACTGGGGTGAAGTCCAGTGAGCTCATCTGGAGAATACTCAAGATTTCCTATACAAGTATTTGCTCACTGGTCTTCCATTATTTCTGGACAAATCTTCAGAGGGACTCCAGATTCCGAGTCTGGAGTAGGTCCAGTAGAACACGTTTCTGGACAGATCTTCAGTAAGGCTCCAGTAGTCGAGTCTGGAGCGAGTCCAGTAAATCTGGACTAAATCTGGACCTAACATCATTAGACTATTTTCAATGCTAAAGACTTCCGTTGTCACATTATATCCTTATAATAAATCCTTAAAAATCATTCAAATCCTTTAATTTTATCTCCAACCATACAAACATCCTTTACATATCCTTACACTTTCCACATCATCACTGATTACTTAAAACATTCTACAAACTTCAAAAATATGTCCTTAACTAATGATATATAACATATGGACACCCATGGACAAACATGTTTCAACACAATGGACAAAGAATGACAAACAAGGATATGGAACGATGTGTAAGGATACCCCCATTGGAGATAGCCTTATCAGATTCCAACAAACGTTCTAAAATCGTATTACAACAAAACAATATACCGTGTGGTGTGATTATCCTCATTATGACGAGCGGATGCTCTTGGATTGGTTATGTCCATCCTTAACGACGCTGATAAACCACCTTATGTTTAACCTATTATGTCAGGTTTGAGGTTTCATGTTTGGTCTTATGGCCGCCTGCACATAACCTCATCCCTGTGATGATTAAGTGGTGTATACTACTCAAACATATATTTAGGCATAACTAGGTGATGATGATTAGCCGATGAAAATTTGAAGAATTTAATGATTTGAGGATTGCTGGCATATTATACGATTTGGTAATGTTGATTGCGAGGATGATGTTATATTGATTTCCTATATATATGCATGATTTGAAAATATGTTTTAACTAACAATCTTTTAATGAACTAACATCTTATCTTATTCACACATGTTTCTTTAAAATGTGTTATGGCATTAAGTTATGCAGTAATGGACGAGATGATGTTTGAGTTTGAGACTGGGTAGAAAATGAATAGATGAGATGAACTAGAAGATTATTAGTTGTCTAGCCTCATTTGTTAAAATTAAAGATCTATTATGTCTTTTATTTATTTGTTGATGTTATAGATTTCCTTGACTATTATACTGATACTATTTCTAATACCACGTTTTTTGTTGGTTATCCAAACCTGTTAGGATTCGGTTACCGTTTGAATGGATGTTTAAAAAGTATTATTTAACTACCGTTTGATAACCACTAGCATGTTCAGCGGGTCATTCATTATATTTAAGTCTGTCTGAAGTGTTTTGTGGCTTCGCTTGTGTCGTTGCACCAATTGCATATCTTCTACGATGTGATCGTACGACTTTAACCATTTCATTAGAAGTTTTGAGCTCAATGTCTAAAAGAACAATTTGGCTGAAGTCCTTTGTTGGTTTTGAAAGTAAATACTCTTGTTTAACTATCATAGTGAGATTGTAAAAAGTGTTTGATGACCAACGATAGGAAACAAAGATGAGAGATAAAGGGTTATCTTTTACCTTTTAACTTGGAGATCAGTTTGGTGCAGATGATGCTAGCAAAGGCAACATTGATCTCCTTTCACAAGCAATATGCATTCTTTATATATATGTTATTCATCTATTGCAGTCCCCAAATGTTCCCCTAGGCACTCAACAATATGAATAACAAGATTTTCCTCGTAGTTGTGAGATGGATCATATGGATTTTTCTAGTGGTAATAATCTTGCCAATGGAGTTTGTGATCAATGGGTAAGGTTTTTGGCCTTGTGAGAATATACCTACATTCAAGTTTTACTCTTTACATTATATGTCTTGGCTTCCGTCCCAGATATTCACACTAGTACAGATTTCCACTATAGAGACCGGTTATTTGAACTTTAGAGACCGGTAAAACAACCGGTCTCTATGACTACTGGTCTCTCTCAACCGGTCTCTATGCTAAGTATAGAGACCGGTTTTATGGTTTTATTCAAACTAAATGGTCTTTATTCTTTATTGCCGCCTTAATCATATAACACATAGAGACCTGTTTGATATTATTTAGCCGGTCTCTATTCCTTTTTTAACAATAAAAAAAATTACAGCTAAAAAATAACTGTTGCTCAACCATTAGTAAAACCAAAAAGATATAGAAAATTTACTGAAAAATTAAAAAAAAACAACTTATTTGGTCAAAATATAAATTTACAATTAAAATATGTACATTCACATTCACATGTGATAATAAGTCTCCACTAATACTGAACTGTGAATACAGATAAGAAGTAATATACAAGCTAAGTCTCGTCTAATCTCATCTTCAATTCATATTTCGATACAAACCGCAACTTTTCTTGAATTTTCCATCTACACTATCGTTCAAGATCTAAAAAAAACAAAGAATATGAACCGATATGTAATTATTATAAAGCCAAATCGAAACAAAATGCTCAAATAAATATGAATAAAGTTAGTAAATATATACATAAACATCATAGATCTAAAACAAGAAATAATCAAAGTCGTAGTAGTTTCACCGTGTAGTAGTGAAGATCCATCATTGGTGAATCACTTTCGTATTTATCCGATGGATCCGAGTTTCGCCAGATCTGTAAAAAAAAAATAGATCTAACAAAAGTAGATAAAAATCATTATATCTAGCTCAGAATATACAAAATGGATCGATTGTAACATTGGTTTCAATAGTGTTTTTACGTGGCTTTTGTTTAACATTTTCAAGATGAAGGAAAAATGGTTGGGTTTTGATGATAAATTGATTGGTGTTCTTGTGAGTTATTTTGGTGGTTGGGTTAGAGAAAGAAAAAGAGGAGGCTGTGAAAGTCTGAAAGATATGGGGAAAGGTAAAATTGAAGAAAACACAATTGAGAGATAAGTGTGTGAATCAAAAATAAATCATGAAATGTGAGAACGGATATGAAGCGTTAGATTTGATGATTTGGCAATCCAAGGGATCCTCTTTTTTGCTTTAAGCCATCCGATTGCTTTTATCTCATACTCCAATTAAATTTTGCTTTAAATCATGGACATTAAAATAGGTGGGGCTATCAATGATGAGTTGTTGGAGTGGTTTGGGGTTCCCCTGGTAACCTATAGGTCTCAAATTCAAATCTTCATTCCACCAACTTTGAGATATAGGCAGTCCTTCTATGAGGGCTTGACTTGGTTATACCCAGGTTCAACTTATGTATATATGTAATTTTATGTATAATATCTTGATTTTAAAGATATTACTAGGTAATAGATGTATTATTATTTAAATTAATATTATTAGCTTTATTTTACATGGTATACATAAATATATACATAATATTAAAACAATAAACTACATTTATTACATGAATTAAAATTTATATTAGATATATTTTTATTATTTATTATTAATAATTAAATCATGTTTAATGCTAGGTACTATGCATAAACCTAATATATCTAATGTTCAATGTATACTTTAACTAATAAATATAATCTTAAATTTAGTATAGAAACCGGTTGATATAGAACAGGTCTCTATGTTATTAAAGTATAGAGACCGGTTATTATGTAGCTGAATGGTCTCTATGGTTGATTTTTTAATGGACAACCAGTCTCTATGCTTAATATATGGTGGGTCCGTTTAGGCCTAACTATAGAGACCAGTTGTAAAGATATAGAGACCACTTTATTAGTAAAAAACCGGTCTCTATAGTCAAAATTTTATAGTAGTGTCATGTGATATAAGATAGCAGTAAGATAATTTGTTGTTCTAAAAAAAAAATTGTCATCAGAAACCAACATATCTAACACACCAAAACTTCCCTCAAAATAATGGACTTAGAAGCCCAACAAACTCCTAATTCTCTTCTTCTTTTATATAGTTGGGATAAGTGAATCATCACTTCTGGGCGCTAGCGCTTGACTTGCCTACTATCTATTTTGTTTCGGCTGTATGCCTCGAGGTCCCTATGGACAAGGGGAGAAATGAATAATATTTGGAATAAGTGAATCATCATCTCTGGGCGCTAGCGCTTGACTAATAGAATAGGGGGTAGAGAAGCTCTTGCCTACTATCTAGTTTGTTTCGGTTGTCTGCCTCGAGGTCCCTATGGACAAGGGGAGAAATGAATCATCGCTTTTGGGCACAGTCAACCCACCATTGTATAACCATTCATCAACGGATGCTGCTTTTCATATTGGCTAAAATTGCAAACCTATAGTTGCAGAAGTAGGAATAATAACACCTGAAATAATATGGTTCCATAAAGTAGAGATCTAGAAACAAGTTCACAAATACCATCAATATATACTAGAGGATGCTATAAGCCTATAAGTGTGAGACTTTATTTTTTAAATTTCTTTCTCAAACACTTGTCATGACGTTAAGAAAAATTTATAAAAAATGCATATCAAAGATTTCTTTTAGACTTTTTACCAAGCTAAATTCCACAAATTAGCTAACTTAGCTTTAGCTTTATATTACTCAACCCTATTATATTGTTGATGCTATAGTCAAGAGTCGTATCTTAGGCCCTATTTATAACCCCAATATTTCTATTCTTCCACTATTCATTCTATCACGTCAGTTATTCTCTCTCCTAGAACACTCTAATAACACCCTCTCCTTACAAACCCCTATTGTTCACCTATTCTTCTATTATTTTATTATTTCATTTTTTTAATACCAAAAATAAATAAACACATTTTATTATTAATAAAACACATTATAATAAAAAAGACAACACATAATTAAAAAAGACAGTACATAATAAAAACACGCAATACATTAGAATGCTACGATTACTAAGGATCTTCTATTGACATACTTCCTATACCACGGTGAGCCACCACTTGTCGTATTGCGGGCATTTGACTTCCCACGTAGTTTTGTCTTTCCCGCAATTGTCGTGGTACGATTCGGCCCAAGTGCATTGGTCACCCAACGTGTGACCGGCCTCAAAAACATCGTTGACTGTCATCTTGACCCTGTTGATCTCCCCCTGTAGAAACGAAGAATAGTGGTCTTCCTTCTTGATTGTGCGGTTTTCAAGTTGAACAATTTGATCAAATGGACCCAAGGACTTTATCAGATGGTTAAATAAAATTTTTACTTGAATGTGTTTTAGGAACTATTATGTTGTGTGTTTGTCTTTTAATAAGTTTGTAATGTTTTTAATTTATGAATAAATGTCTGTTGTTATTAAATTACCAAGTAGACATCTTTTATTACAATACTTAAAGACATTACATGACAATACTTTAACAGTTATTTGAAATACTAAAACACACTTCATAATTCAAAACACTTAAAAAGCAACCATGATAAGCTCCCTGAAGCACTGCTCGTATCTGAAGCTCCTCCCATACCTCTCCATGTAGTGCTGATGCGCCGTTGCATAAAGACACTCATCAGTGACGGTCGGCCCCTGCGTAGTCAACCTCATACAGATTGCCTGAAACTGCTTACATGCCTTTCGGATTTTGTTGAAATAGGCTTGTAGTTGAGGTTTGTTGCGTGCTCCTTTGGTTGTGTCTTTGTTGAACAATTCAGTAATGTCGCTCCAAGCGTTTTCGCTGGGGTTAGTCATTTCACATCTACCGCTCACAAGGTCTGGTAGCCTCAACATCCAACACGTCGACAACAAAAGATCTTCTGATTCAGTCCACCTTCGTATCGACATTTTGAAATGGAATGACTTGAGGATGATAAAAATGAATTGAAATAAATTGTTGTGATTTGAAATGGTTGTGTTTAAGTTGAAAATAAATAGAGGTATTAAAAAAAACAAAAAAGTAGACGTGCCGTTACTTTTAAATTTAGTATTAAAAAACCTTTTTTTTATTTTGAAAGCCTTTATCCACCAAAAGGGACCAACCACCAACACAAAACGCACGCCCAAAGTTGGCACAAACGGTCCTGATGCGAGAGTGGACGCCGGCTGTTCTACTAACGTATATTGGTCCGGCGTCCGACGCATGCGTAGAAGAAGACTATAAGAAGGGGCCTAATTTTCCGAGGTTGGTTTGGGAATAATTACTTGCGGTTCTCATTTAGTAGTTTTTCAAATACGACTACGACGATGACTATACGTCGGCATGGCAACTAACATTGAAAACTTTAAGTTGTAATTAGGTATTTTTTTTTTGGACACGATGAATTAAGTTTTATGTGATATAGGCTTCTCTAGTCTTATGACCAACAAGAATTTCTTATATATAAATAGAGGCATTATTAGTTTTTTTTTTGAACAGAAAGGCATTATTAGTTATTCGAGTAAAGAAACAACTTTATCCACAAACTCACAATAGAAAATTAGAGACCCAAAAAGATCTGCATTTAGGCCCAAAATCACTTATGGATAATAGGCCATATATAATCTATGAGACTTGTAGTTCATGCTTTCATGGCCGAGCCACCGAAATAGTCCATATTTCCCATATATAAATTTGTTCATTCGTGTATCATGAGATTAATGATTTATTAATCAAACCTATCTTAAAACAAATTCTATTTTTTAACGGCATATAATTATTCTCCTACATTATACGATAACTTGACCCTTGAATGAAAATGAATGGCCAAGATTCAAAGTGCATCTTTAAATCTTGGCCCTTGATTTTCATCCAAAGGCCTAGATTACCCTAACATGACGGGTTAACTTGAGGGAACCCCCTCTCTTTTTTTTCCAGCATTTTTTCAAAGTTTTAGTTATATATGTATAAATAGGGGTTGGTTATTGTTAATATAGACAATGGTTGCGCATAAAAACATATCAAGATCTTATGGAAGCAAGAATTATTGCAAAACAAAAAAAGACATTTTGAGTTTTTCCAATATGTTCACATGGCTAATAAGGTGTATTATAATTGATCTTAAAAGGAGCACCTTGTATAGGAAGAGAAGTCATCGTAAAGTGAACCTAGAAAAGCTTGAGAAATGTGAACTTTCATATACATTCTTTTAAGTAAACTTCTTATGTCATTCGACATCATGTTGTGCTTATGACCAACAAGAATTTCTTATATATAAATAGAGGCATTATTAGTTTTTTTTTTGAACAGAAAGGCATTATTAGTTATTCGAGTAAAGAAACTTATCATTTTGACCAACAAGAATTTCTTATATATAAATAGAGGCATTATTAGTTTTTTTTTTGAACAGAAAGGCATTATTAGTTATTCGAGTAAAGAAACAACTTTATCCACAAACTCACAATAGAAAATTAGAGACCCAAAAAGATCTGCATTTAGGCCCAAAATCACTTATGGATAATAGGCCATATATAATCTATGAGACTTGTAGTTCATGCTTTCATGGCCGAGCCACCGAAATAGTCCATATTTCCCATATATAAATTTGTTCATTCGTGTATCATGAGATTAATGATTTATTAATCAAACCTATCTTAAAACAAATTCTATTTTTTAACGGCATATAATTATTCTCCTACATTATACGATAACTTGACCCTTGAATGAAAATGAATGGCCAAGATTCAAAGTGCATCTTTAAATCTTGGCCCTTGATTTTCATCCAAAGGCCTAGATTACCCTAACATGACGGGTTAACTTGAGGGAACCCCCTCTCTTTTTTTTCCAGCATTTTTTCAAAGTTTTAGTTATATATGTATAAATAGGGGTTGGTTATTGTAAAACAAGTATTAAAAACATATCAAGATCTTATGGAAGCAAGAATTATTGCAAAACAAAAAAAGACATTTTGAGTTTTTCCAATATGTTCACATGGCTAATAAGGTGTATTATAATTGATCTTAAAAGGAGCACCTTGTATAGGAAGAGAAGTCATCGTAAAGTGAACCTAGAAAAGCTTGAGAAATGTGAACTTTCATATACATTCTTTTAAGTAAACTTCTTATGTCATTCGACATCATGTTGTGCTTATGACCAACAAGAATTTCTTATATATAAATAGAGGCATTATTAGTTTTTTTTTTGAACAGAAAGGCATTATTAGTTATTCGAGTAAAGAAACAACTTTATCCACAAACTCACAATAGAAAATTAGAGACCCAAAAAGATCTGCATTTAGGCCCAAAATCACTTATGGATAATAGGCCATATATAATCTATGAGACTTGTAGTTCATGCTTTCATGGCCGAGCCACCGAAATAGTCCATATTTCCCATATATAAATTTGTTCATTCGTGTATCATGAGATTAATGATTTATTAATCAAACCTATCTTAAAACAAATTCTATTTTTTAACGGCATATAATTATTCTCCTACATTATACGATAACTTTGAATGAAAATCCAGGACTCTCGAAAAACCCCATAGTAATATATCCCATAAATGTGGAAAATGGGATTCGAACAGATGAATAATCTCAAGATCAAAAACCTTGTCAATGAATAATAAATTTCGTATATTTGTAAATGATATCTTTGGATGAAAACTTAGTTCTTTTGGCACCTGTGATTATATAGTCTTGCCCACTTGATGTAATTATTTTTTGGGTGAGGATTCTCTCAAGTTGATTCCCCAACTTGAGTCAAGTTGGGGAGATCTTGACCCTTGAATGAAAATGAATGGCCAAGATTCAAAGTGCATCTTTAAATCTTGGCCCTTGATTTTCATCCAAAGGCCTAGATTACCCTAACATGACGGGTTAACTTGAGGGAACCCCCTCTCTTTTTTTTCCAGCATTTTTTCAAAGTTTTAGTTATATATGTATAAATAGGGGTTGGTTATTGTAAAACAAGTATTAAAGTAAAACAAATAGGACAAGATCTTGACTGTTAGATCATGATAAAATTGATGCACGAAGATTCACAAAGCACAGGATGCATGATGATTTTCATGATGCACGGTGATTTTCAATAAAGAGAAACTTATTGTTTTATCTGTTTTACTTTTATACTTGTTTTATTTTACCTAAAACCGGTATAAATATTATGCCATTAATTGAGTATAGTATTATCAACCGATCCTTTTATTTTGGAACATGACTACATTATAATATATGAAATACCATTAATCATAGAGTCTTGATTGAGATTGACTTATCGAGTTGTAAGATAATTGAATAAAATACATTTCAACTAGTCTTGTAGATCTATGTATATAATAATTGATTGATGAAGTGATTACAATAATTTACATTATTTTATGGATTATTATTATACAATAACCATTTTAGTAAATGGTTGAAAAATGTCCGCTTCATCCACTCATATTAGATATAAATAAATAAATGGTTGCGTTAAGATCCATCTACTTTATTAAATATAAAAACTTGTTGAATAAACATGCTCGTTACGGCTTTTGGTTGACTTATAACAAAAGTTAATTATCCGTTTTTTCTTTTAACGGTCAACTAAGACAATCTCGGGTGATCTGTACCTGACATATGGCTAAGGTACGCATAGACAGGCCAAACTCAGACACACGAAACTTCTAGCCCACTTAACTCTATGTCCCGGAAAAACTCACCCTCTTGAAGACCCACTAGTGGTAAAACACGGTCACCCTTAGAATCGAACCGGTCGCCAAAGTCCACCAATCTTTCTTCAATGAGCATAATGTCATTGAACAAATGGTGATAATGAAAAGACTTGAATATGAATCCTTTGTACTACAGGCAAAAACATCAACTACCTCAACCAAATGCATTCGCCTCAGTCTTCTTTACATTAGCTATACACTATTATTGTGTTATTTATTTGTTAATATTTTTATTACGATTATAGTTGTTAGCTAACACATGTCCTTTTAAGTTCTATATAACCATAAATAGTTAAAACTTTTAATTAATAACTAGCATATTACCCGCGCGTTGCAGCGGATACCATTAACTGGGTGCAAATAAAAGAAAAAAAGAGAGATATTGAGAGAGAGTTGCGTGTGTGTGAATGACTACAAATGAAAAGGGTAGAGATTTTTTGTGAAGGGTAGTTTAGACATTTCCCCATGTAACTTTCAACATGGGGGCTATTTTTTTTATTATGTAGTATAGATAAGAATTAAAGATATAGATATCTACTTATCTACAACTTTTATATTAGAAATTTTATTATATCTATTGTTACCATAATCATATATTTTTCATCACATTTCTTATTTATGGTGGTAATTTATAATTTATAGTTATACATATTGCTATTGCTATTTATAATATATAAAAATAAAACTTATTTATTTTAATTCATTAAACATGTTAAATTAGCTAATAAATTATAATAATATTTCTACCTTTCAAACTTATAATCTAATATTAGATGATGCCATTACCAATATAAAAGTAATATTAGATCTTAACTAATATTTTTATAATATATAATGCAACATGTTCAAATATTATTAATTTTCTTTAAACAAGTGGTACAGGTTATTATATATCTACTGGTATATATTTTAACTTGGAAAGCTTTTATGAATGTAACATAAAAATGTAAGTCCCCTGGTACGTATCGTCAATAGCTTGATCCAGTTATCTTGAGGTGCGGAATCTCTCACAATAACTTGGTGATCAACAAAAAGCCCCTAGATCATCTGCGGCCTCGCAGATCTTCTTCGGGCTAGCGGAACAGCCTTTGACGACGTAACCTGCACAAGAATGCTTGATATTTCGACAAATGTTCAACCCTAAACTCTGTTAGGGTTCGGTTTATATAGGTAACACCCGACATGGGCTTCAGCACATCGGCCTCGTAAACCCAGCCCAGCCCGTCACTAATGCGAGGTCGCATTCTGTGATTGGCCTCGTATTTGTCCCTGCAAATACGGGGTCGTATTACCTATATGACTAACCTCGTATTTAACCCTGTAAATACGGGGTCGCATTTCATCTGTATGAATTGCGCTCGCAATTCATACTTAGCAGATTTACTATACATTCAATACTTAAACTTAATCTAGTATTCTATGCATAATACTAAGTTCATTAATGACAATCACATTACAAAGACATATAACAATATAAGCCCAAACAATCTAGACTGCTATTGACATAGACGTGCACTTACAGACTCCCCCTTGGCAATATCTTCTAGACGTTAACATACCTATGTCTTCGTCTTGTCTTTGTCATTAATCTACTTCCTCTGCTTCTTCTTATCAGCCTTCTTCTTCTGAACTTCCTCTGAATCATCTGCAGCCTTATAGAAATCACAGTCTGAATGTAAGCCGATCTTCAAGCACAAACTCACTGTATTTCTATATCGCAACGTTGGACCCTGAAAATCTTTTGGAAACCAAATATTAACACTGTTCAGCTTCAGCAGATCTTTCTTGCAGAAGTTCACTAGATGCAAAGGCTCATAAATCCTCACAATCTCATAGTAATGATCACCATACATCACAGCTTCATACGTCTTACTATCAAAGTACCAGCCTATCATATTATCCAATAAGTCCTTCTTGAATTTCTTCAAAGGCACTTCTTTGGCAAACTTGGTCGGCTCATACTTCAAAGTAACGACAGGCTTCTTTGTCTTCGGATCTATCTTCGATTTATCCTTGACCATCTTGCCTTCCTGTGGATGATACTTTCTCTGAGATGGATCCTTGACCTTCATGTCTTTCGCTATAGACCTAGCAATATAATTTCCAAACTCAGATCCACTAGGATTGATTAGTTCTAGCCTAGCTAAGCACCAAAAATCAACATCAGTAAGTGAGTTGATGGCTTCTTCGTTATAGTCCAAATACTGCACTTCGTCTGTTCTCCTGATAATGAGTAGTCTCAACTCCTCATCCCAATGAAAACTCACAATTCTTGAGCATGCAGTAGTGGCGTAGGCTTCAACCTTCTCTCCCTGAATCTTGTCTTTATATTTGATAGGTTTATGCGATGCCTCATACTTAGCCATGTTATTCTTCCAAGTAATAACCCAATCTGGTCTAGTATCAACAGGCTCTGTATGTTGCACATCAGGATCTTCAGCAATTGGTTCTTGCATGACTGGAGCTTCAGGATCTTGAACTTGTTCAGACCTGTCCATTCTATCAAGCTTAGCTCTGAAGTCATCAATACTAAACCCTTTGCGCTCAGCATCTTTATCCACAAGCCTTGAAGCTGTAACTGGAATATCGACTTCTGCGATATCCATCCAGCTCTCATCACCATAGATTATCTCACCTTCTTCCCTCACAGCATCAGTTGCCTTAGAAGACCCTACCATACCAGTCGCAATCTCATTCAGAGACTCTATTGCCTTGGTCAGATCTTCTTGATGCTTTATTGCCTTTATCCTTTGCTGCATCTGGGTCTTGATTTGAATCATCATCTTTCTTTTTCGAAAGCTCATCACCCTTACAGCCTAGATCTGGCAACAATTTCCTTTTCACCAAAAACTTCTCAAACAATTCATTTAACTCTGATTGCATCACACAATCTAGCATGACATCTGCAATCTTAGTCATCTGTTCAGCCACTCTAACTACTCCTTTATTCGCTCTAGTAGCCGAACTTTCTGCCTGAGTAGTTTCACTACGAACCATGTCAAAGTTGGACATGAGAGTGTTAACAAAGTCTTGATGATTCTTTCTTTCATAATTAAGAGCTTTCTTTAACGTCTCAACTTCCTTTTGCTTTCTCTGCATCTCTTTCTCATGGTTCTTATTTTGTTTCTCCAACTCATCAAACAAACCATTAACTCTAGCCTCTAACACCGTCATCTTTCCTTTCATGTCAGCCATACCAAACACTGGTGGTAATATAGGAACTTGACGTGTAGTCGCTTCAGTTCTTGGTTCAGGATTAGGCACTGAATCCTTCATTCTATGAGTTGTAGACGGTCTTTCAAGGTTTACAGTTGTCTTCTGAGATCTCCTTGGTATCACTATCTCTGCATGTGACTCAACTGATCTCCTAGACCTCTGTTCAGGAACTCTGCTTGATACTTCTGGAGCCTTGATCGTCTCATCTACTCCACTAGCAGCAGTTTTCTCCTTGACTTTCAATTTGATAACAGTTTTCTTCTTTGGAGCAGGTACCTTTTCAACTTCTGGCACCTCAGATTCCCTAGAAGACTCTGCTCGTTTCCTTTTCAGACCTGAATCAGATGAAACTTTCTTTGAAGCACCTTCAGAAGCACTAGCGGCATGATCAACAGTATCTTCATGTGCTTCTGCTTCCTTTTCAAGATCCACATCTCTCTCAACTATCACCTCTTCAGTGCCTTGAACCTGTGGTTGTGCTATGTCGCCCATGGACACATCTGGCATCACCATCTGTAGAGGAACTGGATTAGCTACTGGCTCATGTGGAACAATCTCAGTCCTGAATCTGGCAAACTCTTCAGCTGTAGGTGGATTAAAGTTAATATCCACTAGAGCTCCAAACAAAGGAATATCTTGAGCACCTGGATCACCATCAAAGCGACTCTTAAGCTCATCATATGCCCTTTTTACAATAGATGTCACTTTCAGGACCGACTTAGTAGCAGGCAGATTAGGAATATAATGATTAATAATCATCATAACGAATCTAGGATAAACCATAAACCTATGCCCTTGCCTGACAGTTGTTTGTTTCCTCAATTCGTTGAAGAAATACTTAGAAAAACTATATGGTTTGTTGTATACCAGACCAACCATCTGAGCTTGATATTCTTGATTAAGCGTATCCCATCCGGTTCTTCTACTACACAAACTAACCAACAATACGTGCGCTAAGTATCTCCACCTTCCCAAGAATCCGCGCTTCTTCAATGTTCCAACATTCAAGTCATCAGCATATCCCATCCTAGTAAATCCTCCAACAATAACCTCTCTACTAAAAGTAGTAGGTCCATTCTTTCCTCCTTCTTGATCTACTGTACCTAACTTCAAGATATCAATAAGATCGGAAGCTGAGAACTTAATGGTCTTGCCCGCAACCACCGTTTCAATCCATTCCTGAGTAGCAGTCTTTTTATGCCTTGCATTTTCCCAGAACTCTACCAGGTATGACTCATATAGCACAGGTGAGTGAGTAAGAATGTGATTAATTCTTGACTGCTTCAAAAATCTGAAAATATCATGATAATACTCTGTTCCATCTTGATTCTCGTCCAAATTAATCAAAAAGTTATGACCTGATACAAATTCTCTTGCCATTTCTGTAATCAATAACAAATAATTAATTACTCAAATAGACATAAAAATTCATATGCAGTCATACAATTAACTTTAATTATCCCTGTAATAAAGTTATAGATAGATTAACTCATTTTCAAATCTTTATTAACATAAACTTTTGAAAATCTGTTAAATTAACTTAAATTATCTCTGTAATTAAGTTAAGGATAAATAATTAACTTATTTTCAAATTTTTATAAAAATAAACTTTTGAAAATCTGTTAAGTTAAATACGAGGTCGTATCTCTGTACGAAGTCGTATTTCAAGGTCAAAATACGGTCAACCAAACTCTAAAATACGAGGTCGTATTTTCCAATTTTGCCACGTATTTGATCAGGTCGTAAATCGGCATCGTATTCCGAAAGTCAAACTAGTCAAAATAAATTGACATTTACGAGGTCGCAAATCTGGGCTAGCAAACCCACTTTTACGAGTCCGTCGCACTGTTCATCTTCCCTAACGCGATTTCGCGATTTACCCAACCAAAACTGGTAAATAATTGTTTCTTTATACTCGTTTTCAAACGATAAAGATACCCCAACCCTTAGTTTTACCCAGAAAACATCAAAATCGAAGAAACTAAGGAAACCTAATTCGAAAATTTTGAAACCCTTTTTCTTGATTTTCTTGTTGCATGGTTAACTACTGACGATTAGATAGTATACCTAGATTCGGTTTTTCACGGTGATGACGAATATATCAACCAAAAACACTTGATCTAATTGTATATATCGAATCTAATACGGGGTAGCAAAGTAGTATTTCGGGGTCGTAATGCTCTAATTTTGATATTTAATATGTGAGGTCGTGTTTGGGTAAATTTGGTTTATATACCCACTTGACCCGAATGGGTCTGGGTCAACCGGCCCAATTACGAAGTCGTATCTGCACAAGGCCCAATCGACCAATTACGAGGTCGTATTCTGCCTCTTGCTAATTACGAGGTCGTAATCACCTCCTGCACACTTTAAAATCAAAATTTCGTCAAAGTTTCTGAATAATTGATCAACGATTACCACGAACTTCCTGGAAATATGAAAATTTAAAAGATCAAACCTGTAAGCATCAAATTTTCATCTTTTTCTCGATCTTCGTCTTAACCTGAAAAGTTAATAAACTTACCGAAATTCTTTAACTTTTCCACGATCAATCTTTCCAAAACTTTCTCGATTTAAGCTTTCCCGAACCTGTACCACTTGCAACAATTCTTATATCTAACCAGTTATAAAATTGATTCTTCATTCTTATACCTCCCCCTCAATTTTATGACTAGGAAGTATAACGATGACTAATCATTATAACAACCATCATTCTTATGTACTCCCCCTCAATTTATGACTGTGATACATAACTATGATAGAACAAAATATTGATTAAATATTGAAAAAAAATAAAATATGAAGTATTTAATCAACTTATTATCAAACCTTTCACATTCATATAAATGTTTTTATATCTAAGGTAACAAAGACCTTTCATATTCAAACAATATATCTATGTCTAAGGCATAAAATATTAACTATTTAGCCTTTCACATTCAAACATGACATTTCTATGTCTAAGGCACAATATAGTCAATAACCTTTCATATTCACTTAACGTCTATGACTAAGATTTTTTTTAATCTTCTTCATTCACATTAAGTCTATATCTAAGGATTTATTTAACCTTCTACATTCACATTATGTCTATGTCTAAGATTTTAATAATCTTCTACATTCACTTAATGTCTATGTCTAAGATTTTAATAATCTTCTACATTCACATTATGTCTATGTCTAAGAATTTAATAATCTTCTACATTCACTTATGTCTATGTCTAAGATTTTAATAATCTTCTACATTCACATTATGTCTATGTCTAAGAATTTAATAACCTTCTACATTCACATTATGTCTATGTCTAAGATTTTAATAATCTTCTACATTCACTTAATGTCTATGTCTAAGATTTTAATAATCTTCTACATTTACATTATGTCTATGTCTAAGATTTTAATAATCTTCTACATTCACTTAATGTCTATGTTTAAGATTTTAATAATCTTCTCCATTCACTTGATGTCTATGTCTAAGATTTTAATAATCTTCTACATTCACTTAATGTCTATGTCTAAGAATTTAATAATCTTCTACATTCACATTATGTCTATGTCTAAGAATTTAATAATCTTCTACATTCACATTATGTCTATGTCTAAGAATTTAATAATCTTCTACATTCACATTATGTCTATGTCTAAGATTTTAATAATCTTCTACATTCACATTATGTCTATGTCTAAGATTTTAATAATCTTCTACATTCACTTGATGTCTATGTCTAAGATTTTAATAATCTTCTACATTCACATTAATGTCTATGTCTAAGGTTTCACTTAATAATCTTCTACATTCACTTATGTCTATGTCTAAGATTTTAATAATCTTCTACATTCACATTATGTCTATGTCTAAGAATTTAATAATCTTCTACATTCACTTATGTCTATGTCTAAGATTTTAATAATCTTCTACATTCACATTAATGTCTATGTCTAAGATTTTAATAATCTTCTACATTCACTTATGTCTATGTCTAAGATTTTAATAATCTTCTACATTCACATTAATGTCTATGTCTAAGATTTTAATAATCTTCTACATTCACATTATGTCTATGTCTAAGAATTTAATAATCTTCTACATTCACATTATGTCTATGTCTAAGAATTTAATAATCTTCTACATTCACATTATGTCTATGTCTAAGATTTTAATAATCTTCTACATTCACATTATGTCTATGTCTAAGATTTTAATAATCTTCTACATTCACTTGATGTCTATGTCTAAGGTTTTACTTAACCTTCTACATTCACATTATGTCTATGTCTAAGATTTTAATAATCTTCTACATTCACTTAATGTCTATGTCTAAGATTTTAATAATCTTCTACATTTACTTAATGTCTATGTCTAAGAATTTAATAATCTTCTACATTCACATTATGTCTATGTCTAAGAATTTAATAATCTTCTACATTCACATTAATGTCTATGTCTAAGATTTTAATAATCTTCTACATTCACATATGTCTATGTCTAAGATTTTAATAATCTTCTACATTCACTTAATGTCTATGTCTAAGGTTTTTTTTTTTTTTTTTTTTTTTTTTTTTTTTTTTTTTTTTTTTTTTTTTTTTTTTTTTTTTTTTTTTTTTTTTTTTTTTTTTTTTTTTTTTTTTTTTTTTTTTTTTTTTTTTTTTTTTTTTTTTTTTTTTTTTTTTTTTTTTTTTTTTTTTTTTTTTTTTTTTTTTTTTTTTTTTTTTTTTTTTTTTTTTTTTTTTTTTTTTTTTTTTTTTTTTTTTTTTTTTTTTTTTTTTTTTTTTTTTTTTTTTTTTTTTTTTTTTTTTTTTTTTTTTTTTTTTTTTTTTTTTTTTTTTTTTTTTTTTTTTTTTTTTTTTTTTTTTTTTTTTTTTTTTTTTTTTTTTTTTTTTTTTTTTTTTTTTTTTTTTTTTTTTTTTTTTTTTTTTTTTTTTTTTTTTTTTTTTTTTTTTTTTTTTTTTTTTTTTTTTTTTTTTTTTTTTTTTTTTTTTTTTTTTTTTTTTTTTTTTTTTTTTTTTTTTTTTTTTTTTTTTTTTTTTTTTTTTTTTTTTTTTTTTTTTTTTTTTTTTTTTTTTTTTTTTTTTTTTTTTTTTTTTTTTTTTTTTTTTTTTTTTTTTTTTTTTTTTTTTTTTTTTTTTTTTTTTTTTTTTTTTTTTTTTTTTTTTTTTTTTTTTTTTTTTTTTTTTTTTTTTTTTTTTTTTTTTTTTTTTTTTTTTTTTTTTTTTTTTTTTTTTTTTTTTTTTTTTTTTTTTTTTTTTTTTTTTTTTTTTTTTTTTTTTTTTTTTTTTTTTTTTTTTTTTTTTTTTTTTTTTTTTTTTTTTTTTTTTTTTTTTTTTTTTTTTTTTTTTTTTTTTTTTTTTTTTTTTTTTTTTTTTTTTTTTTTTTTTTTTTTTTTTTTTTTTTTTTTTTTTTTTTTTTTTTTTTTTTTTTTTTTTTTTTTTTTTTTTTTTTTTTTTTTTTTTTTTTTTTTTTTTTTTTTTTTTTTTTTTTTTTTTTTTTTTTTTTTTTTTTTTTTTTTTTTTTTTTTTTTTTTTTTTTTTTTTTTTTTTTTTTTTTTTTTTTTTTTTTTTTTTTTTTTTTTTTTTTTTTTTTTTTTTTTTTTTTTTTTTTTTTTTTTTTTTTTTTTTTTTTTTTTTTTTTTTTTTTTTTTTTTTTTTTTTTTTTTTTTTTTTTTTTTTTTTTTTTTTTTTTTTTTTTTTTTTTTTTTTTTTTTTTTTTTTTTTTTTTTTTTTTTTTTTTTTTTTTTTTTTTTTTTTGGTCTTATTATTCTATGGATACTTATCTAAGGTCTTCCAACAAAATATCCTTCATTATGCAAACTTATATAGATTCCGTTTCCAAAGTCACTTGTCTTTAACTCTGTAAAAACATCTAACTGAAACCTAATCTCTTATATTTTTGCAAACGAAATATGATAATGCAAAATCCTAAAACCATATGAAATACTCTTATGATTGCCTCATCAAACTAGTATTCATCTTGGTTAAACAATTATAAATACTCCTATGATAGTCACATCAAACTAGTATTTATCTTTGTTACGGATATATTTGCATGATCCATATCTTGCTTCCATGGTGAGATCTTGCTCGACAACTTACAAAAACGAATATTTGTCCGCTGTCCTGCACATCTCAACACACACATCAAATCTTCTCAAAGTAATAACATACAATCTGAAGAAATGAATAAAATAGCAAGATAAAATGAATATACTTAGCAATCTATTATTAACCTATGTCACTTTAAGGTCAAATAATTCACTGCAAGCACTTTCAAATTATGCACATAGTTTATCAAAATTATTTAGAAACTCTGTTCCAAATCTTTTTGATTAAAAAATCTTTCAAAGATCAAATTCAAAACTATGAACAACTCTGTGTCCATTCTAATGAAAATCTTCTTTCTAAGATATAAAATGATTCTTTTAAAGATAAAATTCAAAACTATGAACAACTCTGTGTTCATTCTAATGAAAATCTTCTTTCTAAGATATAAAATGATTCTTTTAAAGATAAAATTCAAAACTATGAACAACTCTGTGTCCATTCTAATGAAAATCTTCTTTCTAAGATATAAAATGATTCTTTTAAAGATAAAATTCAAAACTATGAACAACTCTGTGTCCATTCTAATGAAAATCTTCTTTCTAAGATATAAAATGATTCTTTTAAAGATAAAATTCAAAACTATGAACAACTCTGTGTCCATTCTAATGAAAATCTTCTTTCTAAGATATAAAATGATTCTTTTAAAGATAAAATTCAAAACTATGAACAACTCTGTGTCCATTCTAATGAAAATCTTCTTTCTAAGATATAAAATGATTCTTTTAAAGATAAAATTCAAAACTATGAACAACTCTGTGTCCATTCTAATGAAAATCTTCTTTCTAAGATATAAAATGATTCTTTTAAAGATAAAATTCAAAACTATGAACAACTCTGTGTCCATTCTAATGAAAATCTTCTTTCTAAGATATAAAATGATTCTTTTAAAGATAAAATTCAAAACTATGAACAACTCTGTGTCCATTCTAATGAAAATCTTCTTTCTAAGATATAAAATGATTCTTTTAAAGATAAAATTCAAAACTATGAACAACTCTGTGTCCATTCTAATGAAAATCTTCTTTCTAAGATATAAAATGATTCTTTTAAAGATAAAATTCAAAACTATGAACAACTCTGTGTCCATTCTAATGAAAATCTTCTTTCTAAGATATAAAATGATTCTTTTAAAGATAAAATTCAAAACTATGAACAACTCTGTGTCCATTCTAATGAAAATCTTCTTTCTAAGATATAAAATGATTCTTTTAAAGATAAAATTCAAAACTATGAACAACTCTGTGTCCATTCTAATGAAAATCTTCTTTCTAAGATATAAAATGATTCTTTTAAAGATAAAATTCAAAACTATGAACAACTCTGTGTCCATTCTAATGAAAATCTTCTTTCTAAGATATAAAATGATTCTTTTAAAGATAAAATTCAAAACTATGAACAACTCTGTGTCCATTCTAATGAAAATCTTCTTTCTAAGATATAAAATGATTCTTTTAAAGATAAAATTCAAAACTATGAACAACTCTGTGTCCATTCTAATGAAAATCTTCTTTCTAAGATATAAAATGATTCTTTTAAAGATAAAATTCAAAACTATGA
This sequence comes from Erigeron breviscapus, assembly GCA_034093135.1. NCBI lineage: Eukaryota > Viridiplantae > Streptophyta > Magnoliopsida > Asterales > Asteraceae > Erigeron > Erigeron breviscapus. The sequence continues at coordinate 63,789,518 of CM067169.1, forward strand.
ACAACTCTGTGTCCATTCTAATGAAAATCTTCTTTCTAAGATATAAAATGATTCTTTTAAAGATAAAATTCAAAACTATGAACAACTCTGTGTCCATTCTAATGAAAATCTTCTTTCTAAGATATAAAATGATTCTTTTAAAGATAAAATTCAAAACTATGAACAACTCTGTGTCCATTCTAATGAAAATCTTCTTTCTAAGATATAAAATGATTCTTTTAAAGATAAAATTCAAAACTATGAACAACTCTGTGTCCATTCTAATGAAAATCTTCTTTCTAAGATATAAAATGATTCTTTTAAAGATAAAATTCAAAACTATGAACAACTCTGTGTCCATTCTAATGAAAATCTTCTTTCTAAGATATAAAATGATTCTTTTAAAGATAAAATTCAAAACTATGAACAACTCTGTGTCCATTCTAATGAAAATCTTCTTTCTAAGATATAAAATGATTCTTTTAAAGATAAAATTCAAAACTATGAACAACTCTGTGTCCATTCTAATGAAAATCTTCTTTCTAAGATATAAAATGATTCTTTTAAAGCTAAAGTATCGTCACGTCTAATCGTCTTGATGCAGTGACCTTACTCCTTTTATTATTTTCTTTTTCTTTTCTGATTTTTCTCATTTTTATTTTGTTTTTCTGACACTATATGACACACATACATTACGACACAAACACTGATTCATTTTACAAAGTTCCTTTTGAGAGACACTGTCACTATAGATTTCTCATTCCAATCAATTGGACTAACAACTCGAAGCGAGTTCGGTCGAAAGCCTTAGTGAACAGATCAGCTAAATTAAAGTCACTCGGCACTTTTTCTAGGACTATTAGTTTCTTTTCAGCACAATCACGAATAAAATGAAACCTTATGTCTATGTGCTTAGTCCTACTGTGCTTAACAAGATTATTGGTAATGGATAAAGTGGATTTACAAACTGTCTTTATGAGAGTACAAAGGAAAACCTAACCGTGATAGCCCGAGCCGGTGAATGAGTATTCACTTGCTGTTATGTAATCCAATCTCTCCCCTAAGACAAACATCCACTGATGTCTACTTCCTCAAGAACACCAATTTCTTCATCTCTGTGATTAAACTAGTGCACTTCTGGAACTGACATATAACAAAACCAATAACAAAGGATCCTTTAACAGAAGTAAACTTCGTTAATAATCCCTTGTCCTCCATAATGTGCCTTGAACATACACTATCGATGAACCATAACCCTTTAGTTCTCCTTAGTGGATCCTTATATTCAACAACCTCAAGATGTGCCTGAAAGCTCGTCTCAGCTTCGGCGACATCTTCGTTCTCAGCTCTTACTGGTTCTGATGATTCAGGTTCCTCTTCTACCCTCTGATGAACACTACCATGAACATTGGCACAAACCATAGGATCAAATGAATTATCAGCAAGATCATTCATTTCTTCATCAAGGTCTTGAATTTCTGCCATGAATGCATGATTCTGATCATCGGTACTAGTTGAACCCCAATTATAAGTACCATCAGATTGAACAACTAAAGCTCTCGAGTTGTTCCGTATCTCCTGAGCTTCAGTTCCCAGTATTAGCATATTGATGTCCTGAATTCTGACTCACTATAGAACCACTCTGATTGAAGTTCTGACGGCCTGTAGCTGAATTGTTATCCCGTCTTGGTCTCTGACACTTTCTTGCAAAATGTCCAAAACTATCACAGTTAAAACACTTCACTTTGGCTTTATAAAACCCTACTTTGCCATCCATAATCTTCCTTCCGGGTCTATCTGTGAAACGCTGAACTCTCAAGGTTAGCATAGCTAATTGCCAGTTCAGATCCATTTCTTCCAAATTATCAGGATCAACTTGCTTGTAATCCTCCATAACCAAATCAGGATCAGTTAGTTTTCCTCCAATTAACTTCTCATGAGCAGACACAAAGGAAGTAAACATGCCCAAATGTCCCTCAGCAGATCTTATGCTCATCGGCATCCCTGTGTAACCCGAGCTTGGAGAACTACTACCCTGAACCCCATTTTGCACAACCATGGCTAATTTCGGAGAAATTACATACATCAAGTTGCTGTCAGAATCCATTGACATGTTCATCTTGTTATTCTCTCCACTGTAGAAGACAGTAATCCTTCCACTTGGAGATTTTCCAGAAGCAATACTAGGCTTTACAACTTTGGGCGGTGAATTGGCCTTTCCGGTTTCATGATCCATCAGAATTAATTGATTCAGCAAAGCTTGATAGTTTGCGGGTAACTGAGACGTCATTTTCTTCGAGCTAGTAAAGTTCACGAACTGTTCAAAAATAAACGAGGTCGTAAAAGTTTACGAGGTCGCAAAGAAAAACGAGGTCGCAAAGAAAAACGAGGTCGCAATTAGTTACTCGAGGTCGTAATTGAACTGGTGAGGTCTTAAAGAGCTCACGAGGTCGCAAACGAAATACGAGGTCGTAATTGAACTGGCGAGGTCGTAATTAGCTACCCAGGTCGTAAATAGAGCTGGATGAGGTAATACGAGCCCGCGGGGTCGCAAACGATGCTGAAACCTTTAATACTCTTGAATTCGAAACCCTAATACCCAAAACACCTTCGACTGCTGTAATTGTCAGACTACTACTCTCTCCTTTCTGCAAATCTGATGAGATCTTCTTATGCCAAGATAGGGTATAGAAGGTACTCCTGATTTCCCTCCAAATTTTTGCCGCCAAAATATGTTCTCATGAAACTTTGAATTCCATGTAAACTTTGGATAACATGATCATAAGAAAAATTTGATGATTCCTAAAATTTTTCGCCAAATCCGCGTCGACAACGGATGAAAATTGACCTAAAATTTTTCGAACGCTACCAAACTTCAAATCTTCATGTTTCATCCCATTCTAAGACCCTGGGCAAAAATTAATTTTCCCGCCAAAAGACTTTTTTTTTTTTACAACAACATACATAAGAGTCTTTAACAATAACAACATAAGAGTCTTCTCTCGGGAACTTACCCTATGTTTCTTCAGATAACCTTTTTCAACTCTGTGATTAAAGTCTTCTGATTAAACAACTTGAAATGCATAAGAACTCCTCTTTAGTGTGTGGACTAGAACTGCTGCTGCTTGTATATGCGAGGTCGCAATTTCAGAGCAATTGCGAGGTCGCAATTAGCAATTGCGAGGTCGCAACTTACTTGTTCTTTACGAGGTCGCAATTTAAGAACCAATTGCGAGGTCGTAATTCTACCAGGTAGCAAAACTTCCTGATCAGCATCTTATTCGAACGACAGCATCTCTTCTTTTCCAGAAACCCTAATTCGTCCCCAACCTGAAAAGCCACGAATCTGGGTCTGCCTCAACATGAAAAACTAATCAGATCTTGTTTTCATCGTTACAAGGCTTTAACACTATAAAGCGTGTAAGGAGGAAAACACAATCTGATATAGTTTCACACGATCAGATCTCAAAAATAAAGATTTCGGTCGTAAACTCCATGAAAAAATCACGGCTAGACGACCCTAAACGATATTGTCTATCACCAACAAGCTATAACCTTCCGTATTTAAACCAAGAGGCTCTGATACCAATTGTAAGTCCCCTGGTACGGATCGTCAATAGCTTGATCCAGTTATCTTGAGGTGCGGAATCCCTCACAATAACTTGGTGATCAACAAAAAGCCCCTAGATCATCTGCGGCCTCGCAGATCTTCTTCGGGCTAGCGGAACAGCCTTTGACGACGTAACCTGCACAAGAATGCTTGATATTTCGACAAATGTTCAACCCTAAACTCTGTTAGGGTTCGATTTATATAGGTAACACCCGACATGGGCTTCAGCACATCGACCTCGTAAACCCAGCCCAACCCGTCACTAATGCGAGGTCGCATTCTGTGATTGGCCTCGTATTTTTCCCTGCAAATACGGGGTCGTATTACCTATATGACTAACCTCATATTTAACCCTGTAAATACGGGGTCGCATTTCATCTGTATGAATTGCGAGCTCGCAATTCATACTTAGCAGATTTACTATACATTCAATACTTAAACTTAATCTAGTATTCTATGCATAATACTAAGTTCATTAATGACAATCACATTACAAAGACATATAACAATATAAGCCCAAACAATCTAGACTGCTATTGACATAGACGTGCACTTACAAAAAACATTGGGGATGACTATTTGTAACAACCCTCAATTTCCGACTAGGACAATTTACTTAGACTTATCTAGGTATCTATCCCTAGAGATTTATTAAGAGAATTGACCTTCTAGACATTTAAGGCATAGTGATAATTGCCCTCTAGTTCAATGAAATACCATAGATGACTAGCTATCTTAGATTTGCCATAAACAATAAATATAATCATTCAAGACAATCTCAAGCTATAAATTAGTTCTAATTGAACTTGATGAAATGTCAATGAACCAAAAACTTCATTTCAAGAAGTCAAGTTATATAAATAATAATGTAAGACTCACAACTTGTGACAAAGTCAATAAATCTTACAAAATGTCCAACAATTTAATTAATCATGCCAATTAAAGTATATATGGTCATGAAAATAAAATGACTATCTCAAAAATATATTGATAAACCAATATGCACATAAAAGTGCTTGAATAATAATAAGTATATATATGTCCAATATAAATACAAGTTTATGACAAGAGTTAAGAAACAAATTAAAAACACAAAAATATATATACACATATACATATATACGGCCCTCATATATATATAGATACATATTTTTGTTGTCTTGAAATTTGCTAATAATAAGTGATTTAAAGCCCCATGCATGAACTTATACCCTTAACACTTATACATACACTTAACTTATACATACAACACATATACATACACTTATATAAAACATCAAAAAATTCAAAATCCCTCCTATTTTCTTGATTAAAACCGGCCCCCCCATGCCCCAAAGCCCCTCACCCAATCAAAATTAAGCTAGCCTTACACTTCCAAGGCAATTAGGATGCCTTCACACTTAACCTCCTTACACACCCACAATCACTCCTACACTTCCCAACACACACACATAACTCTCTCTTCTCTCCAAAAACACTTTTCTCCTTCTTTTTCCTTGCAAATTTTCGGATCTAAAAAGGCAAGAAAAGCAAGACAAAAATCATATTTAATCTATAATAATAATAAGGGTTTTTAAAGGATTAAGTAAGGATTAATTCAAGATAGGTTTAAGGGTTGTTTTGAGCAAGGAATAAGGGTTATTTTGAGCATAAGGACCACGAAATTTTCTGCATAAAATCATCTCCAAAACCGAGCTCATCAAGGGTATAAATCTTCATCTCTTTATTAGATTAATCTTGTTTTTGTTTATATTCAAAGATCTTTATCAAAAGTTCATGTTTTCTTCTTATTTTCTTTGAAAAACACACTTAATGAGGGCAAGTTGATAGAATCTTCTTCCTCATGCTCATGCATGTCGAGATCTAGAAGAAAGATTCAAGGATTCAACAAGTTTAAGACCTAAAAGTGTTGTTATATATTAATAGCTTGTAAAGTGACTTTTTGTATGAAAGATGAATACATTTTTACATATTTTGAAGCATATATTTCTGGGATTTTTGATAAAAAGAAAGCTTTTGTGTTGATAGATGATAGAACAATAAGGATTTGTATTGAAAATGATGAGATGGATGCATGCATGTTAGATCTAAGAAGGTTGAATCTTGTTGTTGGATTATGAGATGGATATGGACTTGTTTTAAGTGAAAAATATGTTAATATTAAGCATAATATTCTGGATTTTATAAACATATTGCAAGAAATATGGATTTCATATGAATCAAGGCAAAACTATGCACAAAATCACTAACCGAAAATCACAAGAACACAATATACATTCATCACTTTCATCAAATGATTTGTCCATGAGGATATTAATAAAATCTGTGGAAAACACTAATAAAATGTTAAAGGATGAATTAAGATGGATAAAAAGTATTGGGGTTACCAAAATAAGTGGTTGAATAAATTAAAATTAAGCAAACATGCTTTTATGTTACCAAGAAAGTTCACAGAATCTGTATTTGAACTTGGATCGTGTAAAAGTGGTTTACACTGGACGATCTGGGTGTTAGCCATAAAAGAGAAAATATAGATACGTGAGTCTAGTTTCACCACCAACTGGAATCACCCAAAAATAATGAACCAAACAAAAGATATGATTTTCTACTAAAACTGGTCAAAACTGCATTTTTGTCTGAATATTTTATCAACTTTAACAATTTTTATCTCCTAATACATAAGGTTCCAGGAGGCCATACTTGGTGGAAAGTAAGTCCAATGTGTCCTAAACTTAAAATAAAATCATGGAATTTTTATTAAGAGCAAAACCCAAAGAACTTTATAAAACTTTCGAGTATGCAAAACAGTGACTGTTTTGACCACTTCCATTTATAAAAATATTTAGAGGTAGCAAACATTCTTTATAAATTAAGCCAAAAATTACAAAATAAGTGGACACATATAGGTTATTGTATAAAAATCAGGAGGGTCCAAATAATTCGGTTTAACCCCAAAACAGTAGCCAACATTTCATAAAAATGTGAAGTAAAAACAGAAAATTCTGAAGTAAACCAATAATTTGTGTAATGGGCTAAAAGATACACTAAGGACCATAATGGGCTAACCCGGCCCAAATAATAAACCCATTGAGCCATAAATCAGTAGGCCCACTTGGCCCAATAAACCATGTAGCCCAATAACCAATATAACCCATTAAGCACATAACCCAAATAAGGTTAAACCCAATAACTAAATTAAGCCCAAGTCACTTAAAAGCCCATAACACTTAGGCCCAATTGGTGATGACCCACAACACATAAACGAACTTCATAAACCGGAGTGATCGTGAGGTTTTCGAGAAATATGTGAAATAAAAGTTAAGTGTAATTAAGTGACGTGAAACATAATTGAGTGGATAAACAAAATAACTAAGTCGATTGAAGCTTAAAATGATGCTACAAAAGATAAGTTACACCAAAATTGGTTACACATCAAAAATGAATAAGGAAAACATAACTTAATATGGCATTCCCATATGATTACCTAAGATGCCAAACGAAACCACAAATGAAGGCAAGTTACCGAAATTCTAACAACTTATAACTACATGTATAATGAAAGTGACATTTTACACCATCAATCTTTACAACCAAAAAGATGTGAATACTAGCAATACACTTGGATCCCATAATTGATGACAACATGATGAAAGTGGCATTTCTAAGTGATGACTTAAGATAGGAACTTACGTATATTAGTCCTATTTTAGGGATAGTCTTGGCTTTGAAATGTGATTGAGGAACGTGACGGATATATGATGAAGGAAGTGATTGATGAGAAGTACCCATTTTGGATAAGTGAATATAATATGCGGTATATCAAGGTGAGTCATAGCCCCCTTTCAAACTCTTTTATGTGTTTTACTTTCGGGGTGAAAAGCATGATAAATAAAATTGTTTTCTTTTATGAAATGATGCTTTGAAAGAATGATTATGATATGGGAATTACTGTATGTTCAACATGTTATATATTATATGATGAGCTTGAGTACTGTCAAACTGTTTCACCTCGGTACACTACTATTAACTCTTCGAGAGGCCTGTAGTATGAGAGTTGCGCAACTAGGACTTGTCCCCTCACCCAACGAGTAACGGTGGGATGTTTGGTTGCCTTTGTGACGACCTTCATTCCCAGTCCGACCACGCGGTGCTCTAGCTACTATATCAGTGGTCATGCCACGCCACCTTCTATTATTGGTCGTCTCCATGGCACGACCCCCTTTATTATTATTATTGCACATGATTGACGGCATGTGCTTCTTATTATCTTGGACATGACCGGTCTTAGTAGTGGCTCAAGCACAAACTCATCGAATTATGCCTTTGGCTAAATATTATTGATTATTATTTGTGGTTGGATATTATGGATTGAACATACGGTTTGGGTATTGGACCTTATACGGAATCTTGAAAGTTGTTGAAATTGGCGATATTGAAATATTGATGACCGAATGGTTTTGGTATGATGAATGATTAATCGATTGATATATTATTTTTCTCTCACTATTTTGAAATTGACAAATGAGAACTTTATAATTTACCATGGACTCTCAACTCTTTGAAATGACGTTATGGTATTTTGAAAACTTGATGGTTTGATATGGGAATTTTGTCGGTCATGCGGTTTGGGTGAATTGATATGAAATAATATATTTTCTAAGTTTGTTCTGAAATGGATATGTAACGAGATTTACTTGCAAACCTATGCACTCACCAACTACGTTTTCGTAGTTGACACTTTTTCTTTATGCTTTTCAGGATTTAGCATTAGCTTTGAAGAATTGTATGCATCATGATTGTTTGCATTGCACTTTGGAGTCAAAGATCAAACCTTGTGATGGGCAATGGAATCCGCCCTGATCATTGTAGAATATCGTTTCATGTATTTGTTAATTGTCTCGTGGACTTAATATCCAAGTGCGGTGGACGCATTGTACTTGGGGATTGGTTCACATGCTTGTGCATTTGTAAAATTCTTTTATCAAATAAAGCTATGGTGAATGTTATTTATAATCCTTTGTTTTGAATACTCGACTTTCTGTACATCTCATTGTTCCGCCTTAGTTGGGGTGTTACAGTTTTTTCCAATATTCGAGATGTTTTAACACATTAATTATTGATTAGTTTTTGTTTAATATGATGTTTATATAGACTTTGAAGAATGAGTATGGGATTGTGATTATTGTTATTTGTATAATTGTATCATGTTTTAATTACCAATACATGAATATATATTATCTATCTTTATATATATACTAAAAGACAACCGACCTAATAACTTATTAACCAATCACAACTCTCTATTCGATCAAATTGACTTTTGCTGATGTCATCATTTAATTTTTAACATAAATTTAGTTAATATAATAAAATTGATATGAAAAATAAAAAGTCTAATATAAGTGGACCATATATATGATATGGATAAATAGAATAATCATTTAACATAAATTAGTCTTTAATCTTAATATATACTAAAAGGCAAGTGACCTAACCTCAATTGACCAATCACAACTCTCAATTTCTCTTAATTAGTTAAATCAACACATGTCTAAATTAATTTACACTTTTTGGTTTTTCATCGTCAATTTACACTTTTAACCCAACTTAAAAATAATTAATATTTTATTGCATAATGTCTATCTAATAACAAAATATAGCTAAAAGTTAGGGAGGTTACATATTTATATCAATATTTTATTTTATATTATTAACTGTAATCAAATTATTTGTAATCAGACTAAGGATAATCATTGTTGTTATTAGTAATTAAAATCAAATTATATTTAAGATACATATTCTTCTTATATAAACTGAAACCTACAAATAAAATCACAACAGACAAAATTATTGAAAACCTCACGAACTAGCTGCTACTTTTATTGTTCTTAACAATCATGGCTAACGAAAATAAAATTACTTTTTTGCAAGATATCAATGAGAACTCGATCAATTATGTAATCAAAGTTAAGATATTGCTTTTCTGGAAGAGTTTGTATAAAATAAACTCTGCTACACCATCAAATCTTGATATGATTTATCATTCAGTATTTACATTTAAATATCTCAATTCCTTTTTAAGTATATTTTTACATTTAACGTATAAGTATTTTTTTTGTTTCATATACTAATTTTATATTAATAATGTTGTAAAACCCGTGTATATGACACGGGTCTAACATCTAGTTAATATAATATAGTAGAAATCCAATCCCTTTAGAAAACTACAGCCTTTACTTTTCGTTTTTTCATTTGATATTATTTTCAATTGATTATTATTTATCTATGGTTTTGAATATCATATAAAATTTATCATAAGATTTTTAATATAATTAAATAACATAATTTTTTAGTGAAGGTGCGTTATCTCTTCATAAAACATAATCTTAATGCTAATAGGTTGGTGACCCATTGGTAAGGTCTTTGACCTTGAGGAAATCCACCATGGTTCGAATCTCACTTCCTACATTTGTAGGAATGGATTATTGGGGATTTTCGAGAGTCTGGGTTTCATCCCAGCATACGTGGTTCGAGCTCCGCATACTGCCCAATTGGATGTCACTATGGTGTCTCGAATGCTAACTACTAACTCGCTGTTAAAAAATTAAAAAAAAACATAATCTTAATAATTATTATAGTCTATATTTTCAATTCTACCAATTTTTAAATTTTTAATATATAAAGTAATTTATTTATATATATTAAGATAAAAGACAGCTGACCTAACCATTTATTAACCAATTACAACTCTCAAATTCTCAAAATTAAAAATTGATGATGTAATTATTAATCTAACTATAATACACTATTAAAAATTAAAATTCTTAATAATCATTATCCAAATACTATTTATATTAGTATTTGTATAAAAAGTTTAATAATTTATATTTTTCTGTTTTTTATTAATAACTTACACTTTTTACCCTCCACTAACTAATTATCTTAATCTTATCTTATCTTTTAATATACTAAAAAACAGTTGCTCTAATAAATTATCGACCAATCATAGCTCTCAATTTTCTCAGGTGAACTTTTATTTTCAATTTCAACTTTAATTTACATTTTTTTGCTTTCCATCACAAATTTATGCTTTTACCAATAATTTTAATATAATAAATAAATAATAATAGCTAATATATATCTAAAAAATCTTTTATTATATAAAGCACAGTTGCTCTAATAACTTATCGACCAATCACAACTCTTGATTTCTTAAATTTGACTTTTGTTTCAATTTTGACTTTAATTTACACTTTTTAGTTTTTCATCGCAATTTACACTTTTTACCCAATAATTTTAATATAATAAATAAATAATAATAGCTAATATAAATCCAATAGAATAATAGCTAATATTTATCCAATAGAATAATAACTAATATATATTCAATAGTATGTTCTATCATATAAAAATATAATTAATTAATTAAAAATAAATAAAATTTAATGTAAATATATTAAGATTTTAAGAGTAATTGTACTTTTATTTTTTATTGAAGTGTTTTTTAGTAATTGTCATGACGCATATAAGAAAAATAAAGCATGTAAAAATATAATTCATTATAGGAAAAACATATAACATTGTCATATTCTAATTGAAATATTTAAGATATCTTTCATCTAAAGATAAGATATTATTTCTAATAGTGTAAAATAAGAATGTAATACACCATGTGTAACAATAAAACAAATAAAATGATAGTGACCTATTATGATTTTTTAATGTTCAAATATCGCTAAGTATGTCACAATTTACAACTTTGATGGACATATTATATTTTGTAATATTCAAATATCATTAATTATGTCATAGTAAATAACTTCGATAAACATATTTAAAAAAAATATTTCAGTATAAAATTCAAAGTTTATATATGGATCAATTTTTATTAATAAAAATAGTAAACTAAATTTGAAACTATGATAAACTAACATCTAATATTAATAAGTCATAAACTCTCGTGTATTGGACACGGGCCTAAAATCTAGTAATAGCTAATATATATCAAATATAATAATAGCTAATATATATCAATATAATAATAGCTAATATATATCAAATATAATAATAGCTAATATATATCAAATCTAGTAATAGCTAATATATATCAAATATAATAATAGCTAATATATATCCCACAATCTACAACTTTGATTTTTTAATATTCAAATATTGCTAAGTATGTCACAATGTACAACTTTGATGGACATATTAAAATTTTATAATATTCAAATATCATTAATTATGTCATAGTAAATAACTTCGATAAACATATTTAAAAAAAATATTTCAGTATAAAATTCAAAGTTTATATATGGATCAATTTTTATTAATAAAAATAGTAAACTAAATTTGAAACTATGATAAACTAACATCTAATATTAATAAGTCATAAACTCTCGTGTATTGGACACGGACCTAAAATCTAGTACTCCCTTATAAAGCAAATCAATTTTTTTCCATCTTTTAACTTTCAGCCTTTGAAACACCTAAAGTACCCTTATCAACTAATTTAAATATCTCCACCTAATATACCTATAATACCTTTAATGAAATTAATTACTTTTACACTACCTCCATTATATCAAATACTTTTACATTAATAAACACATCCTTAGGTCATCGCCACCGGCACTACCCGTCGTCACCGCCGCCATTACTTACCCCTACCGCCACATTGCGCGGGTAACGTTTTAGTTTATTAGAGTTTAAAACACGATCTCTGTACACATTTGCTCTTCAAATCTCCTAAAAATGTGAATTAAAACAAGATAGAGTCAAAAACGCCAAAAAAGAATTTGTCATTACATCCAAACTAAAAAAATGGCTTTTTTATGATCACAAGATACATTGGAATCACATCCTCCACTCATAACCTATCCCCAACACTCCAAAACAGATTCCATACTTTCCATTCCATTTTTCTTTTTCTACTTTGGAATCATGATTTCCAAGTCTTTGAGCTGCCATCTCAATCCTCATCCCCATCACCATTATGTATTCTCAAACCCCAAATCCATTCCCCTTTCCATTTCCCTTTCCAATGCATTCAATACAATTCCATCCACCTTAACTACTATCAAACCACTTATTTCTACCAACAAGAAACCCCTCCTTTTCACACCCATGGCATCCATTCAACCCAATTCCATTCCAGAGTTTAAAGACTTCCAACCCGACCCGACTCTCATCAACGATGATCTAGCTCCCACCAAGGCAAGTGAGCGAACATTTTCCGGATGGGAAATGGCTAGTTTATGGGTTGGTTTAGTTGTGGGTGTGCCCACTTATTACCTCGCTGGCAGCCTTGTTGATTTAGGAATGGCTTGGTGGCAAGGAATATTAACGGTGGTTACAGCGAATGTAATCACAGTTATTGCCTTGGGATTAACGGGTCATCCAGGGACCCGTTATGGGATTCCGTTTCCGGTCTTAGCAAGATCGGCTTTCGGAATCCGAGGTGCACATATCCCAACTTTACTTAGAGGATTAGTAGCATGTGGATGGTATGGTATTGAGACATGGATTGGTGGAGAAGCAATTTTTTTACTATTACCTAATTCCATTAAAAACTCATCAATTGCTAATTCCATTCCATGGCTTGGAACATCACCAATTGAGTTTGGTTGTTTTATTCTCTTTTGGGTTGCACAACTTATTGTTGTGATTAAAGGAATGGATGGAATTAGACAACTTGAAAAATACTCTGCCCCAATTTTAATCATTCTTACCTCATGTTTACTCATTTGGGCTTATATTAATGCAGGCGGATTCGGCCCAATTCTATCAATGTCTTCACGACTCTCAGGACCCGAATTCTGGTCTCTATTTTTTCCCTCATTAACCGCGAATGTAAGCTTTTGGGCCACATTAGCACTAAACATCCCGGATTTCACACGTTATGCAAAAACCCAAAAAGACCAAATCATCGGTCAAGCTGGGCTACCAATTCTCATGGGTGCATTCACATTTGTAGGTTTAGCTGTGACTGCATCAACCCAAGTCATATTTGGGCGAGTAATCTCGAACCCAATTACATTATTAGGAGAAATTGGAGGGCTAGGAACCATGATCCTTTCTATTTTTGGAATCACACTTGCAACTATCACAACAAATATTGCAGCTAATGTAGTAGCTCCTGCAAATGCACTAGTAAACTTAAGTCCCTCAATATTTACTTTTCGAAAAGGCGCATTTTTAACTGCATTGCTTGGAATTGCATTCCAGCCATGGAGACTACTAAAATCAAGTGAAAGCTTTGTGTACACTTGGCTTGTTGGGTATTCCGCATTAATGGGCCCCATAACGGGGATTATCTTAGCTGATTATTATCTCGTTAAGCATCGAAATCTTGATGTTAATGATTTGTATACATTGAATCCTGTTGGGAATTACTTTTATTGTAATGGATACAATTTAGGAGCAATTGGAGCTCTGGTGATTGGTATTCTGCCTGTGATTCCGGGATTCTTGCAAAAGATTGGAATCTTGGATTCAATTCCGGATTTTTTAGTGATGATCTACAACAATGCATGGTTCTTTGGGCTTTTTTCATCCGGGATTATTTATTGGATTTTTTCAGGTTTGAAAAGAACAAACCAAGTGCCTTCACAGCCATCTGACCCCTTCTTGCCAAAAAATGCAGTATAAAGTTTTATTTTGTTTTATATCAGTTTTGATTTGTTTTTTTAAATTTATTATTGTAAATTAAGTTAGAAACACATATATGCTTTCGTAAGGTAAATCTATAATTTGATATAAAATGTTCTTGGTATTTCTGTAGATTTTCTTTTTATAATACATTTATACAAATTTATGTTTTACCTCATGTAGTTATTTTACACAAATACTCATACAAACTCTTATTTAAGTGCCAGGCACTAATAACACTCATCATTTCGAATCAAGCATGGTATAATCTATATCTATATCTATATCTATATCTAAAGTTGGATCAAAGATGCTTTGTAAGTGCTTAATTTATGATCTTATTGAATGCTATTAAAGATATTTAATTTGAGATTATAGGTTTCTATATTGGATTGTAATATATGTATGCGAATAAGCTAATTAAAAAGCAATTATATATTATCATCCACAATAAATAATATCTTTGTGTATATGTAGCTTTATGTAAATGCATAGTGTGTTGTTGTAGGCCGAATTAAGTATGTACAATTATGTAGTCATAAATGTCTTATATTGTATTATATTGTATGTCAATGAGCTAATTAGAAATGCATTATTGTCATCCATCGTACATAATAGTTTTGTGTATAGATGTATATATATTGTGTTGTTATAATAACCAATTATTCATGTACTAACCAGTTGTGTAATATATTGCATGGGTATTGTTATCATTAACATGGTTAGATGGGACATTATACGTATTATATATAGCATGGTTGATGTACCTATTATAAATCGACATTTTAGAGAGAATTTGGGAGAAAAATATTATAATTGTGAATTTCTGATTAAGTTAATTATGAGAAATACATTTACAAGTATATATAGTAAACGACAAAAGCAACTGCCTCTAACTAATTATCTACCAATCTATCTAACCGACTTGGTATATTTACACAAGCAGTCCCTCAACTATTTACAAGCTGCCACATTTCACTAAACTATTTTGTACAAGAATTTGGGTAGTATGTAGAAATCTTGTTGGCTTGGGATCTTTGAAGATATTGTGAACTTGATGATTTCCATTTTCTGTATGATCTTCTTGTGTGATATTATGCCCCCCACAAGTTGGCAGTGAGTAAGGATTGCACACAGCCAACTTGGATAAACAATTGAAGTGCAAATGTCTGGGCAGGGCCTTGGTGAGGAGATCTGCAACCTGGGCGTGAGATGGAACAAATTTGGGTTGCAATTCTCCCTGTTTGATCTTATCTCTGACAAAATGAAAGTCAATTTCTATATGCTTTGTTCTTGCATGCTGAACAGGGTTAGAAGCCAGGGAAATTGTAGAAGAATTATCACACATAATGATTGTTGGTGTGGAGACTGGGATCTGAAGTTCATTAAGTAGGCATTTGATCCATGAGATTTCACAAGAAGTGTCTGCCATGGCTCTGTATTCGGCTTCTGTTGAGGACCTGGAGACAACTGTTTGCTTCTTGGATTGCCAAGATATAAGACTTTTGCCTAAGAAAATGGTGAAGCCAGTAACTGATCTCCTAGAGTAATTGCAGCTGGCCCAATCACTATCACAATATGTGATTAGAGATTGGGATGGTGTGACAGAGAAAAATATCCCTTGACCAGGGCAGAGTTTGAGATATCTAAGAGTTCTTAGTAGAGCCTTCATATGAGGTGTCCTTGGTGAATGTGAAAATTTGCTTAAAGCCTGTGCTGCAAAGGTGATGTCAGGCCTTGTGATAGTGAGGTAGATGAGCTTGCCAACAAGTGTTCTGTATAAGCTTGGGTCTTGCAAGAGTTCACCCTGGTTTGGTTCCAGTTTGATACTGGGATCCAAGGGTGTAGAAGCAGGTTTAGAGTCCAAAACACCAGCTAAAGTAAGAAGTTCCAGGGTATATTTCCTTTGACAAAGTGAAAGACCATTGGTGTTTCTAAAAAATTCAATTCCCAAGTAGTAATGAAGTGGTCCAAGGTCTTTAATACTGAAAGCTTTATCAAGATGAGACTTAACATGAGAGATGTGGGAAGGGTCATTTCCTGCTAATATTATGTCATCAACATATACCAGGAGGACAGTGAACTTGTGTTGATTTGCATAAGTAAACAGTGAGGTGTCCATATAGCTTTGTTTGAAGCCAAGGGAGATGAGAGAGGTGGTAAGCTTTTCAAACCACTGTCTATTGGCCTGCTTGAGTCCATAAAGGGATTTGGTGAGTCTGCAAACAGAACCTGGGGGTTGGGGAGGGTATCCAGGGGGAATGGACATATACACTTCTTCAGGAAGATCTCCATGAAGGAAGGCATTGTTGACATCTAGTTGTTCAAGTGCCCACCCCTTTTGGACTGCTACAGCAAGAAGGGTTCTAACAGTTGTCATTTTGGCTACTGGAGCAAAGGTTTCTTTGTAGTCAATTCCTGCCTTTTGAGTAAATCCTTTTGCAACCAATCTTGCTTTGAACTTGTCAATTGTGCCATCTGCATTATATTTAACCCTATATACCCATTTGCAGCCTATGGGGGTTTTATTGGCAGGGAGTTGGGTAATATTCCAAGTACTATTCTGTTCTAGTGCCCTGAGTTCTTTATTCATTGCATCTACCCATCTAGAATCTTTAGAAGCCTGGATGTAACTGTTTGGTTCAGATGTGGTATTAAGATTGTTAATGAAGGTAAGAGTGGAGCCAGAGAGATTGGAGTAGTTTAGATAATTGGAGTGGTGGTATTTGGAGGAGACATTGTGAATGAGAGATTGAGGAAGATCATGTTGAAAACCAGTGAGTTTGGAAGATAATTGTTTGATTCTGGTGGATTGTCTTGTGGGGAGGGGTGGTGGAGGAGGAGGTTGTGGTTGAGTTTCAGGAGTAGTGTTGGTTGTGGATGGTGAAGAGATGATTGGAGAGTGATTGGTGGAAGTGGGAGGAGTGTGAATTGGACTTGTTGGGGGTGTATTGTTGGGAGGATTCTGTGTAGTTGATTCAGGAGTGGGGAGAGAAGAAGGAAAAGGAAAAGTTGGGATTGTATCTTGGAGTGTTTGGGGAGATTGAGAAGGAGGGATAGATTGGTGTTTGAAAGGGAAAATACCCTCATTAAAGGTGACATGTCTGCTGGTGTACACCTTTTGAGATGAAGGGTCAAGGAGAAGATAGCCTTTTTGATTGTGTGGGTAACCAATTAGGACTGTAGAGATTGCTCTGGGAGCAAATTTGTCACCTGTTTTGTGATATAAGAATGCTTGGCAGCCAATGATTTTCATGTGATCAATGGGTGGGGGTTGATTATAGAGGAGTTCATAAGGACTCTTGTGATTTAAAGTAGATGAGGGGAGTCTGTTTATTAAATGTGTGGCAGCAAGAATGCAATATCCCCAAAGATGTTTTGGAAAGTTGGATTGAAAGTGAATGGATCTGGCAACCTCAAGAAGGTGTCTGTGTTTTCTTTCAACTCTGCCATTTTGTTGTGGTGTGTAGGGGCAAGTTGTTTGATGAATAACCCCTTTGGAGTTGAAGAAGTTTTGAAGGGATTCATTGACAAATTCAGAACCATTGTCAGTTCTTATTGATTTTATTTTGGTTTTAAAATGAGTTTCAACATAGTTGTAAAAGGATTTAATGGTGGATATAGTATGGTGTTTGGATGGTAGAAAGTATGTCCAGGTGGCTCTGGAATGGTCATCCACAATAGTGAGAAAATATTTGCATTTGTTTATGGTGGGGTGGTGATATGGTCCCAGACATCAATGTGAATAAGATCAAAGATAGAACAAGCATGAGAAGTACTTTGGGGGAAGGGGAGTTGATGTTGTTTTGACAAAGGACATATTTCACATACAATTTGAGAATTACATTTATCAGAAATGGAAAGTTCCTTTATTTGTCTAATAACAGGAAAAGAACAATGGCCTAGTCTAGCATGCCAAAGATGAGCAGTGCTGGTGGCATTCAGAATGGTGGCTTTGGAATGAATGGTGGAATCCTTGTCTTGTGTTGAGAGGATATAGAGACCATTGAAGAGAATGCCATGAGCAATCTTCTTTTCATGGTCCTGAAAAATGCAGGAATCATGAGTGAATGTAATAGAAGTGTGGGGTGTTAGAAGCTTACTGATGGACAGGAGGTTGTAAGTGAATGAGGGCACATAGAGAACATTGTGAAGAGTGATGTGATCATTTATGGTGACAGATCCAATGATATCAACAAGAGTGTGAAAACCATTTGGCAGAGAAACTTTAATTGGTACTTTTAATTTGTGAATGTCATGCATGTTTGTGAGTGAGGTGCTTATGTGATCAGTGGCTCCACTGTCAGTTATCCAGGTATCTTTAGATTTAGATAGACAAGATGCAATTAATCTAAACCTAGGCACAGATTCAGTAGTAAAGGAATATATACCTGCAGAGGGAAGATCACTGGTAGTGGTAGACTGTTGCATCATGATCATGACCTGGTTTAGCTGGTTCTGGAGTTGATCAAATTTGGCATGCATTGCAGAGACTTCTGGTGACATCATAGGTGTTTGGTAGGGGGCTTCTTTAGAAGTAGAAGCACTGTCTTCAGTCTGCATCACCATATTGACAGATTTCCCTTTGTAGTTTTGGTAAGTTCTTGGTGGTGGAGGTTGATACTTGTTGTGCAAAGGATGACCAGCAGGATAACCAACTAGCTTGTAGCATTCATCCTTTGAGTGACCCTCTCTGTGACAGTAGGTGCAAGTGATCCCTTTCTTGAAGGTAGTCTTTCTGTCAATTGACAAGTTTGCTCTTGGCACATATGGTTTAGGTGAGTATGTGGTAGTGTTCAGAGCCATAGGTGTGATAGGTGAGGGTTTTGGGCCTTCCCTCTGTTTTTCTTCCTGTCTTAGCATGCTGTAGGCCTTGGCAACATTTGGTAGGGGTTGCATCATGAGGATTTGGCCTCTGATATTAGTGTAACTCTCATCTAAACCCATCAGAAATTGAACCAGCCTCTTCCTTTGCTCTCTCTTACCATGTTCCTTACCATTCTCACAAGAACAGGCACAGGTACAAAGATAGGGTGCCTCAAGAGCATCAAGCTCATCCCAAAACCCTTTCAGTTTGTGGTAGTAAACCTCAATGGATGTGTTATGTTGTGTGAGTTCATTTAGGTCATGATTTACTTGAAAGATCCTATGGCCATCTAATTGGGAATAGTGCTCATTGAGTTCTCTCCACAGGGCAAAGGCATTGCTAACATAGTTCAAGCTATTACTAATTTCATCAGAAACAGTGTTAAGGATCCAGGAAATCACCATATCATTTGCCCTTTCCCAAAGAGGTCTAAGTTCAGAGTTAGGTGCTGGCTCAGTATACTCACCATTCACTAATTTCAGTTTATTCTTAGCACTAAGAGCAATAGTAATAGAGCGTTTCCAAGAATTGTAATTTTCAGAACCAGTGAGTTTCTTGGCAATAAGAATGATACCTGGATGATCATTTTGGTGCAGAAAAAGAGGATGATTTGTTGAATCAGTGGACAGAGGAGTAGTTTGAGCAAGTGGAGTAGTCGTTTCTGTTCCATTTTCTGGAGGAACTTGAGTTTCTGGAGCCATTGCTGACGTCACTTGCGAAAGAAAAGAAAAAGAGATTCTAGGGTTTTGAAAAAAAATGCAAAATTCGCCGGAAAAATCACCGGAGACGATGATCGGACACTGGAAGGATCCGATTGACACCGAATTGAAGCTATTTAGTGCTTCAATTAAGCTCTGATACCATATTATAAATCGACATTTTAGAGAGAATTTGGGAGAAAAATATTATAATTGTGAATTTCTGATTAAGTTAATTATGAGAAATACATTTACAAGTATATATAGTAAACGACAAAAGCAACTGCCTCTAACTAATTATCTACCAATCTATCTAACCGACTTGGTATATTTACACAAGCAGTCCCTCAACTATTTACAAGCTGCCACATTTCACTAAACTATTTTGTACAAGAATTTGGGTAGTATGTAGAAATCTTGTTGGCTTGGGATCTTTGAAGATATTGTGAACTTGATGATTTCCATTTTCTGTATGATCTTCTTGTGTGATATTAGTACCTCTCTTTGTAAATCGGTTCATATGACAAAGCAATAATGTTAAATGAAGTACTTAGAGCTTCACTTAACGTGTATAAAAAAGTTATACATTTCTATATTAAAAGCACTAAATAAAAGAAGGTTTAATAGCATAAAATTTATGAGGGTAGTTAATGAAGTTAATAATATTTTGTTTACTTTCGTTAAAATGTTAAATGAAGCCCTTAAACCTGCATAAAAAAATTGTATGTTTTCATATCAAAATCACACATCCTGAATTTTATGATAAGTGTACAACTATTTAATGTACTTTAACAAAAGCCCTTAGAGATTTGTTTAGCAAAACTTTTTTGTTTATTATCTTACATTACTATATCTAATATATATGAGTTAAGTAATCAATTTTGGTTCCAAAATTTAAGTATGATGCTAATTAATGTTGTTATATTTGTTTTTTTTATATTCTTTGTTTAGTTGATCGAGTTTTCTAGAAGAGTGATAATGCCATTTCGTTAATTTTTTTTTTTTGAAAGGTGAATTTCGCTTGAAACTTCGTGTCGCGATTCGACAGCGAGAGGTCTAGCATACGTTGTCTTAACCGGGTCCGCGGTAGAGAGCTCCCTCGAAGTAGAAATGCCTATTTCAAATACCCAATGGGGGAAACCCCCTACTAATCCGCCCGAAGACACGACGATTAATAGGGGTAAACCATGCCCCCTCAGACTTGAACCTGAGAATACCCAAGCCAAGCCCTCATAGAAGGACTACCTATATCTCAAAGTTGGTGGAATGGAGATTCGAACCTGAGACCAATAGGTCACCAGGAGAACTCCAAACCATTCCACCAACTCATCATTGATTAACTCATGCAATAATCATGTACTTTCATTTAATTATAAGCAGGTTACTTATTTGGAAATACTTTTCATTTTCTCATATTTAAGGTTAAATTATTTGCCTCTCACAAGTAACTTCCTTATTAAACACATGACCCTCCCTTCATCTCCTATAATTAGTATTGCATTAAACCACACAATTCTTATCTCTTTAAAGCAACTCACTTTGTATTCAAAATTGCAAAATCCACCGGGTGATGGCTGCTACATTATCTTAATTTGATTTTTAAGTGGGGGATAGATTATTCATAAAATACACATAGAACAAGAAAATTCCTATTGTCGGTATTGGTAATTGCATTAGTTTATGAATGCGAATAATTGCATACTGGTTTTCATATTTGGTCCTCAGCCATAGGGCAAACGGGGCTGCACAAAACATGCGAAATATCTAAGCATTTTTTGCCCTCATTTGGCTAACATATAAAATGGAAAGGTTTTTATATATTTGTTTTATGTCTTTGCCCTACTAAGTTGAAAAATGTCTATACTAATTTTATCGGATGAGGATCCTCTAAAGTTGCTTTCAACTTTACTAGTAAAGTTGGAAGCATTTTGACCTTTGGATTGAAATCAAATGTCAAGATTCAAAAATTATCTTTGAATTTTGACCCTTGAGTTTAATTCAAGGGTTAAGATCACCAACTTTACTTAGTAAAGTTTAACTTTAGAGGATCTCAATCCTTTCATCAATGGTTAGATTTATATTTATCTAATTATTTATGATCTACTATTTTTATACTCTTATGCATTATTTAATTTCTAGATACATAATTGATGAATCTTTGAATTGAAACCTAACAACCTTTTTGTTAACATTGATTATTTTCCTATAGGCTATCAGGAAAGAAAGGGTTAAAAATCGACATGCTAGATTGGAGATCTTGGTGCTTGCGCATAAGCTATTCAATGAAATGGCACATAGATTTGTAGTAACATGTACACATACTCTTTTGATAGCTTTAACATAACAAGCCTTATAATGTTGTAGATTTTTGTTATCAGGTTATTGGTAGCCGATATTTGTTATATATCGTTTTCTATACTATTGGAGGTTTGCCACTTTCATATACTTTTTAATTCTCATTCTTTCATGTACTTTACAAATTTATTGTTGGCTAATTAATTTGATCTTTTTAATTTATCAGTTACAAACAATGTCATAGAATTTGTGTCATATGGCATGAAAGTTAAAGATGCAAGTAAATTATAACATCGTGGTCTCAGTCAGGTTAACAATAATTCAAATATCTTTTTACATTTGAATATTCTTTCTAATTTTAATTTTCTCATTTAGTGTCACATATTTGATGATGGCTTAAGAGAGTAAATTGTTACAGACCAAAACAAGTGTTCACTCTTAAACTTTAAACAAAAGTAATTTCTATTATAAAGTCTCACTTCTCAAATACATTTTCTAATTTTATGGGTTCTATGATGTAGTTAATAATTTTAAAATGGAATAGACATATCGGTTTGAACTTGCAACCCCGTGAAGTTGTTAACCATGATTTTGAGATATGTTACTTGATGAATCGTGTCCTCATTTTCTTGATACTTATTTTGAATGCTTAAATGATTTTGAATGCTATGTACCCAAGTAATGCAATGATGAATCGTGTCCTCATTTTCTTGATACTTATTTTGAATGCTTAAATGATTTTGAATGCTATGTACCCAAGTAATGCAATGAGGCATATTTTTTCCATGAGGTTTAATTTGAATTAGCCTATATAGTAATATGGAATGATTGCTCTAAATCGAATGATCAGTGCATATTCTTATGCTGAAAGATGGTGACAAACCAGATAAGGTAATACCGTAATATATGAGCGGATGTACTTAGACATATATTAGTATGCATTTTAATAATATTATTACAAGTACTAATATTATTTATATATGTTTTCATTGTTACGAATCAGTAAAAGACATTATGGTGATTTTCAGGATGAGTTTTTGACACATGTTTTTTAAGGATATATCTAAATGAAGCTCCTAAAAAATTGTTTCAACCTCTTGATGAATGTAAAATTACAAAGTGAGGTGGCGGAACAAGATACCAATCTCGCTTTCTTCTTGTAAAGAAAACGAATCAACACACAATAATGCAATAATTCTATATTATTGCCCAGAAATCAAATCAAACAAAGTAGTCCTCAAACGAGTGCTACCGATATAAATAGAAAGAATCGTCCCCTTAATGGATGCGATTCACTAATACAAAACACTCTTACAATCCTCCTCACTACAACCCTCTTAGACAGAATAGATCAAGTTGATCTAATACAAATAATACAGAAAAAGATATAGATACAGAAAAAATATATATCGAAACTAATATTTGGCCTCTTTTCTCTTAACCCTAAAATCTGATCCAATGAGAGTATATATAGCCAGCCAGCCAGATTTCCAATTTCCATATTAAGCCCCTGCACTTTATAACTTCATACAAAAATAACACAAACATAAAACATACCTGAATAGAAGATTGTCAAATTACAAAACCAGTCCCTGAAAGTTATAAGATTGCAAAACTATAATAATTCCAACACCCTTCCTCAATCTTATAATTTTCAGAAATAACATAATCACTTCTGCCCAGCAACAAACATGATCAACCAGATTAAGTTTAGCCTTTAAACTCTTGTGTTGTAACTTTCCAAGCCCTTTAGTAAAAATATCAGCAATTTGATCACTAGACTGAACTTTAATAGTTTTAAGAAAACCAGAAGAAACCTTTTCTCTAACAATATGAAGATCAATTTCAAAGTGTTTTGACCTTTCATGAAAAACAGGATTCCCAGCAATTTGAATTGCTGAACTATTATCACAATACATCTTCACAGGTAATAATTCAGTAAGACCAAGACTAAACAGAATATTTGTGATCCAAATTACTTCACAAGTTGCAGAAGCCATACACCTATATTCAGCTTCTGTAGAAGACCTAGACAAAGTGGCTTGTTTTTTACTTTTCCAAGAAATCAAAGAATTACCCAAGTAAATACAATATCCAGAAACAGACTTTCTAGTAATTGGACACTTAGCCCAATCAGAATCAGCATACACACTTACCTTAAGATCACTGTTTTTGTTGATTTGAACACCTAGACCAGGAGACCCTTTAAGATATCTAAGAACTCTCAATGCAGCCTTAAAATGAGATTGTAAAGGAGCATGCATATGTTGACTAAGACAGTGAACAAAATATGAAATGTCAGGTCTAGTATTAGTCAAATAGATAAGTTTTCCAACCAATTTTTGATAAGCAGTAGGACTATTTAAAAACTTATCTTTTTCAGTTTCAACACAACTCAAAACAGTATTAGTTTCCATGGGAGTATCAATAGGTTTTGAAGCTAATAATCCATATTCATGAAGCAATTCCAAACAATATTTTCTTTGTGACATGCATAAACCTTTTTTATTTTCCATGATTTCAATCCCAAGAAAATACTTCAGAAACCCTAAGTCTTTAATCATAAATTTATTACTCAAAAACTGTTTAAATTTATCAATTTCTTCTTTATCATTTCCAGTTATGACAATGTCATCAACATAAACCAACAAGGCAATAAACACATCATTAGACTGTTTAATGTACAAAGAATAATCATACTTACTTTGAACAAAGCCATGCTCAACCAAGGCACTGGTTAGCTTTGCATTCCATTGCCTTGGGGCTTGCTTTAAACCATACAATGATTTTTTTAATTTACAAACCTTGTTATCATTCACATTGCCACAACCAAGAGGAATAGTCATATAGACTTCTTCTTCTAAATCACCATAAAGAAAAGCATTATTAACATCAAGTTGAAACAAAGGCCAACCTTTACTAACAGCAAGACTAATAAGACATCTTACAGTGACCATCTTAACAACAGGACTAAAAGTCTCTTCATAATCTAAACCCAATCTTTGACTATACCCTTTAGCTACCAATCTAGCTTTATATCTCTCAACCTCTCCAGAAGCTTTATATTTAACCTTATAAATCCACTTACACCCTATGGGTTCTCTATTACTTGGAAGATCAGTAATCTCCCAGGTATCATTCCTATAAAGAGCTTCAATTTCATTATTCATGGCTTCAACCCATTTTTGATCTTTAACAGCTTCTTCATATGAAACAGGTTCTTTATATTTATTTAAAGTAGTAGAAAAACAGAAATTAGTATTACTTAAATGAGAATAACTAACAAATTTTTCAATACCAAACTTCACACTAGAATTAACCACATAATCATTCAGTCTAACAGAAGGTCTAGTAACTCTTTCTGACCTTCTTAAACCAGCATTACCTTCATCATTATTATTAACATGAATAACATTCTCAATATTAGGAATATTCACATTTCCCTCAGGAGCATTATTATCAATGATATTCTCATTTATAGGTGTTGCTGTGCTGCCATCATCTTGTTCATCTATAAACATAGAATCAAACAAGTGAGTTGCACTACCCTCACCATTAAATGCATCTCTCCCTTCATCATTGGGATGTGACTCTTTATTAAAGAATTTAAGTTTATCTTTTTCAGAAACCACATTTAAATCTGAAACATCTTTTTCAGCAGAACTCATTTTAAAAGGGAAAACAGTTTCATAAAACTTTACATCTCTAGAAAAAAGAACAGACTTAGAATCAATACTGTAAAGTTTGTATGCCTTTTTAATAGAAGAGAATCCAATTAAAACACATTTTTCTGACCTAGGAGAAAACTTGTCAGAATTGTTTAAGACAGTAGCAAAACTTAAACAACCAAAGCATCTTATATGGGAGAGATTAGGTTTTCTTTTATAAATTTTCTCAAAAGGAGAAAGACCATTTAAGACAGATAAAGGTAACCTGTTGATAAGATAGACAGTAGTCAGAATACAACCAGACCAAAAACTTAGAGAAAGACCACTTTGAAACAAAAGACTTCTGGCAACATTAAGTAAATGCCTATGTTTTCTCTCAGCAATGCCATTTTGCTGAGGAGTATAACTAACAGTAGTTTGATGTTCAATACCATGCTTAATCAAGTAATTACTCATCTTGTTGTTTACAAACTCAGTACCATTATCAGACCTTATACATTTTATTTTAACATTAAACTGATTAAACAACAGATTCACATAACTTTCAAACATATCAAACACTTCATCTTTAGTTTTTAGAAGATATACCCACACTGCTCTAGAGAAATCATCAACAATAGTTAGAAAATACCTAAACCCTTCCTTACTAGTAACCCTATATGGACCCCATAAGTCAAGATGAATAAGTTCACCAAGTTTTCTTGTTTTATGATTACTTAAAGGAAATGGCTCTCTAGTTTGCTTAGCTTTATGACAGATTTCACAAGGAGAAACATAAGCATTTTTATCCAGTTTTAAATCATTTTTTAAGACAGCAAGAACTTGATCAGCAGGGTGCCCTAACCTACTATGCCATAAACTTTTAGAAACATGAAAACACATATTTAACACATTATGAGACTTACCAACAACAGAATCACATTGATCAAATAAGTAAAGTCCATTAGACTCACTACCAGTCCCCAACACACTCCTTCTTGTCAAATCCTGAATATAACACTTTGTCTCATCAAAACCAACAAACAACTTGCTATCTTTTATTAACTTATGTACAGACAAAAGATTTACACAATACTCAGGAACAACAAGAACATCATATAAAATCACTTTATCAGTTAATCTTAAATTTCCAATTCCTTTTATTTTTGCAAGAGTACCATTAGGATGACCAACAGTTAAATTTAAATCAGACACATCTATTACATTAAACATATTTTTAAAAGATGTAGTCATGTGCTGATTTGCACCAGAATCAATAATCCACTTTAAAAAACTGATCAATCTATCTTTATTACTAGAAGCACAAAAATACTTATCAAAATTAGAATTAAATTGCACACTGTTGTTAAAGAAACTTGGTATACCTGCCATATTAGCTTGAACACTTCCAGAAGGCATATCACTAATCAAAGAAATCAATTTCTGCACTTGTTCATTAGTGAAAGGCAAAGAAGGTACAGAAGTAACATTCATACTACCAGATTGCACAGAACTACCAGATTGCACAGAACTACCAGATTGCACAGAACTAAGATTGCACAGAACTACCAGATTGCACAGAACTACCAGATTGCACAGAACTACCAGATTGCACAGAACTACCAGATTGCACAGAACTACCAGATTGCACAGAACTACCAGATTGCACAGAACTACCAGATTGCACAGAACTACCAGATTGCACAGAACTACCAGATTGCACAGAACTACCAGATTGCACAGAACTACCAGATTGCACAGAACTACCAGATTGCACAGAACTACCAGATTGCACAGAACTACCAGATTGCACAGAACTACCAGATTGCACAGAACTACCAGATTGCACAGAACTACCAGATTGCACAGAACTACCAGATTGCACAGAACTACCAGATTGCACAGAACTACCAGATTGCACAGAACTACCAGATTGCACAGAACTACCAGATTGCACAGAACTACCAGATTGCACAGAACTACCAGATTGCACAGAACTACCAGATTGCACAGAACTACCAGATTGCACAGAACTACCAGATTGCACAGAACTACCAGATTGCACAGAACTACCAGATTGCACAGAACTACCAGATTGCACAGAACTACCAGATTGCACAGAACTACCAGATTGCACAGAACTACCAGATTGCACAGAACTACCAGATTGCACAGAACTACCAGATTGCACAGAACTACCAGATTGCACAGAACTACCAGATTGCACAGAACTACCAGATTGCACAGAACTACCAGATTGCACAGAACTACCAGATTGCACAGAACTACCAGATTGCACAGAACTACCAGATTGCACAGAACTACCAGATTGCACAGAACTACCAGATTGCACAGAACTACCAGATTGCACAGAACTACCAGATTGCACAGAACTACCAGATTGCACAGAACTACCAGATTGCACAGAACTACCAGATTGCACAGAACTACCAGATTGCACAGAACTACCAGATTGCACAGAACTACCAGATTGCACAGAACTACCAGATTGCACAGAACTACCAGATTGCACAGAACTACCAGATTGCACAGAACTACCAGATTGCACAGAACTACCAATTGCACAGAACTACCAATTGCACAGAACTACCAGATTGCACAGAACTACCAGATTGCACAGAACTAGTACTTGCATCACAATTAGCAATAAACCCTTGTTTATAACCATGATTTTGTCTAATAGGATTAGGGTGTTTTTTAAAACCAGGAGGATAACCAATAATTTCATAACATCTATCCATAGTGTGACCAATCATACCACATTTTTTACAAGACAAGTTTGGATTAGGACCCCTGTTCATAGGAAACTTCTTTCTATAATCAACAGATTTAGACACAAAAGCAGATACTTGAGATTTATTATCAGAAATAGCAGTTTTATAAACACCTCTATGTGACTCTTCCCTAGAAATAGTAGCAAAAGCATTTTTTACATCAGGCAAAGGATCTTTAGACAACAAAGTACTTCTAATAGGTTGATATATATCATCTAATCCCATTAAAAACTGCATTAGTTTAATCAACTTATCATGAGTACCAACTTCTTCTCTAGCTTCACAAGTATAATTAGGCAATTTTGTAAGCATATCAAATTCTCTTCATAGTGAGTTCAACTTATGATAATATTCAGACAAAGACATACCATTTTGTTTAAATGTATTTATCTTATGCATCAAATTATAAACAATAGAGCCATCTACCTTATCATAAGTTTCTTTAAGTTCATTCCAAACAACAGAAGCATTTTCAGAAAACACTTGACCTAAATAAACATCTTGAGATACAGAACCTAAAATCCATGAGAGCACAACAGCATTACACCTTTTCCATTGTTGAGACAAAACAACACTAGTAGCATAATCAGTTTTAACAACAGTTCCATCAATGAACCCAGTTTTATTTTTAGTTTGTAAAGCAAGTTTCATAGCACTAGCCCATACACGATAATTTTCAGTACCAGATAGTTTCACAGAGATAATAGGAACACCAGTAGTATCATTAGCATGCAAATATAAAGGATTACCAATATCTAAACTACTAATAGTAGCAGTATCAGCCATTATAAGACAGACAAACAATAACACAGAACAATTACTCAAATAAGCAGATAATCAAAAAAACAAACAACAATAACACAATAACCACAAATAAAATTATCTGGAGTTTTAATAGACCGCACAAGAATCAATATAGTAGGTACATTCATACTACCAGATTGCACAGAACTACCAGATTGCACAGAACTACCAGATTGCACAGAACTACCAGATTGCACAGAACTACCAGATTGCACAGAACTACCAGATTGCACAGAACTACCAGATTGCACAGAACTACCAGATTGCACAGAACTACCAGATTGCACAGAACTACCAGATTGCACAGAACTACCAGATTGCACAAACTACCAGATTGCACAGAACTACCAGATTGCACAGAACTACCAGATTGCACAGAACTAGTACTTGCAATCACCAATAAGTATTAGAGTTTTTTAGATGAAAACCCTAATTTAATCAACCTTCAGATCTTGAAAAACCAGAAACCCCCAAAAAATCAACAAACCCTAGAAATCGATTAAAAACCTTAACTAATCAAAACCCTAATTTGTTGAACCTGTCTCTGATACCATGTAAAGAAAACGAATCAACACACAATAATGCAATAATTCTATATTATTGCCCAGAAATCAAATCAAACAAAGTAGTCCTCAAACGAGTGCTACCGATACAAATAGAAAGAATCGTCCCCTTAATGGATGCGATTCACTAATACAAAACACTCTTACGATCCTCCTCACTACAACCCTCTTAGACAGAATAGATCAAGTTGATCTAATACAAATAATACAGAAAAAGATATAGATACAGAAAAAATATATATCGAAACTAATATTTGGCCTCTTTTCTCTTAACCCTAAAATCTGATCCAATGAGAGTATATATAGCCAG
The DNA here is from genome assembly GCA_034093135.1 of Erigeron breviscapus. NCBI lineage: Eukaryota > Viridiplantae > Streptophyta > Magnoliopsida > Asterales > Asteraceae > Erigeron > Erigeron breviscapus. Next base: position 63,819,736 of record CM067169.1, read on the forward strand.
CCAGCCAGATTTCCAATTTCCATATTAAGCCCCTGCACTTTATAACTTCATACAAAAATAACACAAACATAAAACATACCTGAATAGAAGATTGCCAAATTACAAAACCAGTCCCTGAAAGTTATAAGATTACAAAACTATATTAATTCCAACACTTCTATTATCAATCATACTGAAGACATCACTGTTGTGTCTTGCTATACTCCCATGATAACAGTCCCGCCATATAGTTGCCTTTGTTATTGCTTAAGATGGTTATTTTTTAGATTGTTATGGTTTTGATATTACAAGTTCGTTTGTTCATAATGGACGACAGGGAGGGGGACTCTTTATATATAAACAATAACGATAACAATATACACACTTCCCATTCCAAGTAAAGTTAAGAAACTTTTCAGTTGTTTCATTAATTAGTTTCATACCCTTCCCGTTCTCCATTTTATTGTAATATTCAAGTCACATAAATAAAAGAGTACCACACTAATTTGTCTATATATTCTTATATGGATTAATACTTAATTACCTAGACAAACTAATACTAACTACTAATGATTCTAGCTTCCACAAAACCATTACAACCACCATTACCACGCCTTCCATTTCCGATATATAAACCAATTTCAGTGTTATGCATTGCACACACAATGGAACACTTTCTTGCCTATCCACTCTACTTTCACAATACAACAATAACGTAGACTATTTCATATATGCCCACTTATGATCAATGACACTTTATCAAAGACGTGAAACACATACGCTTACCTCGCCGTGCATCACACGGGTGTTCACTCTAGTTAATAGTATTCGTGAAGCATTGTAGATTATGTTTGAGCTTAATTATTGGATCATCAACGTACATTTTTTTTAGTCATAGTTTGCTTGTAATTTTTTTATTTTTTTATTAATGTATATGCCCTATAATTTTGCCTCTAATACATGATTGTATGTTAAATTTTTTTAAATGGGTATATCCTTTTACAAACTTTTAATATGTAAGTCCCAACTCAATAGATGGTACTACCTGAAGATACCTCAATGTCAATGGTGGAGTTACTTTGCAATATAAGCGTTGAACTGGAGACGACCAGTTGCAGTGAGTATATACCAAGTTCTTGGATAGATTACTTATTTAAGTGACAATAAGTAAAAACAATGCAATAATATAAAATACTGGTAAAGTAAATTGGTGAGACAATATGTAATTTTCAAGTGTAATTTATTTATTAACTTTAAATAAATTACAAGGTTGTTGCGGAACCAAGATAATACAATAATGTAAATATCCTAACAACCTATGAACTACAATTGATCTACTTGGAAATTCTCTTCAACAATCGAAACACTTAAAGTTGTGAAATGTTTCTTTTTGTGATTGAGAGAATATGCACAAGTTCACCAAGAATATTGCAGGTATGCAAAGTCTATTTTCTTGTTGTGCAAAGACCTTTATTTATAGACAAAGTTGACATTGGGATGTCAACTTTGGCCGTACAAATATGGTTGAGAACATTTAAGGAATAACATTTAATTCCTTAAAATGTTGTTGTAAAGTTACAGAATAAAGTAACTTTTCTCAACCTGCTTTATGTACCTTTTCTACTTTATACATAGATAAATCCTTTTATCCGTGTAATAGCACATAAAGCATGATGTGTCTCAATATATACATATTTCCCACATCTTATTTGGACGTTTTAGGCACGGTTGATAGCCGTTTATACATGTTTTGTGGTGCTTTATGGTATTTGCTAGTGATTTCAGGTCTAAGGCAGGTATTTCACTCACAAATGGTAGAAAACGACTTAGAATGGTCCAAAGGCACTAACGGATGAAGAATGGTCGAAAACAAAGTTAAAATGGTGAAACCAGGCAAAAGTCGCGGCGCGACCAGTAAAACTCGCGGCGCGAGCTCACAAGAAAAGTCGCGGCGCGACCAGTAAAACTCGCGGCGCGAGCTCACAAGAAAAGTCGCGGCGCGACCAGTAAAACTCGCGGCGCGAGCTCACAAGAAAAGTCGCGGCGCGAGTTTTTGGTCTGCAGTCCTCTGTTCGAATTTTGGAAGATCTCGCGGCGCGACCAGTACCTCGCGGCGCGACTTCGAGCTGACAACATGTTTTTTTTTCTCTCCTGGGGTATAAATACCAACCCCCACTCAACCCTAAACCTAATCTTGGATACCACAGCCTACACACTTTTCCTCCAGACGATTTTTAGGGTTTTTCAAGGGTTTCACTACTCCAACATCATTTGAAGACTTGAAGATTAATTTTGATTCTAGATTAGTGATTGTAGCTCGGTTGTAACCTCGATTTGGATTATTACTTCATCCCTGGTAACTATGTTCTCCTTGTTATTTGAATCTCTAGTTATTTTCATTATGAGTAGCTAAATCTCTATACATCTATGAAGATGAAGTGAAACAATTAGTTATGGTTGCATAATATTTTGAATTCAAGTTGGTTTTACTTAACATTTTGTCAAGATCTTAATGAAGTGATTTCTTCTAATTAAACTCGTGTTCTTGGTGATATTTGTGTTCTTCGATAGTGGTACTAGTTGAATGCAAGTATTATTTGAGTTGTTTGTCTATGAATAACTCTTGCTAGGTCATGGTATGATAGTAAATGATACAAGTTGAATAGAAATTACTTTGTTAAGTGGATTTAACGGTTGGTGGTACCACGTTTCTTTCACAAAGATAAAATTGTTATTTAAATAATCAAACAAACTAGTTAGTTCAAGGAATTGTAAGGATGGTGGTACCACTTGTTGCAGATTGATTAGGTGATTGAGTCGATTTTACAAACGGAGTGCACCCGTTTGTGTTTTTGTCTTATCACGATTATTATCACCAACATATATGAATTTTGAGCTTAACCATATGCAACCTAGACTTTTTGTGTAGCGGATTCGACATAGATGGTTTTTTAATTATTTGTTTACAACTCAAACTATTTTCGTGTGCTCTCGATTGACGCCGGTTGAGTACTTTTATTTACTTGTTGATTACATAGCTTTCAGAAACGCAAAGTGACAATTCGGTCAAAAACCAAACTTTCTCTTGATTTACATTTTAACCACCTTTAGTACAACAATCAGTCCTTGTGTTCGATCCTGGTCTTGCCAGTTAGCTATATTACATACGAACGGGTACACTGCCCGTAAGTGTGTTGTAGTCAGTTAGCGGTAGATCTTGTTATAAATTTAAACTAGATTTCACACATCAAGTTTTTGGCGCCGCTGTCGGGGATTGATTTTAGTACTTTTGGTTGAGATTCTGTGAATCGATCCTTTTTCGTGCTTCGCACGGAGAAGTTACTTGCTTTATTTCATTTTATTTTGCTTTAATTGTACCCAGGTGCTATTAAGGTTTGTTTGTTGTGTTGTGTTCGCAGATTATTCACAGGTAGTGGATGAACACTCGAACTTCTGGGAGACCATTAGTGAAGGCCACATCCAATCCCGAAAAACTCAAAAAGCGCACCAAAACACAAACATCACAACCATCAACTTCCGACCCATTTTTCATAGACACCACTCCTAGACCCAAATCCGACCACATACTTCACGAGACTTATTACGAGTCGGGAAGTAACGAGTGGGGTTACCATTCCGAAAAAAAGAACCACTTTCCGATAAAACACCTACCCCACCCGAATCACCGAAAACAACCGTTAACATGGCCGGACAACAAAACCCTCCCGATCTTTTCAACATGAAGATCGAGGACCTTCCTCGAACCATACCCACATCTCGCCAATCGGCCATTCGGGCACCCGAGATTGACACTTTCACGGTGAAAGGCAATCACTTGCAAATGGTTAAAGATTTGTGCTTTGACGGAAGGCACAAAAGAGATCCTCATGAGCATCTTGACAAGTTCGAGATAATTTGCAACTTATTCAATTATGGGGAAAATCAGGCCAACAACGTTAAAATGAAGCTTTTTCCCATGTCTCTCACTGGAGAGGCTCACAAATGGTTGAAGGGTTCCGGATAGCTTGACTACTTGGGGTGCGGTTAGGGAAGCTTTGATTGAGAGATTCTTCCCCGCTAATCGGGAAAGAGAGCTCATACTTGTAATTAGATCTTTTAGGCAAGATGAGGATGAGTCGATAGTTGAGGCTTGGTTAAGAATGAAAGATCTATTGTGGGAATGTCCCGGGCATGGGTGAGTGATACCGAGATTGTGGGGATATTCATGGATGGGATGAATAGGGAGAGTTATGAGAAGATGGTAATGACGTGCGGAGGTAGCATTAGTTACAAAACCTCGAGTGAGCTTTGGAAAATGTTTGAAGATATGGCAAATGCTCAAGTTTCTAGGACTTCAAATAGAGATAGGAGGTCACGTAAGGTAGTGGCTAGGGTTGATGAAGGGGAAACATCCGAGGTGATTTCTGAAATTCAGGCACTTTCAAACCGAATGGACGAAAGGTTCTCAATGGTGGAGAACAACTTTGGTGGACTTGAGCGGGATGTGAAGATTATGGCCGGGGGATGTACTCATTGTGGAGGTCCACATCATCCCGATGAGTGTGATTCAGTTGCCCAAGAAGATGTGAATTTTGTGCAAAATCAACGCCAAGGCCAATACCAACCTCTCTTTCAACGGGGTGGCAATTACCAAGGCCGATTTCAAGGTAACTCTTCTAACTCTTTTAATTCTTATTCTAACAATCGTGGTGGTAATTTTCAAGGTAGGTGGCAAAAAGATGATGACCATGGAGCACCTCAACAACCGCAACCACCATCACCTCCTAGGAAGGAAGAAAATCAAGGTGAAGGCTCATCTCTCGTGGCTATGATGGCCAAGTTTCTCGACAAACAAGACAAGAGGGAGGAGGCTCAAGAGAAGCGAAATGCTTCAATGGAGAATTACTCCAAGCTTTTGAATGACAAGATTGGAGGGTTGCATGACAAGTTAGACATTAGCAACCGCAACAACCATGCTTGATCTCCAACTTGGAAAAGAGAATTGATAGAATGGGAAACCAAGAAAGGCAACCGGGTACTCTTCTGAGCAATACCCAACAAAACCCGAATCAGGGCCAAGGAGGATCATGGAGAAATGGGGATGACAAGTACAAAGCACCCAAACACCGGAATGAAACCGTTAATGCCATAACCACACAGGTCCGGAAAGGTAAGTACTCCTCCTATTGATAATTCTTGTATTTCTAACGTTTCTCCTCGAGATGGGCAGTTTGAAGAAGATATTGATGAAGAAGAAGAGATGGAGTCATCGCCGGTGGTGACCACTTCGGTCCCTAAAGCTACACCAATCAAGGGACCCGAAGTGAAGCCATACAAGCCCAAGATTTCTTTTCCTCAACGCTTGAGGAAGGAAAAGATCCAGGAACAATACAACAAGTTCTTTGACATGATCAAGACGGTTACTATCAATGTGCCGTTAGTTGATCTCATTTCGGGCATGCCTAACTATGCCAAGTTCATCAAAGAACTTGTGACGGACAAGAAGAAGCTTGATGAAGCAAAAGCAACTTTCCTCAATGAAGAATGCTCGGCGGTCATCCGAAACAAGCTTCCACCTAAGCTTTCGGATCCAGGGAGTTTTCTTATCACTTGCACTTTTAATAGAAAATTGTCTTATAAAGCGTTGGCCGACCTTGGGGCAAGCATCAACTTGATGCCTTATTCCATTTTTAGAAAACTCTCCTTGGGGAAATTGAAACCCACTAAAATGAGCATCCGTCTTGCGGATCATTCTTTTCAATACCCATTGGGGGTGGCCGAGAACTTGCTAGTGCAAGTAGGCAAATTTGTGTTTCCGGTCGATTTTGTTATTTTGGAGATGGAAGAGGACACAAGGGTGCCTCTCATTTTGGGCCGACCATTCCTATATACCGCGGATGCTATCATTCGGGTAAAGGACAAGGAAATTTCCTTGGGGGTCGGGGAAGACCGGATTGTGATTAAAATTGAAAAAACCTTGCAACATTCTTATTCTTCCGATGACACTTGTTTTAAAATTGATGTTATAGATAATGCGGTTGAATTGGAAATGTTGGAGCTTGTTGAAATTGATGGTGAGGGAAATGATGATCGCTTGGCTAGCATTGGAGAGGGAGATGTCACTAGTGACCAAGTGGAAGAGATTGAAGAGATTATGTGTAACATTCGTGAAATTTGACTAGATTTGACTCATAAATTTAATGTAAATGATTTTCGAGAAAATATATGAATAGTAACCGTATTTGTGAATAGTACCGTATACGTGAATAGTAACCGTATTGTGAATAGTATCGTATTTGTGAATAGTACATATTTGTGAATAGTACCATATATGTGAATAGTAACCGTATTCATTATTGTGATTAAGAATAGTAATCACGAATAGTAACGGTAAATAGTAAAGGTAAAAAGTAAATTGTAAATAGTAAAGGTAAAAAGCATATTCTAAGGCATATTCCAAAGCATATGCTAAAGCATATTCTAAGGCATATTCCAAAGCATATGCTAAAGCATATTCTAAAATTATTTTATATAAATAGCCACACTTAGTTTAACCATAAAACTCACACCATTATATATTCACTTCTAAAAATCTCTCTTTCTCTCTAATGTCTGTTTTCGATGATTCAAGCGGCCACGGAAGCGTAATTGAGTCTATTTTCCAATGGTAGAGGCCTCTGAGTCCAGAACATAGTTCTAATGTTTCAAAAGTTTTGATAAAGCAACAGTGGTCAAGTTTCGACTAGTCATTGTGAAACAAAATGTAATGATTCCACTTCGGTTGGATCAAAGCCTTATAAAATGGACATAATAAAGCTTTTATAGTAAGATTAGGTCAATATTCATAGACCTTACCTCTTGAGATGCTTTAGGATTAATGTAATACGTGTATGATTAGGTTTTGGCTATCGTGGACATCGGTTCTATTTTCTTTCGACTTGGGATTTTATTGCTCATTTCAGGTGAGTTTCGTAAACCCTCCCTACTCAATTGAGATTCGGGCTGAAAAGTGTACATGTTTGTTTAACTGTTGATTGTTGATTTGATTGATTGTATGATTGAATTGTTGATGTGGACATGTTAGCGCATTATTTATTATATAAGTCGCACCGTTAGCGCATTATTTATTATATAAGTCGCACCGTTAGCGCATTGTTAATTATTAACTATGTAAGCCGCATCGTTGTTGATCGTTATTGATTGTTATGAACGTTGTTGAACGTTATATGGAATCGTTATTATTGAATGTTGACTTGTATTGAATGTGATAATGTGAAACCTTATAGGTTATCCTTGGATGTGATTAGTTCTCTAATCCTCACTTATTGTTAACGGTTGTATCCGATACATTTATTCCTGGTTATTGTCCCTACGAACTCACCAACTTTATGTTGACGCTCTTTAGTACACTTTTCAGGTAATCAAGTTAATCAGAGACAAAATGGATGATTGCATGCTTACTTGCTAGGATTGGACTAGCTTTGGACTTTCTGGATCCATGATCCTTACTTCCCTTTTATGGGTTACTTTTAGGATCAACTACTATCGATTGAATTGCCTTTTATTATTGATTGAACATGTATTTCGATGAATGTTAATGATTGTATACGTTTGTACAAGTTTAAGGATTGTTTCAATCCTATGTTTTCATATAGTTTGACTCTACATAATTTCCATGTCGTGCTGTGCTTTTCTAAGTGATACCCATGATTCCGCCATGTTGGGGTGTTACAGAATGGTATCAGAGCCGTGGTTGTAGAGAATTAGGTGGATTGACCTAGTCTATAGCCATTGCACCCACATTTCATATTAGCATGCATGATAGGAAATTTTGTGTGCAACGTGAACTGTATGATGCATAAAAATGGTTTAAACGGAGTTAGTAGGTTACTTATGATTTGATGACTTGATTGTTATATGACAACTTGATGGACGTATATGATAGTGTCGGGATACACCGTGAATTGTGGAATTGTTGTGATAAACGTTGATGTGTGTGGAATCTTGGATGCATTTATTATTTGTCCCCAGCAAAATGAAATGATGGCATTAATGGAGTATAACATTCGATAACCCTAGAGGCGCCTGATCAACAAATCTATGGTTATCCTATGTCATATAAAGTTAATGATCTCATGGATTGCGCCTCGTGGATAAAGTATAGTAGTTAACCCGATATGTTTAATGAGTGTTGGTTAGGTGGAGGGTTAGCCGCTGGTACACCCTGTATACATACCCGACCAATACTTAGAGAACATATCGGTACCGAGTTTTGACATCCATTCAATATATTAACGGTGTGGAGGGTTAGCCGATGGTACACCCTGTATACAAACACTTTTAATGTGTCGAATGTTGAAGTTAAAATTCGGACTATGCTTTACCCACCTTGTTATGACTTGACCCTTTTATTATATAGTGTTGAATGTTTTCGTGATTGTATTGTTGATTGTAAATTGTACGATTGCTGAAGCCTTAGATTATTGCCATGATAATATCCCTGTAGAGATAACTATATTCATGCAATGATTTATAAGGACTTGATGTGGAAATTGTGTATTACTTGAAGGTCAATTTTGATATTCAAGTGTGAATTGTGTGGACTTGAATTTTATGTTAATAATGGTAGTACAGGCATAGGGTATTTTGAACGGGTTGGTAATGCGATGGGCTGGCCAATGGTATGCCTTCTATTATAAGCATTACCGGATGACCCATGTCTAAGCTATATTACTTATAATTGTCTACAATTATCAGTCATTGTTGGAATAACAGTATGAGAATAAGATATAGAATACATGCTTATTAAGGTCTTAGATACTTATAATCTATAATTGTAGACCAATGATTTATTATGAACTATAGACTAAGTTCAAACTTATAGTTACGATTGACTGATAGAATGAGCTAAGATTTTTGGAGACTATAATGTTCAATTAAAGTGAGATACTATGAAATATTAGGAGAGCTAGTGTGTTAAGAGGCATTTTTACGAACATGAAGTTTGAGTTGGTAATTTAATGAATGTGTTCAAAGAAATGACTAGAATAAGAGCAAACAGGATGATCGTAGGAGGTTATAACTATAAGCACGAATAAAGTTCTGTAGATTTCATTCTTAAATGATCTTGTACTTTAAGGTGAGAATACATGATTTTACTGTGAGGTACTATTCGCTTATATAACGTAAGCAATGATGTCAGATGACAATAATTGTCGAAATGGCCGACAAGGAATAACTCCTCGCCAATAAAGCCAATAATGTAGCGTTATTATATCTATATCTAGAATTAAATGAAATAAAGTTGAATAACTTTATCAGAATAATTTAACGAGACCAATAATAGGGTACTGATTATGAACAGGAGTAGAGCGGGTAATTGGAATGCGATAACTTTGGTATGAATATATATTACACAATCTATATATATAACTCGCAATAGTAATTGGATGCAATAAAGAAATAAAAATAAAAATGGTGAAATCGGTCGTCCCCGGGATCGAACCTGGGTCTAGGCCACACCCTTTCGCGCATTTAGCCAACCGCACTAAATGCCTAGTATTGTGAAAGTTCTCTTATGATTAAATATAAGCATATGTACAACAAATTCCTTAATTCACGCATATATTGTAAATTCATATGAATTTTCTTTCCTAAACAAAATTTCTCGAGGAAGGGAAAACAAATGAGAAGATTTAACTACAAGCTGTTTAAGTAATTAAACTTGGAGAAGTTGAACGGAAGAGATGTAGGAGTGTTCTCTAAAATAGAGAATATTGAAGCAGTCATTTCCACTAATGAGCATGAAGTCGATTATTAAGTTAAAAATGTTGCTAGAACTTTTAACTGGGGAATAGTTTGAGTAAGTGTCGTGAGAGAATCGTCGTGCATATGAAAAAAAAAAATTGTTATAATTTATAAAATTGAATAAAATATAAACTTGAACAAAAGTAGGAATTTTATTTGATCGAACATAGCAAGCCAATATTACAAACATTAATAATACATTCGTTCTCAATTGGAACATACACTGGACTAAGTGGCTCGGTGTGGCTTGGCTAACTCTTGCTCAATCTGCCTTAAGAAGTTGGTATTACTGGGATCCTTGGAACAAATCTTCCAAATGTTTGTTAAGAAATGAGTAGAAGCCTTATCGATCTCGCTTAAACGAAAGAACTTCTCATCCCCATCCTCTTAAGTATAGAAGATCCCAGCAGGCCTACTTAAGACCCTTCCTTCCACAAACACTATGCCCTTTGGAAGCTGAAGATTTAACAAGGCATCATCGTCAGCTGGGAAGCATATCGGGAGCGGATGATGAGGCGCCAACAGTTCTTAGTCTTTTCATGGGTCTTTGAGAAAGTAGAGGAGTGCTACTTTCGTCGCCTCTAAGAGTAGTATCTTCTTCTCCCATAGTTTCCTGTAGATATTTCCTTAGACTTACTTCACCTTTAGCCATTTTGGCATACCACTCAGCTTCTCTTTTACTAGCAAGTTCTAATATGTTGACATGTTGACTTGCTGGTGTTTGCATCTCAAAACCTGTTTCTCCTGCTTCTGCAAGCAGTAGTTCCTTAGCTAACTTCAGAGAAGCCTCTTCCTCCATCGCTTGTATTTTTTGACGTTCTATAATCTCTTTGAGGATAACGTCTTTAGAACTACTTCGGAGTGTTTCAAAATTTTCATGAAATATAACAGGAGAAGGTGATGACATAGGTCCCTTTCCCTTGAAAACAGTTGAGTCAACTGTTGCTTCAACTTCTTCAGATTGTGAGAAATCAACAAGTTGATACAACAACCCTTTAATTTCTCTAATTTCTGCTTCAAGTTTTGTTTGTTTATCGATAGACTTTCTCAATAGTGCTCTATCAGCTGCTAGGAGAAAAGGAGTGCTATAGTGTATTTGGTCAATTTGGGAAGTAAGAGACTTAAACGAGGTGGTTTGTTCAGTAGCAAGTGATACTATAGTACTGTTAAGTTGTTCAATTTGCGTTGACAAAAGCTCGATTGAATGTTCAAGTGCAATAAATGTGTGAGTGGCCATGGCTTAGTTGAGAAAGAACGATAGTTGATTTGGATGTGTGGAAATATAGTTTCACACAAAGGAAAAACATAAAAGAGAGAAGGAAATTTCAGAATGCCTATTATCTTTAAAAGTGCCTTTCTTATATAAAGAATGAAAGACGAAGTGTGACCTTGGAAAACGGACAGGTGTCCATAAACTACAGAAATTTTAATCATTGCTACTGTAATTAGTAACTACCGAATTATATATATTTTTTTTAAGATAAAATTTCTAAACTTTATCATCCCTTTAACCAAGGTTGAAAGGAGCTGAACAGTTTACTCAAAAGCGTATGCTATGTCGAGAAAATCCTCAACTAAATTAATAGCTTAATGAATAGACCGTCTTCCACACATCACTATATCAATTGCTAATTCATCTTTTTGAACCCTAGATGAATTTTTAATCTAAACTATTGTTTCAGGAGTGATCTAGGTAATATTTGTTTCTTTGACCCATGGATCGCCTTTAATGATTGAATTTAAGAAAATGAGACAAATGTTATCAACAAAAATATGTCGACTTTTCCAACTGAATAACAGTAGTGTCTTGGTAAAAGAACTTCAAAATTGAAAATAAGAATTATTTGAAAGGCTAAAATTATGATGGGCGATCAACGATTAAAATAGACAAATGAACTTGGTATAAAAATCTATCAAGACAAATATGGGAAATTCTTTTAACTGGGGAATTTCCCTAATCGACAACAATCCCCAAAAGAGAGCGAAGAAAGTTGTATTTCATTATTCGTACAATACAAGTGAAACTTGTTACATTATTTAAGCGGAAATACAACAATTAGGATACAACATATTTAAAAACCATACAAAGAAACCCACGTGGCTACAAACAGTAACGGAACCACGCCAAGAACGAACGCGACTAACCACTGAATAGTCTCATCCAATGGAAGTTGAGCCACAGTAATTAACCACACTATGATAATAATGTAGATTACGATTAGGAAAGGATTCAACATTTTCGATATTAGGTTTTGGGTTTTGGTTAGATTCTGAAGAAAGGAAAATGTTAAATTGATATGGCATGGAGAAAAGTATGCTAAGGTATTATTATATAGTCTAAAAAGGAGCCGTTTCTAACGGTCAAATATGGAAGATAAAGTGAATTTGAATTTTGTATAGTGTTTTAATCAGACTTACCTGTGTCTAGACAAATCATCTATGCTATACTATAGGAATACAAGTTGTTGGTTATTAAGTATGTACAAATTATAGAATGTTTATATATGCTATCTCTAAATGTTAATCCGGTGGAGGATTGTGTGTAAGTTCATCCTACTCTGTTGAGAGTAGAAGGATTCTGTTTAGAATCATATGAGTTCATCCTACTCTGTTGAGAGTAGAAGGCATCAATTAGGGATACGCCTTGTATCTTTCTGTTAATTATGTGTGATTGTTTAATGTAGAACAGATACTTAGATGTTATCTCTTCTAATATCGATTAATTGTCACTAAGACAAAATATAAATCAAGTAAAGTATATCTTTATTTGATGCAATCTAGATTTCGAGGACGAAATCCTTTTAATTGGGGAATAATGTAACATTCGTGAAATTTGACTAGATTTGACTCATAAATTTAATGTAAATGATTTTCGAGAAAATATATGAATAGTAACCGTATTTGTGAATAGTACCCGTATTTGTGAATAGTACCCGTATACGTGAATAGTACCGTATTATGAATAGTACCGTATTTGTGAATAGTACCATATTTGTGAATAGTACCGTATTTGTGAATAGTACCGTATTTGTGAATAGTAACCGTATTTGTGAATAGTACCGTATACGTGAATAGTACCTATTGTGAATAGTAACGGTAAATAGTAAAGGTAAAAAGTAAATTGTAAATAGTAAAGGTAAAAAGCATATTCTAAGGCATATTCCAAAGCATATGCTAAAGCATATTCTAAGGCATATTCCAAAGCATATGCTAAAGCATATTCTAAAATTATTTTATATAAATAGCCACCTTAGTTTAACCATAAAACTCACACCATTATATATTCACTTCTAAAAATCTCTCTTTCTCTCTAATAAAGAAATTAACTTATAACAATAATCATCTTCAAAGAATCAAGAATTCAAGGTTTTAATTGGTTCAAAGTGTTCATCCTCTCTATTTACTCCAAATTCGAATTTATGCATCAAAAGACTTTTGGTAAGTTAAACTCATTTCATAATCATCATTTTATGTTCATTAACTTGTTTCTAGTTGATTTCAAGTATATTCGGGTCACGAATCGAGTCAAAATGCAATTAAAGTCTTAGAAATGGGTCAAATGATTTGAGCATGATTTTGATGTTTTAAGATAAAACTAGTTGATGGGTTATGTTTATGTGGTGAATTCATATCTAGTATAAGTTCAAACATAAGTATTTTAGCTTCCTTAATCGATTTCTAGGCTAAAAATGAGTTTTGGAGGGTGTTTGGTTCGTATTTAGGTTGATGAATTATGCAGAACTGAAAACTGAAGTGTAACGGCCGTTACTATATGTAACGCCCGTTACTTTTGTAACGCCCGTTAGGGATTGATTTTGACAACATTTTCAAACGTCAATAACTTTTGACCCGTAAGTCTGTTTTCGATGATTCAAGCGGCCACGGAAGCGTAATTGAGTCTATTTTCCAATGGTAGAGGCCTCTGAGTCCAGAACATAGTTCTAATCCTCACTTATTGTTAACAGTTGTTATCCGACACGGTTATTCCTTGTTACTTGTCCCTACGAACTCACCAACTTTATGTTGACGCTCTTTAGTACACTTTTCAAGTAATCAAGTTAATCAGAGACAAAATGGATGATTGCATGCTTACTTGCTAGGATTGGACTAGCTTTGGACTTTCTGGATCCATGATCCTTACTTCCCTTTTATGGGTTACTTTAGGATCAACTACTATCGATTGAATTGCCTTTTATTATTGATTGAACATGTATTTCGATGAATGTTAATGATTGTATACGTTTGTACAAGTTTAAGGATTGTTTCAATCCTATGTTTTCATATAGTTTGACTCTACATAATTTCCATGTCGTGCTGTGCTTTTCTAAGTGATACCCCATGATTCCGCCATGTTGGGGTGTTACATTATGGCACTAAGCATGGATGACACCCCATTGGAGGAAGAAGGGTTTGAAGAAATTGAAAGAATTCCAAGCAACAAGCTACCCACTTCCATTGATAATCCTCCTACGGGTTTAGAGCTCAAGCCATTGCCCGATCATTTGGAATACGCATTCCTGGAAGGTACGTCTCTTCTCCCCGTTGTTATCTCCTCATCACTCTCGGGTAAGGAGAAGGCTAAACTCATGTCCATTTTAAAGGCCCATAAAAAGGCCTTTGCATGGAAGACATCCGATATACCCGGAATAAGTCCTGATTTTTGCAAACATAAAATCAATCTAATTGAAAATGTAAAACCGGTGATTCAAAGGCAAAGAAGGCTTAATCCTAACATGAAAGATGTTGTAAAAAAGGAAATTGTTAAGCTACTTGATGCGGGTATTATTTTTCCAATATCGGATAGTCCATGGGTTAGCCCGGTACATTGTGTACCAAAGAAGGGAGGGATGACCGTTGTAACAAATGAGAAGAATGAATTGGTCCCAACTAGAACGGTTACCGATTGGAGAGTTTGTATTGATTACCGTAAGTTGAATGAAGCCACCAAAAAGGACCATTTCCCTTTACCCTTCATGGACCAAATGCTTGAAAGATTGGCGGGTAATGAATTCTTTTGTTTTCTAGATGGGTTTTCCGGGTACTTCCAAATACCCATTGATCCTAATGATCAAGAGAAAACAACTTTTACTTGTCCTTTTGGAACATATGCTTATAGACGAATGCCTTTTGGTTTATGTAATGCACCGGGTACGTTTCAAAGATGTATGTTGGCCATTTTCCAAGATATGATTGAAACCTCCATGGAAGTTTTCATGGATGATTTTTCGGTGTTTGGTAATTCATTTGATAGTTTTTTGGCTAACTTGGATAAAATGCTTGAGAGATGTGAAAAAGCACATTTGGTGCTTAATTGGGAAAAATGCCATTTCATGGTCAAAGAAGGCATTGTGTTGGGTCACAAAGTGTCAAGGGCGGGTCTTGAGGTTGACAAGGCTAAAATTGATGTCATGACTAAATTACCTCCACCAACAAATGTGAAGTCGGTAAGAAGTTTTCTAGGTCATGCCGGGTTCTACCGACGGTTCATCAAAGATTTTTCTAAAATCACAAGGCCTATGACTAGATTGTTGGAAAAAGACGTCCCTTTTGAGTTTAATGATGAGTGTCTAAACGCTTTTTCTCTTTTGAAAGACAAATTGACAAATTCTCCAATAATGACTTCACCCAATTGGTCTTTACCCTTCGAACTTATGTGTGATGCTAGTGATTATGCTTTGGGGGCCGTTCTTGGCCAAAGGGATGAGAAGCATTTTCGTCCTATTTACTTTGCTAGCAAAACCCTAAACCCCGCCCAACAAAATTACACCGTGACCGAAAAAGAGTTGTTGGCGGTGGTGTATGCTTTTGACAAGTTTAGACCTTACTTGGTGTTGAATAAAACCATCGTGTTCACCGATCATTCGGCCTTTGTGAGTCCCTCGATAGCTATGGATCGCTCTCGAGATCGTCTATGGTTATGTCGTGAGTGCGGAATCCTCACGAGATAACTGTTTGATTAGTTATCTATTATATTGCTAATTACACGAGTATAATCAGCCTTATATTGTTCTATATTCGTTTGGTATAGATCACAAACGAACTTAGTTGCCTTAGGTGTGTTAAACTGAACGTTAATTACCAATTTTAGGGTTTTAGTTCGTATTTATATGTTTCTGATTATATTGGACTCGCTGGGCTTTGTTCTTACGAACTTAGCAGCCCAGCCCATCTTAACGAAGATTATCTTCGTTAGTGCCTAACGAAGATTATCTTCGTTAGTTGTAAATCAGCTTTATAGTTATATTCCTAGTATTTCACGTACAAGGAATCCTAACGTATATTATGTTTGTACTTGTATAACATACATAACAAACATCATATATAAACATATATAACACCTAAACATGTAATCGATCATTACCAAAACATTATGTTCATAATCTATCAATTACATATACGAATAAGACATGATCAAATCTAAGTTGCTGTTGTCACATCAACGTGCATCAACAAACTCCCCCTTGACAGCAGCACCTTCGATTTCTTCAGTCTTCAAAATTCTGTCATCCATTAAATAACAATCGCTTGCTATTTGCATGGATATTTTCATGTAAGCAGACTTGAATAATCTTACGATATCGACTTTCTTCATATTTCCAAAATGGCAAAAATGAACATTCTGTATCGTATAATTTCCTCAGATCATTTCTTGAGAAGTTGACCAACTGCATTGGATCATACATCCTTCTCAGCAAAATCTTCTTTTCCGAATCTGCATACATCTTGGCTTCACCAGAATCTCGATCAATCTCCCAATTGTCCATTTTATCCAAGACATCTTGTGCCCATTTCTTGGCAGGGACTTCGATCATACACTTGATATCACGTTGAATATACTCAACGCTTCTATCTGGCTTAACCACTTTCTTCTTCTTTCTTGATTCAATATGAAACTTCGGTTTCTCTGAGTCTTTCATATTCAATCTCAACTTGAAATCCTCATGAAGTTTCTTACCAATAACGTCAGCAAGACCATATCCACTTGGATTGATAATCCAGTTATTTCCAAGTTCATGTAAGTCCTCTTCACACAAACTTCTGAAGTGACTCTCACGCCATGCTAAATATTGACAACCTTCTGGTCTTTTAAGAATGAACAACTTCAATTCTTCATCATAGAACCAACTCCAGATTATTGTCTTATATTTCGCAGCATCTTTATCTGAAATGTGAGTCCAATACATGATAGGTTTCAAAGTATCCCTAGTGACTATATATTCACCAAGTCTTTGTCCAGGCACAAGCCGATCAACCTCTTGTAGTGAATCATCATCTCTGAGAGGAACTGGATGATCGTTTGGATTAAAAGGTCTTGTTAAATTTATCTCATACTCAAAAGGAATCAAATTATCTTCAATCTTAGCATATACCACAAAGTTTAAAACTTTTGTATTGCTACTAAATGAAGCTTGAACCATTCTTTCCTTTATATCTTTCTCTTCAATTCCAACACATTCCTTTCTTCAATAGATGGATCATTAGGAATTGTGTCCCAAATATCATCAAACCCATAAGGTTTCTTGAATAAATCAACATCTGGTTCCGGGACAATCTCACCTTCCTCAAGCTCATTTCCATCAAAGAGTAATTCTGTATCATCTGTATCATCTGATAAGATTACACAAAATAACACCAGAATACAATGATTAATCATGATAATAAAGATGAAATATAATTGCATTGAAATAAGATAAATTACATTTACATGTCATAACTTATTACATGCAACCTAAAATACAATTCATCTAATCATTATTAACATCATAAGTTGAATCAGAGTCAGAATCAGATTCCAAAGCTGTTTGCTTTTGAATCTGTAATTCTTTTTCTCTTTCATTTTCTGCATGTTGTTGTTTATCTAATAAAACATTAAACACATCATGAAAGGCGTTTTCTTCAGAATAATAGTCATGTCCAAATTTTGCTTCAACTTCACGCTTTAATCGATCAGTTTCAGCTTCAACTTGATCATCACTTAAATAATCAATTGATTTTGAAGAATTACCTGAGTCAAGTGCTTCAATAGCCTCAGCATCACGAGGAGCACTTGAATCTCCAGCACCAGATGTACCAACCTCAGTATGATCTCCCCCTATCTCCCCCTGAACTTCAACACCCTTTCCTTTGTCAAGAACTGGGCGAGAATCACTTCGATCACCAGCATTATCAGCATCATCATCATCATCTTGACGTCTTGGCACTGATAATCTGCATATCTCTTCAGGCACATCTCCCCCTTGATTCTTGACCCAATTGACAAGAAAGGTCAGAGCAGCTCGGACATCTGAGAGATCAGACTCTAACGTGTGAACACGAGTCTCTAGAACCTCAATACGTCGAACCCGAGGAGAATCTGAAGGAAGAGGAGTAACAGGCACTCTGGGAGTTGATGCGACCGGAATAGCAGCAGCAGTTGAACTTGGAGGATCAGGAATTGAAACTGATGTAGCTTCGGTGATACGTGCACGCTTAACTCTTTGATAAGTAAGAGTAGCATCCATTGATCTTTTAGAACTCCTAGTATCACTTGAACTTGGTGCATTGACCGGATCATCAATATCGGCAAAAAGGCTGGCTAGTTCAGGATTAAATCGAGCCACAACCTCAGGAGGAAGTAAAACATTTGCATCATACTGTAAAGAAACATCATGCAAAACATCCAAAGATTGGTTAATTAAAACATAATAATCCTGCAAAGTATCATGTGCAAAATTTACCTTATCATGAACAGATTGAGCCATATCAGAGACTATCGGAGAAGCATGACATGCCTTGCTTCGACGTTCTCTACGTAGCTCACTAGATATACCTTCTTGAGATAAGTGATAAGAATGATCACTTCACTACTACAAACAGGGCTATCCTTGACCCGCTTTTTATGACCCACGCTAATAGATGACGCGCAAAGTGAGAAGTCATAAAATAAGGGTCATCACGAGTAAATCGATGACGCGTTTTCAGAAGCGTCATAACATATGGGTCATAATCCAATTTACCCTCCAAATTGGATCTGAAAAGTTTTAAAAGTCAAACTTTACCCTCCCAATTAGATCTGAAATTTTTTAAAGAAAGCATTTACCCTCTCAATTGAATCAGATCTTACATTTGGTACCAAAAACTTTTCTTTTTTTCTCTCTAGCACCACCGCCGGAAAATTCATAAACACACACACCCGCAGCCACCAACCTTCGCTCCACCACCGTAACCACCAACCAAAATGTAAGTTTTCTTTTCTTTCTTGTCTTTTTTGATTAGTGAAATTTGGCATCAAAATTTATGATTGCGGGTCATAAATGGCTGTTTTTCTAGTAGTGCTTGCAGAAGCTACAGGAACATCATGAGCCCTTTTTGTGCGATGCTCATATTCACCTGTGTCTTCCGAGACAACAACATTATCAGCTGAACTACTGGTACTATCTTCCTCATTAGCATCATTCCCGTGATCTGAATCATCATCATCGGAATCATCACTTGAAGAATCACTATCATCAGCTTCTAAACCACCTGCAGAACCTTCTGTTTCATCCGAATCATCATCGTCGTCCACGAACATATCATCCTCAATACGAGAACGATAGTTAGGATTGATCAAGTGACCAAACAAAGGTGGATCAGTAAGACCTTCTACGTTGCGAGTATTTGCTTCTAAATCAGCGAAAAGACGCAAAGGCCAAGCATGTAGATTATAACGAGGTCCTTGATCGAAAACCAAGTTCGGACAGAAGTGTCTGACAATGGCCATAACAAAGCGAGGATAAAGTAGAAATCTCTTTCGTCCTCTGGCACTAAGTTGTTCAAGAAATTCCTGATAAAAGTAGACAGAAAATGGATACGGGCGATTGTAGACCAATGCAACCATCTGCGATGCTATTTGAGCAGAAAGTTGATCAAAACCCGCTTTACGATTGCTTAAACAAACTAGCAAAGCATACGCCAGATATCTCCATCGTCCTTTAATTCCACTTTTGTCAAAAGGTAATTTTATTGCACCGACGTAGCCCATCCTCTGAAAACATTGATAAAGAAGCTGAAACGAATATGTCATATCTACCGCTTCGTCTGGTTCTTCACCTACACGCAGAATATGACGTAGATTTGCAGCATTGAATGCAAAAGTGATCCCAGCAACTGTAGCTTGAATAAAACCATGACCATCAACCATTACTTCATGAGCAGTACTCCAGAATTCATCTATGTACTGTCTAATAAGTCGTGGTGAATGAGTGAACACAAACGATAATCTTGAACGAGCTATAAATGCAAACATTTGATGATAATGATCACAGTTACGTTGATCTGGATCAAGGTTGAGAGCCAGATTATGCTTCTCAAAGAATTGTCGTGGTGCTAAAGCCATATCTGCAAAACAAATCAAAGTATCGAAACAAATATAAAATAAGCATAGAAAATGATTTGCAGACTTGTAAAACCTAATCACTAAATTCGTAAGTTAAACTGTACGAAGATAGTCGTTAAGTTCGTAAGATGCTGTACGAAGATAGTATTAAATTCGTAAGAACAAAGTGTACGAAGATATAAGTTCGTAAGAACTAAATGAACGAACATAAGGGTTAAGTTCGTAAGTTAAAATAAGCATAGAAAATGATTTGCAGACTTGTAAAACCTAATCACTAAATTCGTAAGTTAAACTGTACGAAGATAGTCGTTAAGTTCGTAAGAACTAAATGAACGAAGATAGGGTTAAGTTCGTAAGTAGGAAGTTTACGAAGATAGTGTGTAAATTCGTAAGCATATACTGTACGAAGATAGTATTAAATTCGTAAGAACAAAGTGTACGAAGATATAAGTTCGTAAGAACTAAATGAACGAACATAAGGGTTAAGTTCGTAAGTTAAAATAACATACGAAGATAAACTTTAATTTCGTAAGTTGACAAATTAAGTCCTAAATTCGTAAACACTTGTAGAAATCCTAAGTTCGTAACTTATAAACCTAAACTTAAGTTCGTAAGTTATAAACGAAGGCTAACTTCGTTTGCTTGAACACTAAATTCGTTTGCTACTTCTGAGCAGCATTACATTAATTGATTAACCTTTTGTTTTTGCCCAAAATCGTTTTCAAAAATTTGTATCCATTAATTATAGCATAACCCAGTTCGATTATAACAAGAATTTAAGATATAATAGAGGATTAATCTCAAAACGAAATTAAAACCCTAAAATCAAAATTCTTATGAACCTGACTGAGTTCGTGCATAAATTGGACAAAAGAACCAATTATGATTAGTGATTTGCGAAAGATAATGGTCAATAAGTTACCTGAATCACTAATAACAATGATAATCTAATCAACAAGTCTAAAATCGACTGAAAACTGAAGATTTGATTGATGATATTATGGGAGTGAAGCTGCTCAAATTCGTTTATGTTTGAAAAAGGAAACAATAAAACGAAGGCAACTTATATTTATATAGATGGGAAAAACGGTAAAAACGGGTCTGGTAGGTATCCGGGTACAATTAAGTTCGTACGAAGTTAATCTTCGTAAGAACTAATCGGACCATACATATTCTATCTTCCAGAACGAAGATAAATGTTATCTTCGTAAGAACGATTTTGAACGAAGATAAGTATATCTTCGTAAGAACTATTTGAACGAAGATAAGTATATCTTCGTAAGAACTAACTCTGGACTTAGAAAATTTCAGAATATCCATCACGAAATGTACCATGATTCGACCTTTTACCTAATCCTGTACATCACAAAAACTTGTTAAAAATAACCTGTTCATGCCTTGTACAAAGAAATTCCATCATACATAATCATCATCATAATGTAAGTATTCAACGAACATTATAATCTTGAATAATAACAAAACTCCACATCTCTCAAACCAAATCATCAACAAACCTGAAAATAATCAATTAACATATGAACAATGTTACCAATCATGACCATGAAACGAAGAACTTTCCACTAATCATTGAGATGCTTAACGACAAATGATCTTGAAACACTTAAGTCCCATACGAAATGCCGTCTACAAAACAGTCAAACAATGAGTAGTCCAAAAATTCAATTAAGAACCTTATAAAATTTCCGAAATCATATCATAAATTATAGTACGAAGATTAAAAGTAACAGATCTGATTATTTTCACTAAATACATGAATCATAAAATAAATAAATACACAATATCAAGTTCATGTATTCTTCCTTCACATGCTCATATCTGCATCACAAAAATTGTCATCACACAGCAAGGATCTTATCTCTAGGATATCATCCATACGAATAACAATGTATTTGCAGAATATAGCACTTCAACTTAATCTTTTAACCTGAACACTGCACACTTAATGAAAACTCATTAACGCATTAAGAGCATAACAGAATAATGCAGAAAATTTCAAGCTAAAATCATACAAAAACAGGGTTAACAAATACGAAATAACAATGAATCTACAAAAGATCAAGGGAGGTCATTTCATCGTCAAACCCTAAAATGTCACCAAGTTATAAATTAAATTCTTAACTTGTAACAACTGAAAATTTGTGAGATTTCAAATAACTTTGACTTTTCACAAAACACTTAAAATATCATTTTCTAAACTTAAACAAATTAATGTTCATATCAGAAAATCTTCTTTTGAAACAAAATTTAAAAGATCATTTTCTAAACTTAAACAAATTAATGTTCATATCAGAAAATCTTCACACAACCTCATCAAGAATTCTCATGAATGAATTCAGTAAAACATATACTCAGAATTGGAATAGGATCTCTCGTGCAATAAGAACTTATGAAAATACTATGTTGACTCAATAAAAAGAAAAAACAATCAGAATAAAAATAACAGAATAATAAACTAAGCTATACATTAATTAACTTGAATTTATTCATTATTTATTCATTATTTACATGATGCTTGGTTACTGCTGATTAGATCAGTTTAGCATTTACATAAGCCTAACTGCGAGAAATAATTCTCTTATTATTAGTTATGAACAGTGATCCAAAAACGATTACCAATATGTTTGTCCTCTTAAACACTCGGTACTTCCAGTCTCCTTTTTGGTTTGTGGCACTTTCGTATTACTTGAGCCAAGGACAGTCACCATGTAACCTAGTAAGTTACTCATGCCACAATTTTAGTTTGCGAACTTATGTGCCCCATATTCAGATACACTCTCACAATCGAAACAAGCACTAAGATTAAGACATTTGGTGATTAAAGTGAGAAAGTCTTTAAGAATCAAGTCAGCGGTGACAGGTCGGTGATTCCTCACGCGGAAAGCGACATAACTTGACTCACGTACGGAAATATACTTAACATTGCATAATGCCAAGTACTTGCATATTTGTGACATTAATTTACTTTAAAGCACTTATGAAAAACCCGTGACTTTCTATGAGACCCATGTAGCGAACTTTCTGACAACCTATCCCAAGTTGAAAACTTTAGGTAGGCTAGGTATACAAAGACACCCCAAGGACTTACTTGTTCGAATCTCAAAGGCCACATTAGCTTCATACTTTCAACAGATTTATTTTGATATTTGCATATCTTGTCACAAATATACATCCGAAAAAGCAATACATACACATATATGTACCCGAGACCTTCTATATAAAGACCAAATATACCTAATTACAATGCAAGATCTTTCATAAGAATTAAGGACTTGTCTATTTTAAGAACAAGTATTCTCAGCCATATATCTGAATACGTTTCCCATAAGAACATTGTATACATTTAAGTTCAGATTATAAGGAAACCTTGGTACTTTGTGCCTATCGATACATCATATAATGGTATCACTGAACTAAGCATTTTAAAGTACAATTAAGTAGGCTTAAAAGCTAAAGTATCGTCACGTCTAATCATTTAGTACAGTGACCGTACTTCATTTATTATATTTTTGGATTTTCCAATTTTTCTGATGTTTTTGGATTTTTCAGACACTGGATATGTACAAACTTATACTAAAACAACTCTTTTTGTATTTTAATGACTCTATCTATGTACGACTTAAGCTACAAAGACTCGAAAAAATTTTAAGTTCTTTGAGAGAAACTACTCGGCATTCTTCATACCATTGAGTTGATATAACAACTCATGACGAGGTCCATCAAAAGCTTTAGTATACAAATCAGCAAGGTTATCATCAGTAATAACCTTTTCCAAATGAATAAGCTTTTTCTCAAAACAGTCACGTATAAAATGATGCTTTATGTCTATGTGCTTGGTGACTTTAAAATTTTTCGGATTCTTGGTAATATCAATGGCAGATTTATTATCAATGCAAATAGGAGAGTTTGAGATATTCATACCATAATCGCGCAGTTGTTGCTGTATCCAAAGTACCTGAGAACAGCAATAGCCAGCAGCAATGTACTCTGCTTCACAGGAAGACTGTGCAACAGATGTCTGCTTTTTGCACTGCCACGAAATAATTCTCCCCCCTAAAAGCTGACATCCACCCGATGTAGATTTCCTATCCGAATTGTCACCACCATAATCCGAATCAGTATAAGCCTTGAATTCAAAGGAACCATGCATGGGATACCAAAGCCCTAGTCGAGGCTTGGCCTTCACATAACGAAGAATCCTTTTCGCAGCTTGCAAATGAGATTCTTTCGGATTAGCCTGAAATCGAGCACACATACAAACAGCGAACATAATGTCTGGACGGGAAGCAGTGAGATACATCAAGGATCCAATAATAGCCCGATATTGAGTTGCATCAACATGTGGATCATTAGGCTTATCAGAACACAGCCCATGAGCAGTCTTGATGGGAGTAATTGCATCTTTAGAATCAGTCATCCGAAACCTAGTAAGAAGATCTTTAACATACTTGGTTTGATGAATAAAGAACCCATCCTTCAGTTGATCCACCTGTAATCCAAGGAAGAAAGTTAATTCCCCCATAGCACTCATTTCGAACTTAGCCTTCATGCTCTGCTCAAACTCCTTGCACATATTCTCATCAGAAGAACCAAAAATGATATCATCGACGTAAACCTGTACAAGCAAGTAGTCCTTCCCTTTCCATTTGACAAACAACGTGCTGTCGATAGAACCTCTTGTAAAACCGTTTTCAATTAGATGAGAAGACAGTTTTTCATACCAAGATCGAGGAGCCTGATGTAGACCATATAAAGCCTTATCGAGACGATATACTCTGTTAGGAAAGTCTGGATCCTCAAACCCGGCAGGTTGTTCTACATAAACTTCTTCTTTAATTTCTCCATACAAAAAGGCACTCTTTACGTCAAGTTGATACACCTTTATTCCTTTATAACTAGCATATGCCAGAAATAATCGAATAGCTTCAAGTCTAGCTACCGGTGCAAAAGTCTCATCGTAATCAAAGCCTTCTTGTTGCTCAAATCCTCGAACCACCAATCGAGCCTTATTGCGAGTGACTACACCTTTGTCATCCCTTTTACAACGAAAAACCCAACGCGTTGTTAAAGGAGATTCACCTTCAGGTAAGTCAACTAACTTCCATACATCAAGCTTCCGAAACTGAGCCAATTCTTCTTGCATCGCCTCAACCCATGACGGTTCTTTAAGAGCCATACCAACATTCTTAGGCTCAACCTGAGAGATGAAGCAATAGTACAAGTACCAAGTAATTGCCCCAGTATCCTTAACCTCAGCAAACATACTTGACATCTTCTTATGCTGATTCCTCGTGCGAGTAGAGGCAGAAGCATCACCAATAATTTGATCTACTGGATGATCCTTGTTGACTCTTGTCTGAGGAACCTTATCGACCGTAAGATCACTTCCCAAGTTTGTCTGAACATGATGTTCTGGAGTTTTAGGCTCTTCCTGATTTTCACCTTCCGTGTCATCAGTATCATAGAAAGGATCATCAGGTAGCGGTATATGTAAAGGATCAGTAAGATTTTTAGGAGCAGTATCTAAAGTAGAGTCTGCTTCTTTGGTCCCACTTGATTCACCAGATTTAGAAGCAGGCTCAATGAATGGTGAGGAAACAGGAGTGGAAACAGGAACCGACCCACCATCAAATGGATCATGTAGAGTAACTACATCGTCCACAATCGGAACACCTGTAAAAGAAACAGGACCACGAAAAGAAGTGAAAACACCATCATAATCGAAGTCATTAGCAGGACCAATGTGCACAGCAGGTTTATGACTGACAATTACGACATTTGTACCAAAATCGACTTTGCCAGTTTTCTGATTGTACACACGCCGAATCGGTGTACTTGGCACATAACCTAAAAAGAATCCCTCCTCAGATTTAGGATCAAATTTCCCTTGAGGAAGAACTTTCAGAAAAGTACACGGAACACCAAACGGCTCAACATTCTGCAAATTGGGCTTTTTGTTGTGCAACAGCTCATAACAAGTCTTCTTAAACCGTTTAACTGTTAAAACCCGATTCAAAATGTGGCAAGCTGTATTCACCGCCTCTCCCCAGAAAGTAATAGGAAGCCCTAAATCAGCAAGCATCGTCCTGGCTGTTTCTATCAATGTCCTGTTCTTCCTTTCAGCTACTCCATTCTGTTGTGGCTCATAAGGTGCACTGAATTGATGTTGAATTCCTTTGGTCAAGCAAAATGCAGTAATAGTATTATTCTTGAACTCAGTGCCATTGTCACTCCTGATTCTCTTCACTTTAATCTCATGGACATTCTCGACTTGTTTAATGAAATCCATAAATCGAGTAGTGGTCTCATCCTTGGTCTTCAAAAAGAATACCCATGAGTATCTTGAGTAATCATCAGTGATCACCAAACAGTAAGACATCCCTCCTATGCTTCTTATGTTCACAGGACCAAAGAGATCCATATGAAGTAACTCGAATGGTTTGGATATAGAATTTTGCACCTTTGATTTATGGGGATTCTTATGTTGCTTCCCTTTCAAACACGGTACAAATTTATCTTCCATCCCAAACTTCTTTACCGGAACACCTTCAACTAATTCAAGACTGACAAGTTCATTCATCTTCCGAAAGTTGATATATCCCATTCTTCGATGCCATAAGAGAGATTCCGACTCATTGGCCTTGCTCAACAAACAAAGGGGCTCCTTTGGATTATCAACACCTAAAACTAAACCATAGATGTCTCTCTTCCTAGGAGCTCTAAGCATAATCCATTCTTCAGGAATAACAAAACCCGGCTTCAAGATGAATGCCTCCTTTTCTGTGAAATGAACATTGTTGCCCTTGTCACAGATCTGTGAGACACTCATAAGATTATGAGTAAGTTGTTCCACATAGTTTACTCGTTCTAGAGTAAGTTGTCCATTGATGACATCTCCTTGACCGGTGATGTTACCGCCCTTGGATCCAGCAAAACTAACATATGACCCATGTATATCAACATAATTGGACAAAAGCTTCTTGTCCCCTGTCATGTGCCTGGAGCATCCACTGTCAAGGTACCACAAATGAATTGGTTTCCTAGGAACTCCCTGCACATAAAATGAGAAAAATTAGTTTTCATTGGGGACCCAAACCTTCTGAGGTTTGGGTCGTCCCTTCTCATCCCTTAGAATCAGTTCAGTCCAATACCCATTGCTAGAAGCCGTGGGTGGAACATGATTCTCATCTTGTCGTCTCACAGGAGAAGACTTCTGACCTCTTGTCGGAGAGGTTCTAGGAGAATGTGGGCCAAAAGAAGGTCGAACACTTGAGTGAATTTTGTCATAATATGAGTTACGACCATGGTTCATGAATCTATCTTCTCTAGGTGATATACTCCTAGATTGAGTTGATACAATCCTCTTTTGATTTGAATTCTTATGAACATTTTCAGATGAAACTTTCAATGGAGATTCACGTCGTTGAGGTATAGTAAACGTTTTTGAAGAAGATGCAACTTGTGACTCATCAACCTTTTTATCATTACCCAACCCCTTTTTATCTTCCGAGGTAGAACCCTTCGACGGAGAACCTGATCTCCGAGGTCTGTTGGGACATACACTGTAAACATGACCTTTTTCATGACACGCAAAACAAGAAAGGACCTTGACCTTATTCTTTGTATCTACCTTTTTATCGGTACCTACAGATTCAATTTTAGTCCTAGTGTCCACTGCCTTACTCGTTTTTCTACTATCATCAAAGTCACGTTTAGTTGGTGAATTCCTAGACTTTCTAGCATCAACTATTTTATCCTTACCTATACTTGGAGACTTCTTAAGTGCAGGCATAAGGATTTGCTTCAAAGTCCTAGTAGCTACTTCATCAACAGCTGATCTATCCTCAGATTTTCTAGTTTTAGTCTGCCTAGGCAATGGAGTGAGACGTGACTGACTTAATTTCTTCATGTCCTCAACAGTCACATCCCAGACTTTATCAATCCTTTTAGGGTCAATAGATTCTAAAGGGAATTCTAACTCAGTATATACCCTATGACTCTTGTGAAGAGTAAAGTGTGTAACACTATCTTTCTGACCAAAAGAAATAGACTTATTTTGAACAATACCTTTCAATTTCTCTTCCTTTTTAGGTTGAGAAGAACCTCCTACAGACTCTTTTGTTTCCTTAGGCAACTTGGCTTCAGGAATTGAGTCTTTTGGTTTACTAGCTTCAGTACTAGATTGAAGTAGAACTTCAGGAATGTTGGGTTCAACGGAGGTATAATTGTTGTTGAAAGGTGGAGGAACATCGTTATAAGAAATCTTAACTGGGTCTAGACTCTTAGTGGAAGAATCCTCAAATTTGTTCATATGCATTAACAGTTCAGAATGCCTAGCAGAATCTAATTTAGCATTTAAATCCAAAATCTCTATCTTAGCATCAGCTAGTTCTTTTTCGATATTGCACACTTCTTTGCTAACAACGAGTAAGCTTCACCGCCTACTCTTTCTACAGCTACCGACTGTTTGACTTTGTCCTTCATTGCACTTAGATCATACTCTAAGGACTTAATCTTTTCCTTGAAAAATCTTTCTTTATCATTGACTGTTAAATCCTTTTTAATTAGCCTATCTCTCTCTGATTGTGCATCATTAACAATAGATTCTAAATTCCTAATTTGATTATTCTTCATTCAAGTTCATCATACATTTTATTCACAATTTTACAAACATGAACAATAGTATGTAAGGAATAAGATACCTGTTGGTCAGCTTCTTTACAATCGGCCATGTAGGCAACAAAGTCATCTACAGTCATCCCTTCAGGAATCTCAAAATCTTTCATCTGCTCTTCAATCGTCTTCTCGACCTTTTCAGCAGCAGAATTTTCTTGAATCTCAGCAACGTTCACTTGTTCTGAATCTTTCACCTCTAATTCATCCTCAGACTCAGACTCAGTATCATATTCAGCAGCCTTAGAAGATTCCAATGACAAACTTTGAAACTTCTCATATACTTGCTCATCACTGTGATAATGTGTAGTGTCCAAGAAATCTTCCGGAGTATCAACTATCTGTGCCACATCATCAATGATTTCAGCCAAATAAGCATTGTTGGTCTCGTCTTGTGGAAGATTCCAGACATATGAACCATCAGGTTGAACGGCCACAATAGCTTTGTCATTCACAGTAGGATCATTAGTCAACAGAAGAGCTCTATTCGCATTATTGTTGAACGGACGATTATCCTGACGTGTAGGAGTAGCATTAACATTTCTCTTGGGTCGTTGACATTCTCTGGCGAAATGTCCAAATCCATCACAATTGTAACACTTCACTTTTGACTTGTCAAAACCCGTAGTACCTCCAGTAAGTTGTCTTCCCGTTCTTCGCATAAACTTATCAGCTCTCCTTGTAATCATGGCCAGTTGCCATTTTAGATCCATTTCTTCAACATCGTCAGGATCAATCTGGTCATAATCTTCCTCGATGAGAGATGGATCTGTCATCCTACCTTCAACAAATGCTTCATGTGCAGCACACATAGCAGCAAAGACATTCATCCTCCCCTCAGCTGATTTCATATCCATTGGCATAGACTTGTAACCAGCTGAAGAAGATGTAATGTTACCGATCTTTAAATTTCCAGTCTTTAAACCTTCAGCAGTCTTTTTGCCCTTGTTCCCAACATCAGAAGCCATGAAACCAACAAGATCATCTCCATCAGTATTCTCTGTTAAGCCAGAACTACCAACTCCAGAGAAGAATGCGTTTGCATCAGCGGTTGGATTCTTCATGGTAGCATGATACAAAGACGGATCTTGAGTGAAGTTGTCTTGAATATCCTTGGCTTTGTCCTTCATTACTCGGTTTCTAAGAGTGGAAATTACACCATCAATCCTCAAGGTTGCATAATCACTTCTTTCTTGTAATCCATGACAAAACTCCTTGTAGGCCTTCGGTAGTCCATCCAAGAATTTATCCACAATCTCAGTAGGAGTATACTTAAGATCAAAGTACGCTAACTCGGCAAGAAGATGTTGATATCTTAGAATAAGATCTTCAACTTGTTCGTTCTTGGTAGCGTTGAAACAGTCAAATTGTTTCTTAAGCATTTTAATTCTGTTTTTCTTCAGTAGTGGATCTCCTTCACAATGAGCTTCAATAGCGTCAAACAACTGTTTAGAAGTTTTGTATTCTTGTTTGGGAAACAGATGCACCAAATCTTGTGGAATGCACATACGAAGAGTCGAAAGAGCCTTTACTTCGACTGCATAGAGGGCCTTTTCGTCACCCTTTAATTCTGCCATTCTGTAAGTCGAAGTAACACCATTGACAGTAAGAGTAGGCCACTCATATCCTTCAGTAATCATAAGCCACATATTTAAATCTTCTCTTTGTATAAAATCTTCGAATCGACCTCTCCACGCCCAGAAGTCAGCTAATGAAACTAACTTCGGTGGAGAATTGGTCCTTCCGACTAGATGATCATGATAAACCAGAGAATTTAGGTATTGTGCAACGGCACTGTTGACTGTCGAAGAAGAAGCCATCGGAACGAAAATAAGAAAGAGAACGAAAATAAGACTAAATTCGTAAGAAGAGATCTGAACGAAGATAGCTAAATTCGCAAGTGAAGGTTAGAACGAAGATGAATCTAAGTTCGTAAGGTGTGAACTGAACGAAGATAGCTTAAGTTCGTAAGCTAAATTCGTAAGGTGAAAGCTGAACGAAGATAACTTAATTTCGTAAGTTAAATTCGTAAGAAGATTCAAAACGAAGGTAGGGAACTTCGTTTTCTATCTTCGTAACAAGGACTGCAAACGAATTTAGATTAAGTTCGTTTGCTATCTTCGTAGAGAGAACGAAGATAACGACTGGAAGGGTTTTTCGAACAGTTTTTGAGAGAAAACGATCAAACAAACGATCTCGAACCTTCGATGAGATATCGACAGGCTTTGATACCACTTGTGAGTCCCTCGATAGCTATGGATCGCTCTCGAGATCGTCTATGGTTATGTCGTGAGTGCGGAATCCTCACGAGATAACTGTTTGATTAGTTATCTATTATATTGCTAATTACACGAGTATAATCAGCCTTATATTGTTCTATATTCGTTTGGTATAGATCACAAACGAACTTAGTTGCCTTAGGTGTGTTAAACTGAACGTTAATTACCAATTTTAGGGTTTTAGTTCGTATTTATATGTTTCTGATTATATTGGACTCGCTGGGCTTTGTTCTTACGAACTTAGCAGCCCAGCCCATCTTAACGAAGATTATCTTTGTTAGTGCCTAACGAAGATTATCTTCGTTAGTTGTAAATCAGCTTTATAGTTATATTCCTAGTATTTCACGTACAAGGAATCCTAACGTATATTATGTTTGTACTTGTATAACATACATAACAAACATCATATATAAACATATATAACACCTAAACATGTAATCGATCATTACCAAAACATTATGTTCATAATCTATCAATTACATATACGAATAAGACATAGTCAAATCTAAGTTGCTGTTGTCACATCAACGTGCATCAACAGCCTTGAAATACTTGTTCTCAAAGCAAGATGCTAAACCCCGTTTGCTTCGTTGGGTCTTGCTTTTGCAAGAGTTTGATATTGAGATCAAAGACAAAAGTGGGGCTGAAAATGTTGCCGCCGACCACTTGAGTAGGCTCGAAAACCCTCACCTTGAGGCGTTGAAGGAGCATGAGATTAATGATTCTTTTCCCGATGAGTTTTTGATGCAGGTGGAGGATGAAGAAGCCCCTTGGTACGCCGATATTGCTAACTATGTGTGTGCAGGAATTTTGCCTAAGGGGTGGTCTTCGCAACAAAGAAAGAATTTTTTCTCCGAAATCAAGCACTATTTTTGGGAAAAGCCGTATTTGTTCAAAGTGTGTGCGGATGGAATGATTAGAAGGTGTGTTTGGGGAGGTGAAACTAGAAGAATTTTGGATGAATGCCACCATGGACCAACCGGTGGGCATTATGGGCCATCGGTGACGGGGAAGAAAGTGTTTGATGCGGGGTTCTATTGGCCTACGATTTTCAAAGAGGCTCAAACACTCCATCCAAGTGTGTGAAGTCTTTGACGTGTGGGGAATCGATTTCATGGGCCCATTTCCACCATCAAACAAATGTCTCTATATTTTGGTGGCGGTTGATTATGTCTCGAAGTGGGCTGAAGCAAAGGCCTTGCCAACCAATGACGGCAAGGTAGTGATCGACTTTTTGAAGGCTTTATTTAGCCGATTTGGTATGCCAAGAGCTTTAATTAGTGACCGGGGCACACATTTCGCCAACCATCAATTGGAAAAGGTTTTAAAGAGATATGGGGTAACTCATCGTTTCTCAACTTCATATCACCCACAAACTAGTGGGCAAGTTGAGAACACGAATCGTGCTTTGAAAAGAATTCTAGAGAAAACCGTTGATGGAAACCCCAAGTCATGGTCCAAGAAGCTAGATGATGCCTTATGGGCGTTTCGAACCGCTTTCAAGACCCCCATTGGCACCACTCCATATAGACTTCTCTATGGCAAAACTTGCCATTTGCCGGTGGAAATCGAGCATAAGGCATATTGGGCCTTGAAACATTGCAACATGGACTTGATTGAAGCAGGTGAAACAAGAATGTTGCAACTCCATGAGCTTGATGAGCTTAGGCATGGTGCTTACGACAACTCGTTGTTGTACAAAGAAAAGACAAAAGTTTGGCACGACAAAAAGCTCAAGAGAAAGGACTTTAAAGTAGGAGATAAGGTGTTGTTGTTTCTCTCCAAGCTCAAAATCCACCAACCAAAGCTTACATCAAGGTGGAATGGACCGTTTGTCATCAAGCATGTATATCCTTCGGGATATGTTGAGTTGTTT
Organism: Erigeron breviscapus; assembly: GCA_034093135.1. NCBI lineage: Eukaryota > Viridiplantae > Streptophyta > Magnoliopsida > Asterales > Asteraceae > Erigeron > Erigeron breviscapus. The sequence goes on from CM067169.1 coordinate 63,852,725, forward strand.
AGAGAGGATGGGAGCTCGTTCATTGTAAATGGACATCGGTTAAATCTCTACCATGAAGAAGAAGTTTGGGAGGGGGCTTTTGTCGAGAAGCTCCAACTTTTTGCTTGAAAATGAGGTTTGATCGAGTCAAGCTAATGACTCGTTAATAAATAAAGCGCTTCTCGGGAGGCAACCCGTGTGTTTTTGCTATCTTTAGTTGTTTTCAGTAGTTTTGTTCTATTTTTTTGTGTTATTTGTTGAGAATCACAGGTGAGAAATGACTTCGGGTGAACCGGTATGTGCAAATGTGTGTTAAAAAGTCCGGAATCGGAGAAACAGCAGTACCTCGCGGCGCGAGTAGTAGTGGTCGCGGCGCGACTCTGGCGACATCGTGGTCAGAACAAATTCTCGCGGGCGCGAGAAAGGAACCTCGCGGCGCGACTGGAAAGGAAAATCGCGGCGCGAGCACGCGCGTTCGCGGCGCGAGATTGGTGGTCTTCATGTCAAGAGTTTTTCTCGCGGGCACGAGATTGGTAGCTCGCGGCGTGATGTTTTTGGGGTGGTCGCGGCGCGAGGTCGGGTGGTCGCGGCGCGAGGTGAGTAGGATCAGGTAAGTTTCTTTTTCTTTTAACCTTAAAATAGAAAATACAATAAATAAATATGACTTAAACAAACCAACAGGCACGATCTATTCTCTCTCTCTCATTCTATTTTCTTTTTCAACACTTTTTCTCTTCTCCAAAAATACACACACACACACACACTAGGGTTTGTAATTTTTCTTCTCCTCTCCAAGATCTTCATTCCCCCATCCCCATCCATTCCACCATGTCAAGAGGGGTATGTATTCCTTTTCTCTTTAATTTTAATTTAATTAACTTAGGGGTTTCGTTTATTTTCTTTAATTTTCTTGTAATTAATGTTAGTCCATTGCTTAATTATGATTGTATTGTTGTTTATTGTACTTAGTGATGAGTAATTTTGCATTAATCTTAGAAAACCCCAATTAGGGTTCATCACTTTTAATTTGGGGATTTTTATGATTTAGTCTTCCTTCATTAATTTTAATTCAATTTAGTTACTACATTTGTTAATTTTAGATAAAACCCATCCATACTTAAAAATAAAAAAAAAATAAAATAAAAAAATTATCGAACAAACTCGCGGCGCGAGTTTCTGTGCAGCTGGCCCGTTTTTGTCGTTTCTTTTTCTTAGCTTTTCGTTATCACTCCTTAGTATCTCCTTTTACTTATTGAGTATATTTTTGGTTGATTTTGCAGAGGCAACAGGGACCACAAAGGTATGAGGGCAACGTTTGGCCACAAGATTATGAGTTTGACTACGTGGATGAAACCTACAGGGCGCCCTCTGCAAGACAGAGCAGCATGATTAGGTCACTGAAACCAACAACCCACCCATGGTTCAAGTTCCCGATGCTCCAAAAGGGGAGCGCCAGGCTTACTTGAACAGGTTGTGTGAAATCCAGGATTATGTATTGGTCGCTCCTCGGATCATGGATTGGGAGATGATTCGAGAGGCGGATCTCATGGGTTATTTTGAACAGAGATTTTTGACCGAGTTTATGGATGAAAGGGCTGGTCGGTTGATACGTATTCCAATGTGGAACAAAATTTTTGAATTAAGAAAGGAGGTGGTGAAGGAGTGGTGTCAAGAGTTCTACTCCACTCTGCAGGTGCAAGACTTACCCATACAGGATCCTATGGAGGATCGGGTAATACATTTTAGGTTGGGAGGTAAACAACGCCACTGTACTGTTGCCGAGTTTGGATACTTATGTGGAATGTTCCAGATTCAGGAGTTTGAGGATGGGGAGGTATATCCGTTTATAAACAGGAGTCAATTTGCTCTTTCATTCTTTGAGGACGATGGGACGTTTGACGCATATTGGCTGGACATTTCTGGGAAGGACAGGTTTTATTCGGGGGTTAGCAAGGTGTCGGACATTAGGTCCAAGAGACTGAGGATTCTTCACAAGATGATCACCTATTCATTTCTCCATCGGGGAAATGCAACCAATAAGCTCACCTCTGATGATTTGTGGTTGCTTAGGCAGTTTTAGGAGCTCCCGTCTTCTGGTTGGTTCAGGTGTGCTCCGTATATTTTGGCTACATATGTATAAGTCTCGGGAGCATAGGTATTTGTGTGGTCATTTTGTGACCCAGATGGTGGAGAGGCTTGGTTGTGACACACCCGCGGGTAGGTCGGGTATTACTCTTTGTTTGAACACCTCCCTGATTGACACTACGGAGATGAAGAAGTCAAAGCTGATAAGGAGTACTAACGCGAGGGATTTACATTCGGATGAGGAGCAGGAGCCGCCGGCTCAGAGACAGAGGATGGAGTCGCCACCCCAGATGGAGCAGCAGCCTAACCCTTACCCGGCTTATGATTTTGCAGGTTGGGGAACCAAGCTCGATGAGATCCTGGGACATCAACGGGAGCTCCAGGACACTCAGGACATGATGATGGACGGTCATAGGACCATGTGGAGCCAGGTGAACCGCATGGGCTTCCAGTGCGAGTCTTGGTCTCCCTACATTAACCATTGGATCCGACCGGACTCTCCACCTCCACCACCGCCTACTCAGACCTTTAGTCCTCCTTCCATCTTCATGCCAGCCAGCACCACTTTCGGGTTCTACAGCCCGCACCCAGGTCAGCAGCATCCACCACAGCAGCCCGGTTGGGCAGGTCCGAGTTCGAGCACAGCAGGTGCTGGCAGCAGCACAGGGGGCGTTCAGGATAGACCCCAGTTTGGGACCTATAGACACACGACTGGGGAGCGCTACTCCGGACCCGCCTATGATTTTTACAGGGGTATATTTGGTGAGCCGGCAGATCCTGATGCTGGTGACGGTGTTCCCTCTTCCCATGACATGGAGGATGATTGATCTATTCTATTTTCTTTTCTAACTTCTGAAACTTTCGCAACTTTGAACTTTATTTCTTTTCAATTTGGTTGTAATTCCTCCGTTTAGGCGATGATACATTTGTAGTATTTTCCGTTTTTCCCTTATTTATGAACTCTGTAGTTTGTTTGGTCTATTGTTTATGGTGATTGTCAGGTGAAAATTTTGGGTTTGCAAGTTGAATTCTGGAAGATTGCTTTTGGAAATTTTGGAATAAACAAGCGGGTTTATGCTGGCAGTCAGTTCAGCACCCACTTAATTTTTGGCTTCAACTTTGCATTGGTGAATTCTTGCTTTCACCCGGAGGTTTTTCATTGTTCCTTTCTACATTTTTCATTTTTCCCTTTTCCCATCTTTTGCCTTAGTTATTCGTCCATTGAGGACAATGTACAACTTAAGTGTGGGGAGGGGGATTGGTAAATTGGAAAAATGAAAAATTTTGAAGTTTCTTTCCTTTACTAGCATTTTGGTTATGTTTTTAAATTTTTGAGGCTATAAGTTTTGTGCAAAGACGAGAAATGAGGACTTTGAATTTTGCTAATCTAGGATAAAACTTGAGATTGTTTACCTTTAGCTTTCCTTTCCTAGTGCTTGTGGCATTTCATCGTTCCAAGAGGTCATAGGCTTGTCCCGAACTTCAAATAATCTAGGTTTCTTGCGAATTGTACCTTAATGATGAACCTAATGTGAATAATAGCTTCACTAGATGATGTATTGGTAGGCACCGCTTGAGGTTTTCGTTTGAATTTTGCAACTTGTGTGCACGAAAAGCTTGAAATGTATTAAATATGCTTGTGGTAATTTGACTTAACATATGGTTGCACACCGGATGTTCGGTCCTTAATTCTTATGTTATAGGTTGTGGCTCTAGTCATTATGTTTGGTCTTTATATCGGGGTGTCTACGGTGCTGCGGCATCAAACGGGTGGCACATGCGGGAACACGCGCAAAACAATTTTCAATAGTCTAATGCTAATGTGGGCTTTGAGATTCGAACAAGTAGGTCCTTTGGGTAACTTCGTTTTACTTAGCTCACCTAAAGCTTCCAACTTGGGATGAGTTGCCCGAAAGTTCGCTACATGGGTCTCATAGAAACTCACGGGTATTTAATTATAAAACCTTTTGTTCTCGTATGTGTTAGTGTTTAGAGCATGGTCTCTGGATATGTAACCCAACCTTGAGTTCTGGCGTATGTCTCTTAACGATACTCACGTATCCGTAGCGAACCGCTGGCCGGACGCTTAAAGTACACTTTCGTATGATCACCCGATGTGTGGATAGAGTTGCAATTCTAGACCGTAGGAGTATGTTTTGTCAAGAGACTCGTAAGTATAACGTAATGAAAACCTTATGGAAAACCAATGGCGTGAGTGTTTATGTGGACAATTATACCGATAATCATTGTGGAATATTGCTTATGTTACCAATAATAATGTTGATGCTTGCTAGTAGATTATAGCTTAGTAAGAACGAGCCTAAGGTCAATTGGAATGATAGAAACGTTCAAGAGGTGTTAACACAAGCATAGGGAGGATTCTAATTGTAACCGAAAGATGGTTTTGCTCTAGATTAGTCGAATTTTCTGATTTCGTCCTAAACTTTGCTCATTAGTTTTTAAATTCAATTGCTTTTGGTATTCGACATCGCTTGGTAGGAAACTTCTCTTATAACTATGTTTTGTTTTATGAAATCATGAATTGTTGGGTTATTGAGAATTGATTAAAGTGCATACTTGCTTGAGGGCAATCAAGGTTTAAGTGTGGGGAGGTTTGATGTGTCTCAATATATACATATTTCCCACATCTTATTTGGACGTTTTAGGTACGGTTGATAGCTGTTTATACATGTTTTGTGGTGCTTTATGGTATTTGCTAGTGATTTCAGGTCTAAGGCAGGTATTTCACTCACAAATGGTAGAAACGACTTAGGAATGGTCCAAAGGCACTAACGGATGAAGAATGGTCGAAAACAAAGTTAAAATGGTGAAACCAGGCAAAAGTCGCGGCGCGAGCTCACAAGAAAAGTCGCGGCGCGAGAAAATCGCGGCGCGAGAAAAGAGCTCGCGGCGCGAGTTTTTGGTCTGCAGTCCTCTGTTCGAATTTTGGAAGATCTCGCGGCGCGACTTCGAGCTGACAACATGTTTTTCTCTCTCCTGGGGTATAAATACCAACCCCCACTCAACCCTAAACCTAATCTTGGATACCACAGCCTACACACTTTTCCTCCAGACGATTTTTAGGGTTTTTCAAGGGTTTTCACTACTCCAACATCATTTGAAGACTTGAAGATTAATTTTGATTCTAGATTAGTGATTGTAGCTCGGTTGTAACCTCGATTTGGATTATTACTTCATCCTTGGTAACTATGTTCTCCTTGTTATTTGAATCTCTAGTTATTTTCATTATGAGTAGCTAAATCTCTATACATCTATGAAGATGAAGTGAAACAATTAGTTATGGTTGCATAATATTTTGAATTCAAGTTGGTTTTACTTAACATTTTGTCAAGATCTTAATGAAGTGATTTTTTCTAATTAAACTCGTGTTCTTGGTGATATTTGTGTTCTTCGATAGTGGTACTAGTTGAATGCAAGTATTATTTGAGTTGTTTGTCTATGAATAACTCTTGCTAGGTCATGGTATGATAGTAAATGATACAAGTTGAATAGAAATTACTTTGTTAAGTGGATTTAACGGTTGGTGGTACCACGTTTCTTTCACAAAGATAAAATTGTTATTTAAATAATCAATTAAAGCTTTGTAAGAGCTTTCCACTGATGGTCTCCAGTTTGTAACTGAGTAGAATGTCAACTGGGCCTCGCTGCCATTGTCATTCTCTATCTTCCACTTGTTGTCTTCGACTTCAACTGGAATGATTCTTCAACTGGTCAGTTCTCAACTGGAGGAAGTCTTCAGTTGCATTAACTGTACGCTGCAACTGGACTTCAATATATTTCTGGACAAATCTTCTTAGTCTCCAGGTGCAACTGGAGACTGTCCAGTTTCAGCGAAACTGGTCCTAACAAATTCCCCCTATTTGTCCTGAAATATAGCCAAGTCTTTTTCAGTTCTTGTATCTATACAAGTATGAACTGGAATGACTTGTTTGATTAAACCTATCTAAGTTTTCCAAGGCATTTTTATAGATCAACAAATGCCTTGGGTTTTTCTTTTGAGTTTGTTAGATTTAATCTATTATCTATCTTGTGGTTACAAACTGGTAACTTCATTTATACAAGGAAATGAAATTTACATAAGTTACAGAATGTAAATAAAATTACAAGCAGATAAACTGAAGAGAGAACTTAATCAGATGGCCCTTCGCCAGTTCTCCTTCTCTTTGACACTGAAGAGATAGGACGAGAGTCTTCAGGGTCAATGTTCAACTTCAGCTCCAGATTCTCTTTGTGTTGAATCTTGCCCTTCAAGAAGTTGACCCATGCTTTCTCAAACCTATTCTTTTATGCCTTAGCTTCCAAAAAGTTCACCATCTCCACCCATTCTGAGAACCCAAATTGCATCACACCAGGATTGTCAGTTTTAACTAGTGGCTCTCTAGCATAACTGACTTCAACATGAAAGTACTTGGTGCCTGGCTTAATTGTTACAAAAACACCATTGATTACCCCACTGTGCCTTCTGGTTGCCATGATCTGAGAATAATAGCTTCTAGCTTCAGATTCATTCGAGATTTTAATAGTCCCAGCTCCAGCAGCCTACACAGCAACCTTGATGTCATCATTAGAGATTTCGCCAGTTGGTTCAAGGAAGGTACTAAGATCAGCATCTCTGTGCAGTGGTTTTCTTGGTTGAGGGTTCCTTCTTGGTGTATTCAAGACCCTTTTCACAACCTTCTTCACATTTTCAATTCTTTTCAAAATCTCACTGGCCCGATTCTCTTTTGCCTTCTCCACTGATATATTCAAATTTCTGGCATCATGCTCAGCTTCGTCATCATGATAGTGCCTGTCCAGTTTAATGTCAAGCATTTCTTTCAACATGCCCACTATCCTTGCATCATCTTTTACTCTGGCATATTCCTCCTTAGTGATTCCCAACAAGTGAGCATCACTAATATCAAGCAATTTTATCTTGGCCAAATGTTGTCTGGCTCCAGCTTGGTTTGCATGTTTCATTTTCTTTCTTTCTTTAATTTGATCCCTAAGCCTTGCCAAACATTTGCTATCGCTTTCTGAGACTGGAGGAAGTAAATCAACATTGCCAGTTTCCAACAGTGGTACATCAGTGGCCGGCTGGGCTTCATCAGATGCTAATCCTTTACCCTTATCCACATTCCCCCTATCAATCACATCTACATTCTCTTCAACCCTTTGCTCACCAGTTTCAGTACTGGCAGCCACTACCATTTCTCTACCAGATTGACTTCCTGATGGAGCACTTCCAGGTGCAACTGGTGCAAGGACTACACTTCTTTCCCCCTTGGCAGCATCTAGACCTGCCCTTATAACTTCCCATTCAGAAGGGTGAGATGGCAACCGGTCAAGAGGCTGCCATGATTGTATGTCCTTGCATTCTTTAAAGATTCCGCACATCATCCTGAAAGATCTCCACAGATGGTTGGTCTCTTTAGACTGGGTCAGAACATTTGCAGCAACTTGTTGCTGACCAGTCTTCAGTTCATTCAAAGTCTTGGAATCTTCATCCAGACCAGAAACCACCTTATCCTTAACCTCTTCATCCTTTTTCTTCAAATTATCCACATTCCCCCTATCAATCACATCTACATTCTCTTCAACCCTTTGCTCACCAGTTTCAGTACTGGCAGCCACTACCATTTCTCTACCAGATTGACTTCCTGATGGAGCACTTCCAGGTGCAACTGGTGCAAGGACTACACTTCTTTCCCCCTTGGCAGCATCTAGACCTGCCCTTATAACTTCCCATTCAGAAGGGTGAGATGGCAACCGGTCAAGAGGCTGCCATGATTGTATGTCCTTGCATTCTTTAAAGATTCCGCACATCATCCTGAAAGATCTCCACAGATGGTTGGTCTCTTTAGACTGGGTCAGAACATTTGCAGCAACTTGTTGCTGACCAGTCTTCAGTTCATTCAAAGTCTTGGAATCTTCATCCAGACCAGAAACCACCTTATCCTTAACCTCTTCATCCTTTTTCTTCAAATTATCCACTTCAGTTGTCAGTTTGTCAATAGACTGAGAGTGAATTGATACATGGGTGTAAGGCTGGCAATTGGGTACCTGTTAAGACCTGTTAAAGTAACTGTTAAGCAAAAAATGTACTATGCAATTTTTTCTATCTTTAAAAATAATTGTTTTTAATATTTTAAAGTTCAGCATTTAACTTTTTTGATACATAAAACGAATAACTGTCACGCTCAAATCATCAAAGGCAAGTGTTAAATGAGTCGTTTTCATGTTTGAAAGCTGAGAATTTTGTGCGCACCGAACCTGTTAAGACCTGTTAAGACACGAATTGCCAGCCTTACATGGGTGTTTAAATTATCAATGCTGCCCCTCAACTGGTTGATCTCATTAGTAAGTGGGGCCAGATCAACCTGAGGAGTGGCCAGCTTGGTGATCTCAGCTATCACCTTTTCAATTAATTGAGTTGCTCTTGCACCCAGCGTATCATCAATTTTCTGACCAACTGAAACCATCAACTGCTGCCCAAGCTCAGTCACATTCAACCCAGGTTTTTCAACTAAATCTCTAACCTGCTTTTCAATCTCCCTTAAATCAACTTCAGATCTTCTAACAGTGTTACCCAGCAAATTGGAGATTGAGGTTGTGACTTTGGTCTGAGTAAGGTCAAAGGCTTCTTTCAGACAAGTTGCCAGATTGTTGTAGCCAGTGACCAACTCATTTAGCTTCTTTAACACCAAGTCTTCATTTGTTGAAAACTTGTTAATCCCCAGATCAACCACTTTAGTATTGGTCAAATGATCCTTGTGGTATCTGGAGAAAGACTTAGTGTTTTTGTCAAGTGTCTTTTGAATATCCTCCACCCTGGTAAGAAGATTTTGGATATCGGCTTGGAAAGACACAAATTGACTGTCCAGTGACGGAGGGGAAGGTGTCACTGGACCAGCAGCAGTTACCACTGGAGTAACTGGAGGAGGCAAATTTAGAGAAGCCTCCCCAGTTGACGTCGCAGCAGTCGAAGGAGTAATAATAGGAGTGGTAGAAGAAGAAGGAACAGAAGTAACAATGTGTTGATCATGCTGAGAATGCTCAGGTGTGATCAACGGCGGCGGTGGTGGTGGCATTTCTTGAAGGAGTGAGAACTTCCCAGATGGTGATGGTGCCATACGTCTGTTTCCAGATATATAGCTATAAGTGGGAAAAGGATTTTCAGTAAGCTCAGTTTCTTGGGATGGTAAAATTGAAATTGAAGCATCTAGAGGCGAGACATGAGATGAAGGGTTTTGATCTTGTACAGAAGAATCAAAAATCTCAATGTCTGAGGCAGTACCTTCCGAATCCGAAGATTCAATAAGGATTTCCTTGTCATTAACACTCATGTCCAGATCCATGAATGTAACTGAGGGCTGACCAGATGGGTCAGTTTCCAGATATATAGCTATAAGTGGGAAAAGGATTTTCAGTAAGCTCAGTTTCTTGGGATGGTAAAATTGAAATTGAAGCATCTAGAGGCGAGACATGAGATGAAGGGTTTTGATCTTGTACAGAAGAATCAAAAATCTCAATGTCTGAGGCAGTACCTTCCGAATCCGAAGATTCAATAAGGATTTCCTTGTCATTAACACTCATGTCCAGATCCATGAATGTAACTGAGGGCTGACCAGATGGGTCAGTTTCCAGATATATAGCTATAAGTGGGAAAAGGATTTTCAGTAAGCTCAGTTTCTTGGGATGGTAAAATTGAAATTGAAGCATCTAGAGGCGAGACATGAGATGAAGGGTTTTGATCTTGTACAGAAGAATCAAAAATCTCAATGTCTGAGGCAGTACCTTCCGAATCCGAAGATTCAATAAGGATTTCCTTGTCATTAACACTCATGTCCAGATCCATGAATGTAACTGAGGGCTGACCAGATGGGTCAGTTTCCAGATATATAGCTATAAGTGGGAAAAGGATTTTCAGTAAGCTCAGTTTCTTGGGATGGTAAAATTGAAATTGAAGCATCTAGAGGCGAGACATGAGATGAAGGGTTTTGATCTTGTACAGAAGAATCAAAAATCTCAATGTCTGAGGCAGTACCTTCCGAATCCGAAGATTCAATAAGGATTTCCTTGTCATTAACACTCATGTCCAGATCCATGAATGTAACTGAGGGCTGACCAGATGGGTCAGTTTCCAGATAACCTTCACCAGTTTCCTGAAAGGTTGCATCTGTTGGAGGATCAGTTACCGAGATAACTTCACTAGGGATAGAGGTCACTGGGGTTGCCTCGGTTATAATTGCTCTATCCACAATCATAACATCATCAGCCGCAGAGTTGGGAACCTCAGTCTCCAGCAGTGACTGGCCAGAGACGTCGTCAGTTCGTGCAATAGAAGTGTCAGAAGATAGGCCGTGGACACTTTGTGCAGACTCAAACTCTAATCTGGGTTGGGGTAGCCCAGTTTCATCTTCACCACCCTCTCCTACAGAAATTGCGAGGGTGGCTGCTTGCGGTTGTCCCATTTGACTTTCTCCAGGTTCCTGTTGGGAGGAAACTGGAGGGCTGGTTGGGTTTCTACTGTCAGTGGCAAGTGCTGACTGAGTCCTAGGGTGACGTGTTCTTCTTGCCTTTGGAACACCTGAAGGACCTGTTGGGAGGTCTCCAGGGTAAATTGTTTCAGGGACAGACACGCTGGAGCTGGAGGGGTTAGACTGTTGCCCGGGCTCGGCAATGGTCACAATTCCAGCAGACGAACCGGTGGGTCCCTCATTATTTTGAGGCCCGCCCAGTTGTCTTTCCGACTCACCTTGGACTGGTGCATCGGTTTTAGAGAATGCCAGCAACATTCTCTGAGGGATCTCAACCTCCCCATCGATAGATGTTAGGGAGTCAAGATTCCTCAGCAACTCTGGGATAGTGTACAGTGATAAAGTATTGTGATATTCCTCACTGCCCAGAAGTGGAAGGAAACAAAGTGACAAATACCTGGAGAAGGGGATGCATAATCCCCTGGAGCCCTTCAGTTTAATAACCAGGCTTCTGAACAAAATATCAGCGAAGTCTACTCTGAGTCCATTCCACAAGCAGTAAGCCATCTCTGCTTGTGTGGAGTTGATCTGGTCCAATCCACCAGAACTCCCACCCATACTTTCAACTAGGTGAATGAAGAAGTACCTCCAGGATGGTGAGAGGCCCTTCATAGTCATAGCACCTTTTACTTTCAATACCCCATTCTCCAAGCACTCCTTATTTCCCATATCCAGGAGTACTTGGCGAAAATTGATGTTTTGGGATATCACAACTGGAGATTCACCCTCTCTCCAGTAGTTGAGGTGCAAAGCATCCCTCAACGTTTCTGCTGTAATGGCACACTGGACTGATCCATCTTTAAGGGTGAAAGAGATAGATGAACAGTCTTCTGATAATTCTGCTGTGTACCAAAACTCACACAAGTATTCATGGTACAACTTGTGTGGGTTGAGAGAAAAAGACTCGCCAAGGGGAGAATCACGAAGAAAAGCTTGGATTCTCCCGATTAAAGTATTGGGGGCTTGAGTCCCTCTCAAACTGGCCATTGGATTGTTCGGATTTAGTTTTATTGCTGTGGGATTTGAAGGGGCACCACTGGCTCGTTTGACATTTTGTGATGGATTATAAGGGACTGTAAGCAGATTTACATCCCTACTTCTAGATTTAGGTGCCATTATCTAAAGATATGAATATGAAACTGATAATTTGGGAATTAGGGCTTGATTTATGAAGCAGGGAGAAATAAAGAGTTTGATGATGATTGGAAGTAAATGAAAGAATGTAAAGGGAAGTAAATGTGATCGGTGTAAATAAGGGTATTTATAAGGAAATCATGATCCCAATGAAATACCAAAAATTATATTTTATTATCAAGAATCAATTTTGTAGATATTTTTACAAAAGAAGTTTGAATTTTGAACCAAAAAATATAATTCACCGTGTCAGCATTAAATGCTACGACGGCTTAACTTACCCACGCGCCCACTAATTTTCATTTTCCCAATAAACATTGTTGTCTTTTACAAAAATGACTTTAAACACGTCATATGACGATATTGAGTGGGTTGAAACACTCGAGTACCATCACGTGTCACAAGTATTGACCAAGTATTTTTCCAACGTTATGAAAATTAAGACAAGACTGAACCTGTACACTGGAGGATTAGTCCAGTGCCAGTTTCCAACTGGAGAGTTCTCCAGTTGCCATTTTCAAACAAAAGGAATTTCAGTCAGAAAATTATTTTGAGTCTTTCCCCCTAAAATGATGATCCAGAAATCGATTAGTGCCAGGATAGTATCACAAAGGCGTTCGATAGCCTGGCGAGCAAAGATTATCTGGACCTCCTTAACTGGAGAACTTCATCAGTGTCACTGACGCGTTCATAACAAAAATCTCTAGTTTTAAGGATTTAACATTCCCAGTTCGCTAATGAGGTTTTTAAAGGTTTTCTCATCAAGAGGTTTTGTAAAAACATCAGCGAGCTGTTTGTCAGTGGGGATGAAATGAATTTCAATGTCTCCTTTCATAACATGATCACGAATGAAATGATACCTGATGTCAATATGCTTTGTCTTGGAGTGCATCACTGGGTTGTGAGATATAGCAATTGCACTGGTGTTGTCACAAAAGATTGGGGTCCTTGTATACTTTTGACCATAATCTAGTAACTGGTTATTGATCCAGAGAATCTGGGCACAGCAACTGGCCGCAGAAATGTACTCGCCTCAGCAGTGGACATAGAGACTGACGTCTGCTTCTTGCTGGTCCAACTTACCAGTTTTCCTACAAGGAAATGACAACCACCAGTTGTTGATTTTCTATCTATCTTACAACCTGCATGATCTGAATCTGAATAACCCATTAGATCTAACCTTGAGCCTTTGGGGTACCAAAGACCAAGGCTAGGACACCCTTTCAGGTATCTGAAGATACGCTTAACAACGTGTAAATGTGATTCTTTAGGGTTAGCCTGAAATCTGGCACATAGACATGTTGCAAACATTATATCTGGTCGACTGGCAGTTAAATACATCAGTGAACCAACCATACCACGATATTCAGTGGTGTTCACTGGTTTGCCAGTTGGGTCAGAGTCCAAATTTAAAGGTGCTGCAATAGGTATGTTTTTCGATGGGATAAAATCATATTTGTATTTTCTTAACAAATCTCTGACATATTTTTCTTGGTTTATAAATATTCCATTTTCAGTTTGCTTAATCTGAAGACCTAAGAAAAATGTTAATTCTCCCATTAAACTCATTTCATACTCAGATGACATGATTTTAGAAAACCTTTTACACATTGCATCATCAGTTGAACCAAATATAGTGTCATCAACATAAATCTTTACCAATAAGATTTTACCTTTTTCTTTCATGATAAATAAGGTATTATCTATTGCACCTCTTTGAAAGCCATTTTTAAGAAGATATTTAGTTAAAGTATCATACCAGGCTCTTGGGGCTTGTCTAAGACCATATAAGGCTTTGTTCAGTTTATAGACCCAGTGAGGATGCTTCTCATTGATGAAGCCTGGAGTCTGCTTAACATACACTTCTTCTTCCAATGTTCCATTAAGGAACACACTTTTGACATCCATGTGGAAGACTTTAAACTGCAGATGGGCTGCATAAGCCAGAAATATTCTGATGGCTTCAAGTCTTGCAACTGGAGCAAAAGTTTCATCAAAATCAACGCCCTCTGCCTGACAATAACCCTGGGCAACTAATCTGGCCTTGTTTCTTACAACATTGCCATCTTCATCCATCTTGTTTCGGTAGACCCATCTTGTACCAATGGGTTCTTTCTTTAACCCTGGTGGACAAGGAACAAGTTCCCACACATTATTCCTTTCAAACTAGATGAGCTCTTCTTGCATAGCTTCCACCCAGCTTGGGTCTGCCATAGCCTCGTCAATCTTCTTCGGTTCAATCAGTGATAAGAAGGTGACGTTTAAGCATTGCTCACTGGTGGCTCTTCTAGTCTGAACCCCGCTACATGGATATCCCACAATCTGTTCAATTGGATGTGCTCGAGTCCATTTAGTGTATTGACTAGGCTGGTGTAATACAATATCAGTGCAAGTCACATGACGATCTTCTTCAGTTGCAGCAGCTTCTGGAGGAGGATCAGTCCAAACTACTTCTATATCCTCATCAGAGTCAATGAGGTCACGATTTGCATCATGAAATTCTTCATTAAAAGGCATTTCTTGCAGAACTGGGGAAGTTGGGGTTTGAACTGGTGCTGATATTGGAGTGACACGTACATCAGATCCAATCACCAATTTCTGTGGTAAGTTGAAATTGATGGAGGGATAGAATGAAGTGTCACTGGTGGTGCTCTTCTTCTTAACTGGTTCCAATTGAGTGTAACTGGAAACATCTTTTGGTGAAGCAACTGACTGATGAACTTGGTCAGTTTCACCAAAATTTATTGGAATGACTGGAGAAATATCAAGGCTTGGTCGCTTGTTAATTGCATCATTTGATTCGTCAAATGTGGCATGAATTGACTCGTGAACCTTTTGGAGTCTATAATTATAAACTCTAAAGGCCTTTCGAATATCTGAATAGCCTAAAAATACACCTTCATCAGCTTTTGCATCAAACTTTCCAAGCTGACTGGAATCGTTTAAAATATAAACTGGACAACCAAATACATGGAAATATCCAATATTTGGTTTCTGATTCCTGAGTACTTCATAGGCAGTCTTCTTATGTCTCTTGATGTAGACTGACCGGTTTTGGGTGTGACAAGCAGTTGCAACTGCTTCAGCCCAGAAACTGGTGGGAAGACTTGATTCAGATAGCATACTTCTGGCTGCTTCTATCAGTGTGCGATTCTTTCTTTCCACAACTCCATTCTGCTCTGGAGAGTGTGCTGATGAGAAGTTTTGAGAGATGTCAGTGTCATTGCAAAATGTTTCAAGTACCTTATTCTGAAATTCAGTACCATTATCACTTCGCAACTGACAGACTTTTCGAGTATACTTGAGTTCAATTCTTTGATGAGAGAGATGATTTCAGCAGGTGCATCACTTTTGGATCTGAGGAATACCACCCAACAATATCTGGTGAATTCATCGACCACAACTAGAGTGTACTTCTTTCCAGCTCTAGTTTGAACATTCACTGGACCAAAGAGATCCATATGAAGCATGTGAAGAGGTTCAGTGATGCTAAAGTTTTGCCTAGTCTTGAAACTGGCCCTTTTCTGCTTGCCCATCTCACACCCTGTACATGGCTTTTCTTTATTGAAAGAAATCTGAGGTATCCCATCAACCAGTTGTTTGCGAGACAACTTGTTAATATTTTTGAAATTAAGATGGGATAATCTTTTATGCCATAACCAGTTGGTGTCCTCATCAGCCTTGGTATAGAAGCACTGCTCTTTTGGAGCTGGTTCCATATCCATGATGTACACATTTCCTTTTCTTGGTGCAACCATCACCACTTTCCAATCCTTGTTAAATATGGTGCCTTGAGCAATATCGAACAAAACTCTATAGCCATCATCACAAAGTTGGCTTACACTGATCAGGTTGTATTTCAAACCATTCACAAATGCAACTCTTTTGAATTTGACCTGTCCGTTATTGAGCACACCATATCCTTCAGTCTTTCCACTTTTATCATTACCAAACGTCACTGCCGGTCCATCTTGGACAGTGAACTCTTCAAGCAGGGGCTTACATCCGGTCATAGTCCGGCCAGCTGCGCTGTCCAGATACCAGGTGTTCTTCTTTCGATCGCCCTGCACACCCACAAAAATTATCAGTTATTTTTGTGAACCCATCTTTTCTTGATGGGTTCACTGGACTTCACTACAGAAGTCTCAGTAGATTGTTGTGGTATTACACTGAAAACTACATCTGGATCTTTTTCACCAGATCCAGGTCCAGGAGTAAAAACGATTGGTATTTGATACCTGCTCCCCTTTTTCTTATCAGATTTTGTTCAAGATGGAACATTCTTTTGTTTTGGTTTAGAAGGGGGTTTAATATTTTGTTTTTCAACTGGAGGTGATGAACCTCCTTCCAGATTTTTAATCCGGTCAGTACAACTCTGAACCTGTCGAGACAAAAGTTGGAGTTGACTTTCCAGTTTTAACAAAATATTGTTTTCATCAGGCTGCTGAACCTTGGACCTTGGTTCAGCAGGAGTTTTAGTCTTTTGGGTCTTGGGCTCCTTAGACTTCTGAGGTAAAGGCTTGTTACCAGTGGCCTTTTTAACTGGAGCACTAGCCTGATTGGCTCCAGGTTTAACCTCAATGGGGGTGGTCTCAGTGGGTTCAGTTTTGACAGTCTCAGGTTGATCATATGGAGTTTCAACCCTAAGAGCTGGAGGCAATGCATGAAGATCTGGTATGAGAGCTGCCATTTCAAGATCTCCAGATTTCCATGCATTTTTCTGGGCATCAATTGTTCTAGAAAATGCATCATAATTTTTTCCAGATGCTTTTACCCATGACTTGATAATCAATTGTTCTTTTTCAATATCAGATACTAATTTTTGATTTTCAAATTCTAAAGCCTCAATTTTCAAAACTGACTCCTTGAGAGCCAACTGGACACTTTGTAAATCATTTAATTGTGGTTTAACATTGTTCAGTTCAATTAAGATAGTATCCAGATATCTTTCACTATCTGCTCTAACAGTTTCCACAAAAGCCAAATCACCACTTAATGATTCAGCAAGGTCCAGTTTTAGTTCTGGGTCAACCTGGTTGTCATAATCACATACCTTTTTCAAAATGATGTCCACCCATCTTCCAGTCATGACATCTTCCTTTGCCACATGCTGCTGCTGATCTTCCAAGGCCATGAAACACATGTCCCTTTCCTCTTCTTTATCAGCTGATGAGTCATCAGAGTACTCCCATTTTCCCTCAGTTTGTGCCATCAAGCACTGATCCTTTTCTTTTTCCATGGATAGGAGGGCAATCTGGGCCTTAAGCTTCTTATATTTAGCTTTATAGCTATCATCAGACTGATTGAAATTTGGGACAGAGGGACTAGTTTGGTTGTTCATCTGACTAGATCTGCATTCCTTCATAAAATGACCTTTCTTACCGCATTTATAGCAGGTAAGATTGGTTTTATCCAGAGAGCTGGAGCTGGAAGCATTGTTTGGGCCATTAAATCTTTTGGATTTATGCTTAAACCTATTAAAGGTTTTAGCAATCATGGCTACCAGATCATCATCGTCAGTTTCATCACAACCATCACTAATTTCAGTGGTCAGGCCAGAGTTTAAGAAACTGTTTAACATCTCCTTCATTGAGTGTGACTGGACACACTCTGCAGACATTAAAGCAGCACAAGGTCTCTCAGTTACGCTAGCCACCTTGGGACTCTGGGCATGATTCATGGCATCCGGCTCAGCCACCAAGGATCATGTTCTTGAGTCTGGTGTCCAGATCTAAAAGTCTACGATCCTCATCAGACCAGTGGTCTTCGAGCTTTTCTCTGGAACCTCTTCTTCCAGTTGGATCTAGAAGAGGACTTACCCCAAGAGACATGGGTATATACGGTCCATCCTTAAGGATTTTCAGCATATATCTCTCTATCCCACCAAAATGCAAGAGCATTCTGGCCTTCCATGTACCGAAGGTCTCACTGTTTCCATCAAATTTGGGAACATGAGTGTTAGAATAATGTACATGGACATGGTTTGGGGCAGTAGGAGGAGGAGGGTTTGTATTAACATTTTGAACAGGTGGTGTATTAGTATTCAGAGGGTTTTCACCTTGACCAGAACCATCTCCACCTTCAGTATATCTAAGCAGATCTAGGCAAGTATTTTAGCCTTCTGCTCTGATACCACTTGTAAGTCCCAACTCAATAGATGGTACTACCTGAAGACACCTCAATGTCAATGTTGGAGTTACTTTGCAATATAAGCGTTGAACTGGAGACGACCAGTTGCAGTGAGTATATACCAAGTTCTTGGATAGATTACTTATTTAAGTGACAATAAGTAAAAACAATGCAATAATATAAAATACTTGTAAAGTAAATTGATGAGACAATATGTATTTTTCAAGTGTAATTTATTTATTAACTTTAAATAAATTACAAGGTTGTTGCGGAACCAAGATAATACAAGTATGTAAATATCCTAACAACCTATGAAATACAATTGATCTACACTTGGAAATTCTCTTAACAATCGAAACACTTAAAGTTGTGAAATGTTCCTTTTTGTGATTGAGAGAATATTGCACAAGTTCACCAAGAATATTGCAGGTATGCAAAGTCTATTTTCTTGTTGTGCAAAGACCTTTATTTATAGACAAAGTTGACATTGGGATGTCAACTTTGGCCGTACAAATATGGTTGAGAACATTTAAGGAATAACATTTAATTCATTAAAATGTTGTGTAAAGTTACAGAATAAAGTAACTTTTCTCAACCTGCTTTATGTACCTTTTGTACTTTATACATAGATAAATCCTTTTATCCGTGTACTAGCACATAAAGCATAAAGGTCAATTCCTCGTAATCAGTGTAAAGCTTTGTAAGAGCTTTCCACTGATGGTCTCCAGTTTGTAACTGAGTAGAATGTCAACTGGGCCTCACTGCCATTGTCATTCTCTATCTTCCACTTGTTGTCTTCGACTTCAACTGCTCAAATCTCAACTGGAGGAAGTCTTCAGTTGCATTAACTGTACGCTGCAACTGTACTTCAATATATTTCTGGACAAATCTTCTTAGGCTCCAGGTGCAACTGGAGACTGTCCAGTTTCAGCGAAACTGGTCCTAACATAATATTTTTACATGTTTCATACGTGATTGACCAATAAAAAAGTGGCTTACTGGCGGATGTAGTTAACAATCCCTTGGGGGGTAATGCCCACTATGGGCTGCCAAAGACCAATGTAATCTAAATTCTAATGTAAGATTATGTTATCAAAGCCCAAGTGCCCTCACTCCAAATTTTGAACGCCCTCAGCCCATTCTTTCCAAACTCTATGACGGAACATGAAAATTGAAAACATCATTATTTCACTTAGAGGGTTCACAATGCCCTCGTTTTCGTTCGTCCCTGCATTTGTACCACGTTAAGGATACCTTTATACCCTTTCGATTATAGGCTTAAAGCATGAGGGTGGACCCTTTTTTTAGCTTGCCTATAGCAAGAGAAGGATGACCCGCATGTGGGTGAAAAGCCTCTCTAATAGCGGAGAGTGATAGTACGATGGATAGGTCTCTTCAGAGGTTCTGGCTGGTATTGCTGCTATAAGTCCGTTCGGGGAGTCCGCGGCATAAACAAAGAAGGATTTGAGTCTGAGAAAGACTGTTTCCCCATTTTCATACGAATAGTGAGAAATCTCAGAGTTTATCCAGTTGGGGCATAGAAAGAAGACCTGAACTCGGTGTTTCCTCAATCTGAATAGATCAATCTGAAAGATGAGGTATGAATGCTAGAAGGCAGGGATAGGTATTCAACCAGAAACCTGAACCCTTTAAGTCGTTCCTTCTATGGGTAAGTCAAGTTCAGTTAGAAAGTCCTTCCCTCTCTGCTCATCCTTCCCCGTTCCTAGCTTAGCTCTCACTATTGAAGCTCGTACGCAATGAGCCTCTCACGTTTCACTGAGATTGCTGCTTAGTCCTTCTCAAAAGCCTAATTCGTTCGCCGTCAGAAAAGTCTAATTCTTTCGCCTATAGGTAGCCAAAATCCCGGAAAAAAGGAACTTGATGATGTTCTTCTCCCCTCGTGGTTTCTATCTATAGATCCTAGACGGCGGAGACCATCTAGCTATTCATTAAGAAATGCCTGAAATGCTTGCTTTATTGGTTGGCAGCTTGGTTATAGTCGTTATGAAGAATGAAGGAGCACTGCTGCACTTCCACGACATGGGAAAGGATCATGGGATGAGGAAAAGAAAAGAGAGATATATCAGAAATCCGGTATGGAATGATAGATCAATCTGAAAGATGAGGTATGAATGCTAGAAGGCAGGGATAGGTATTCAACCAGAAACCTGAACCCTTTAAGTCGTTCCTTCTATGGGTAAGTCAAGTTCAGTTAGAAAGTCCTTCCCTCTCTGCTCATCCTTCCCCGTTCCTAGCTTAGCTCTCACTATTGAAGCTCGTACGCAATGAGCCTCTCACGTTTCACTGAGATTGCTGCTTAGTCCTTCTCAAAAGCCTAATTCGTTCGCCGTCAGAAAAGTCTAATTCTTTCGCCTATAGGTAGCCAAAATCCCGGAAAAAAGGAACTTGATGATGTTCTTCTCCCCTCGTGGTTTCTATCTATAGATCCTAGACGGCGGAGACCATCTAGCTATTCATTAAGAAATGCCTGAAATGCTTGCTTTATTGGTTGGCAGCTTGGTTATAGTCGTTATGAAGAATGAAGGAGCACTGCTGCACTTCCACGACATGGGAAAGGATCATGGGATGAGTCCGTCCTCCATATTCCGCTCGTCCGTCCCCACATGGACGGAGCTCGTTCCCCATTTTCTGTTTTTTTTTTTATTTTTATCCAAAATTTTTTTTTTTTTTTTTTTTTTTTTTTTTTTTTTTTTTTTTTTTTTTTTTTTTTTTTTTTTTTTTTTTTTTTTTTTTTTTTTTTTTTTTTTTTTTTTTTTTTTTTTTTTTTTTTTTTTTTTTTTTTTTTTTTTTTTTTTTTTTTTTTTTTTTTTTTTTTTTTTTTTTTTTTTTTTTTTTTTTTTTTTTTTTTTTTTTTTTTTTTTTTTTTTTTTTTTTTTTTTTTTTTTTTTTTTTTTTTTTTTTTTTTTTTTTTTTTTTTTTTTTTTTTTTTTTTTTTTTTTTTTTTTTTTTTTTTTTTTTTTTTTTTTTTTTTTTTTTTTTTTTTTTTTTTTTTTTTTTTTTTTTTTTTTTTTTTTTTTTTTTTTTTTTTTTTTTTTTTTTTTTTTTTTTTTTTTTTTTTTTTTTTTTTTTTTTTTTTTTTTTTTTTTTTTTTTTTTTTTTTTTTTTTTTTTTTTTTTTTTTTTTTTTTTTTTTTTTTTTTTTTTTTTTTTTTTTTTTTTTTTTTTTTTTTTTTTTTTTTTTTTTTTTTTTTTTTTTTTTTTTTTTTTTTTTTTTTTTTTTTTTTTTTTTTTTTTTTTTTTTTTTTTTTTTTTTTTTTTTTTTTTTTTTTTTTTTTTTTTTTTTTTTTTTTTTTTTTTTTTTTTTTTTTTTTTTTTTTTTTTTTTTTTTTTTTTTTTTTTTTTTTTTTTTTTTTTTTTTTTTTTTTTTTTTTTTTTTTTTTTTTTTTTTTTTTTTTTTTTTTTTTTTTTTTTTTTTTTTTTTTTTTTTTTTTTTTTTTTTTTTTTTTTTTTTTTTTTTTTTTTTTTTTTTTTTTTTTTTTTTTTTTTTTTTTTTTTTTTTTTTTTTTTTTTTTTTTTTTTTTTTTTTTTTTTTTTTTTTTTTTTTTTTTTTTTTTTTTTTTTTTTTTTTTTTTTTTTTTTTTTTTTTTTTTTTTTTTTTTTTTTTTTTTTTTTTTTTTTTTTTTTTTTTTTTTTTTTTTTTTTTTTTTTTTTTTTTTTTTTTTTTTTTTTTTTTTTTTTTTTTTTTTTTTTTTTTTTTTTTTTTTTTTTTTTTTTTTTTTTTTTTTTTTTTTTTTTTTTTTTTTTTTTTTTTTTTTTTTTTTTTTTTTTTTTTTTTTTTTTTTTTTTTTTTTTTTTTTTTTTTTTTTTTTTTTTTTTTTTTTTTTTTTTTTTTTTTTTTTTTTTTTTTTTTTTTTTTTTTTTTTTTTTTTTTTTTTTTTTTTTTTTTTTTTTTTTTTTTTTTTTTTTTTTTTTTTTTTTTTTTTTTTTTTTTTTTTTTTTTTTTTTTTTTTTTTTTTTTTTTTTTTTTTTTTTTTTTTTTTTTTTTTTTTTTTTTTTTTTTTTTTTTTTTTTTTTTTTTTTTTTTTTTTTTTTTTTTTTTTTTTTTTTTTTTTTTTTTTTTTTTTTTTTTTTTTTTTTTTTTTTTTTTTTTTTTTTTTTTTTTTTTTTTTTTTTTTTTTTTTTTTTTTTTTTTTTTTTTTTTTTTTTTTTTTTTTTTTTTTTTTTTTTTTTTTTTTTTTTTTTTTTTTTTTTTTTTTTTTTTTTTTTTTTTTTTTTTTTTTTTTTTTTTTTTTTTTTTTTTTTTTTTTTTTTTTTTTTTTTTTTTTTTTTTTTTTTTTTTTTTTTTTTTTTTTTTTTTTTTTTTTTTTTTTTTTTTTTTTTTTTTTTTTTTTTTTTTTTTTTTTTTTTTTTTTTTTTTTTTTTTTTTTTTTTTTTTTTTTTTTTTTTTTTTTTTTTTTTTTTTTTTTTTTTTTTTTTTTTTTTTTTTTTTTTTTTTTTTTTTTTTTTTTTTTTTTTTTTTTTTTTTTTTTTTTTTTTTTTTTTTTTTTTTTTTTTTTTTTTTTTTTTTTTTTTTTTTTTTTTTTTTTTTTTTTTTTTTTTTTTTTTTTTTTTTTTTTTTTTTTTTTTTTTTTATAGGTAGCCAAAATCCCGGAAAAAAGGAACTTGATGATGTTCTTCTCCCCTCGTGGTTTCTATCTATAGATCCTAGACGGCGGAGACCATCTAGCTATTCATTAAGAAATGCCTGAAATGCTTGCTTTATTGGTTGGCAGCTTGGTTATAGTCGTTATGAAGAATGAAGGAGCACTGCTGCACTTCCACGACATGGGAAAGGATCATGGGATGAGGAAAAGAAAGAAAAGGTGCAAGGTGAGGAGATATCGAGAGGTAGAATAGGTGAAATGAGTTCAAAGGAATTAGTTAAGACACGCTTCTTTAGCACAGGCCACGGAGTGAAGTTGGAAGGTTCAATGAACTACGCGAAGGGCAAATCTTGGGCGCTATTGTTGTCTATATACAAGTGGCGTAGGCGAAGCTGTGGCGACTCGTGGAGTAGACAGCGAGCTCCGCTTGAACAGAAAGCAGCAAGCTGCAAGCACTACTCCAAAAGCAGTGAGCTCCGCAACAAAAGCGAAGCGAGCCGCGGTAGCCTATTAAGTTTTTCAGCTGCATCGTACCGTACTATGGGAGGACCTCCTTTAGATAGAGCCCCCCTGCTCCTAATGTAGAGCTAGAACTACTGCTACCGTGGAATCCGCGGTCACACATAAGTATCTCGCCTTCCAAAAAAAGCGGCTGCTAATTAGCACTAATGCTAATGGGGACCATCGATCAAGAAGGACTTCGGAGACTGCAATCGAATTGATCAAAAAATAGAAATAGGGCCAACTCTTCTAGTTGCGCCTCTAACCTTACTACGCTACCCTGATAAAAGGTCGAATTCAGCAGGACTGCAGGCACGAAATGCCGATCAAATCCGTTAAAGGAAGCCTAATCAAAGCGGGCAAACAAGAAGATCTGGCTGAGTTGATGATGGACCGGATCTCGAAAGGCGAGAGGCTTTCATAAAGACGTATGATAAACGGAGGGTCGAGAGAGGCTTATTGCACGATCCGCCCAACCGCTAATAAATGCTGCATAAGATAAGAGAGTGGGAGGCCGGCCCCCGCCCATCTGGAGGTGCACACCCATTTATGAACATATACAAAGGGCTAAAGAGAGAAGTCCATGGAGAACTACCAAATCCAATGACTTTTATTTGTTCGTACCATTCTGTCATCGATCACTGCTGGGTCGGTTGGTGAGTCACCCAAAAAAAGCATCGAGAAAGGTCAAGCATATATGTTTTATGAAATGATCAGCGGTTTCATTTATGCTATGCCCTGCATCGTGTTCGTCTGTGTTTATTGAGCTTTCAGCGCCATGCGCTTTGCTTCGCTTTATAAAAGAGAGAGAGAGCCTTGTCTTGAGAGTGAAAAGAAAGGGCAAGCGATAGAAAGGATAGTCCCTCGCGCGTTCGCGAGAACTACTAGAAAATGGTGAGATCATTAGATCATTAGTGAAAGAAGGACCAACGACGATCCTATCCTAAAGGAGAAGAAGGAGTAGGAGGAGTCAGTTTTCTTTGAAGATCGAGGAATCAATCTCCCAATTATGCCATTCGGAAGAAGTCTTCTACAGAGGGAAAGCCTGTTACGAGTAAGTGGAGAGGAAAGATCTCCAGAGATTCTTATCTCATTCCATTCCAGTGGCTCAACCAGTAACCAATGGCGAAAACTAAAAAATCCATGGTTTCCCGGTAGAACCCTATTTCGCCCAAGTTGTTTCAGAACCGGAAAAAAGAAGCGGTTTTTCGCGCAGCTTGCGCATAGTGCAGGTCCCACTTGTATATTGTATTTGGCCGAAGAAGCATCGGACAGGTTGGAGTTCTTACCTTCTTGGGATTCCATGGACCAAGATCTGCTTTTATTATATGGGCAATACCGATCTACTTTAGTAGATCATATGGATGTAGAAAAAGCTTCTCATTTTGATGAATTGGAAACATCTCTTTTCCATTTCTATTTACCCAGTTCATATCTTTGTTTCGTGTGTTCCCCGGAGGAATTCGATCTCTTCAATCTCGGGATACCACCTAAATAACTATAACTGCGGCCAGAGAGTCAAATAGGTCGGGAAGAAAGAGTCTGAGGTTGCGTTGGACGACATACATCTTGGTTGGTCCCACCACCACTGGGGATTGGACATATATATAATCTTTCTTCTAAAAAAGTCTTATATTATATATATTTTATATTCTTATTTATTTAAATAGCTGCAAGACCACAAAACGGGGTGAAAAAAACCGAAAGCCCTTCTTTTAAGTTCCTCCCAGATACATGGCTTACATACCCGGCTCAACATTCTTGGAAAACAATCGAATCGAGGGTCCGGAGGAGAATTGGCCATTCAATCTTGTGAACTAATCGAGACCGAAATTGGAGAAAGAGATACGAACGGAAAGGAATAACCAATCGATGAAAGAACATGAAACCATTCTGTTTCAATAGAGGTACGAGAAAGGGTTGGGGGCAATGAAGTAGGTGAAGTGGTTGGATTTTGCGAGCTGTTCCCACCACTGCTGGATGTGATTCCAAGAGCCGAACGAGAATGAATACCACACAGAAAAGTCAAGACCAGGCTCCCTAATGGAATGTTTAACCGATCCATTCCGGATCGACCGAATTGGTACGGAAGTTGTAACATGGGAAAACCACGGAAAACACGACTTATTTGAATAACCCGGTGACCTACCAATTGTAGAAGTAGGATTTTTGGCAAGCAATAAGCACTTAAATAATACAATTCAAGTGTACCATCTTCTTTCTCATTTCGAGGAAAAGGTGCGGAAGGAAAAGGAAACAACGGAGGGATCCGAATCGGACCTAAATGGGAATGACATAAAAAGTCTTTTTCAAAACCTAGCATTAAGGGCGTTACGACGATATATGAGAGGAATGGAGAAAAACTCGTGATTGGTGTGGAGGGGAAGGTCTGTTTATAATATAGTTCAAGAAAGAGTCGTCTCATTTCCTTACTTCTTCGTTCTTTCTAATTCATTCACTTCAAGACTGGTTCTGAACGCCGCGTAACATCATCTTCAACCAACCTCCATCGTAGCGGTGCGACCACTAATTGCTTATACACTAAACAGCTGCTTATATACGCTTACTAAAAGACTGACTTTTATTCATATTCAATTCATTAGGCCAGCGTGAAACTAAGAAAGATAGATGTGCCTAAGGCGTAAGCAAACTGTGCACGCTAAGAGAAGAGGAGAGATGTTCGCAATGACTACCACAAGAAAGCCGCCCCCTATCTCTAAAAGGGCCCGTCACTTCGTTCGTACCTTCTTGGCTTAGGCTTGCAATTTCACTTACTTTATGGCCTTGCCGCCTTTTTCTAGCAGAAGCTAAGCGCTTTAAAAGCGCGCTAAGAAAGGTTGCTTCTGTCGGCCTTTATGTGCAACAGTCCACCAGTAGCGGAAGATAGGGTTACCGTACATACAAGAGTCTTCCAGTTCTTACGGAAGCTCTTTCTTACCAGTCAAGTAGTACAACAGCTGTATCTTATCTTATAGCCCGGCGCGGCGGGTCGCCTTTTTAATTCAGTAGATAGAAGAAAGTATTAGATAAGGAGTAGGTGCGTGAGTCCTCGCTGACCTGAGCGATTTCGATCACCTAGCGGGCCTTTTATTTGGTAGGTAACATCGCCAAAGCGTATCATCAGATTTGACTACGAAGGAAGGAACTCGGCAGAAGATCGGTCTGCAAGAAAGGCCTACTTATCCACGGGTTCATTGACAAAACCGCCGTAGGAATGGAGACCTTTCAATAGAGCGGAGACGAACGAGAAAGAGGCCCTACTCACTACAAAGGAATACACCACAAGATCGAACTGCACTCATGCCTCTCCCGCATCAAGTTGACCGCCAGACTGGAGCTTCGTAACATGTTGACGAAGACTTCCGAACTGAGGGTTCGGTCAGTACAAGAGACTACTTTGTCTCCTCGGAAGAAGAATAGCCCCGATCTCTAGCCGACTGATCCCGTTGATCAAACTGGGAGGGAACGTGTCACATTAGAGGTGAACGATCAGAGGTGTCCTCTAATCACTACGATGAGCTGGTCCCTCTTTTAGTAGACTCAGCTATGAATATTCATTCAAAAATGAATGCCGGGCTCTTTCTTTCACAGCTAACCCCATTTTCTTAATGCCGAGACTTTCTCTTTCGTCGAGCCCCGAGCTTGTGGTCCTCCTTTGAGTTTGGGTTCAATTGGATGAATCTGTCAAGTCAAGGTCAACGTACGTAGCAGCAAGGATGGTGCATCGCCTATTTCTCGTTCTCGCTCGGGAGCCAAAACGAACACGCCTGCTACCTACTGTACTGGACCTTCGACCAGGCATTCTACCTTTGTCGAATCGGAACCAATACCACTGCATTGCGCTCGAACAGTTGAGCGGCCGCCGGCCCTTCCGTGCACAGATATAGATTCATTCTTCGTACCTGGTCCAGCCTCACAACCCTTCGCGGGTTGGTAAGAAGTCAGTCTTGTTTGGTAAGACGGAATTTGACAAAGAAAAGAGAGTGCTCGCCCCGGCCAACAAAGACCGTAATTACATAGATAACTGCTCCTCCCCTTCTCCGTCTTTAAGGCTTTAAGGCGAACCGTATGGCGAAATAAAGACGACCTCACCTTCTCGTAGATGGTGTCAGTGAGAGCCATTTTAGTACCCCGTTGACCTTTTTTTGTAGATAGAATCTTCAATGAGTGGAAACAAGCAACCTTACTAAGCTAAGAAAGGTGCTTGTTGAGTAAGGCCGGCTTTCTTCCAATGCTTGAGCGCTTCTTTCTCATATCGATCATTCAATATCCTTGACTTTTCAATAAGGGGCGCGTTAGCTAGGCCGTTTTCTTGCAGGAGTGCTAGCGCGCGCCCTTACGTTTTCTTCGCTTGCTCTGCAGTACGAGCCTCATACAAAGCCGCGCCCCTTTAATATGAGAGGGGCCGCCCTCTTTTATTTTCCGCACCAATCCTTATTTACTACTACATCTTTTTTGGGGTGTATAGCTCAGTTGGTAGAGCATTGGGCTTTTAACCTAATGGTCGCAGGTTCAAGTCCTGCTATACCCAAACCTAACTTGCACTATACTATGAGTAAGGATGCGTAGTAGCGCAAAGAGCACTCTTTGGCCTTTAGATTAGAGGCGCTTCGCCGTCTTTGATTGGATGGAAACAGATATCTAAAGTGTGCAGTGAAGGATCTTTATATTATAGGTAGGTAGCCAAAGCGCTTACCTTTCATCAAAGGGGCCGTAATCAGCCTCAAGATTTGAGATTCCGTAAGTAACTCAGTGAGTGCCTTTCTAAGAAAGAAAGGTTGCTTCTGTCGGCCTTTATGTGCAACAGTCCACCAGTAGCGGAAGATAGGGTTACCGTACATACAAGAGTCTTCCAGTTCTTACGGAAGCTCTTTCTTACCAGTCAAGTAGTACAACAGCTGTATCTTATCTTATAGCCCGGCGCGGCGGGTCGCCTTTTTAATTCAGTAGATAGAAGAAAGTATTAGATAAGGAGTAGGTGCGTGAGTCCTCGCTGACCTGAGCGATTTCGATCACCTAGCGGGCCTTTTATTTGGTAGGTAACATCGCCAAAGCGTATCATCAGATTTGACTACGAAGGAAGGAACTCGGCAGAAGATCGGTCTGCAAGAAAGGCCTACTTATCCACGGGTTCATTGACAAAACCGCCGTAGGAATGGAGACCTTTCAATAGAGCGGAGACGAACGAGAAAGAGGCCCTACTCACTACAAAGGAATACACCACAAGATCGAACTGCACTCATGCCTCTCCCGCATCAAGTTGACCGCCAGACTGGAGCTTCGTAACATGTTGACGAAGACTTCCGAACTGAGGGTTCGGTCAGTACAAGAGACTACTTTGTCTCCTCGGAAGAAGAATAGCCCCGATCTCTAGCCGACTGATCCCGTTGATCAAACTGGGAGGGAACGTGTCACATTAGAGGTGAACGATCAGAGGTGTCCTCTAATCACTACGATGAGCTGGTCCCTCTTTTAGTAGACTCAGCTATGAATATTCATTCAAAAATGAATGCCGGGCTCTTTCTTTCACAGCTAACCCCATTTTCTTAATGCCGAGACTTTCTCTTTCGTCGAGCCCCGAGCTTGTGGTCCTCCTTTGAGTTTGGGTTCAATTGGATGAATCTGTCAAGTCAAGGTCAACGTACGTAGCAGCAAGGATGGTGCATCGCCTATTTCTCGTTCTCGCTCGGGAGCCAAAACGAACACGCCTGCTACCTACTGTACTGGACCTTCGACCAGGCATTCTACCTTTGTCGAATCGGAACCAATACCACTGCATTGCGCTCGAACAGTTGAGCGGCCGCCGGCCCTTCCGTGCACAGATATAGATTCATTCTTCGTACCTGGTCCAGCCTCACAACCCTTCGCGGGTTGGTAAGAAGTCAGTCTTGTTTGGTAAGACGGAATTTGACAAAGAAAAGAGAGTGCTCGCCCCGGCCAACAAAGACCGTAATTACATAGATAACTGCTCCTCCCCTTCTCCGTCTTTAAGGCTTTAAGGCGAACCGTATGGCGAAATAAAGACGACCTCACCTTCTCGTAGATGGTGTCAGTGAGAGCCATTTTAGTACCCCGTTGACCTTTTTTTGTAGATAGAATCTTCAATGAGTGGAAACAAGCAACCTTACTAAGCTAAGAAAGGTGCTTGTTGAGTAAGGCCGGCTTTCTTCCAATGCTTGAGCGCTTCTTTCTCATATCGATCATTCAATATCCTTGACTTTTCAATAAGGGGCGCGTTAGCTAGGCCGTTTTCTTGCAGGAGTGCTAGCGCGCGCCCTTACGTTTTCTTCGCTTGCTCTGCAGTACGAGCCTCATACAAAGCCGCGCCCCTTTAATATGAGAGGGGCCGCCCTCTTTTATTTTCCGCACCAATCCTTATTTACTACTACATCTTTTTTGGGGTGTATAGCTCAGTTGGTAGAGCATTGGGCTTTTAACCTAATGGTCGCAGTAGTTTATATAGGAGCTATAGCCGTTTCATTCCTATTCGTTGTTATGATGTTCCATATTCAAATAGCGGAGATTCACGAAGAAGTATTGCGCTATTTACCAGTGAGTGGTATTATTGGACTGATCTTTTGGTGGGAAATGTTCTTCATTTTAGATAATGAAAGCATTCCATTACTACCAACCCAAAGAAATACGACCTCTCTGAGATATATGGTTTATGCCGGAAAGGTACGAAGTTGGACTAATTTGGAAACATTGGGCAATTTACTTTATACCTACTATTCCGTCTGGTTTTTGGTTCCTAGTCTGATTTTATTAGTAGCCATGATTGGGGCTATAGTACTGACTATGCATAGGACTACTAAGGTGAAAAGACAGGATGTATTCCGACGAAATGCTATTGATTCTAGGAGGACTATAATGAGGGGGATGACAGATCTACTAAAGGAAAGTAGCATTGGTTCGAATCCAATTCGTGAGATGGCCATCTTGGTCATATAGATGTCTTGACACCCTTATTTTATTTTATCATTTTCGAATGACTGTCCCATTCCATTTTTGGTATAACTTCAAGCCTGGACCCGCTATACGATGTATTAGTAGAATCCCTGGGATACGACGCCCTGCTCCTTGAGTATCATGGGATTGAATACCCCGACCTCCCAGAGGCTCCCGAGAAAGCTATTTCAGCCTTCCGGACAGTTAAGGGCAATTCCTACGTCCCTCATCGGTCTGAATCCCCACCCCCGCATAACACTTACTATATTTTTAAAGAAAAACTGAAAAAACGCTTCACTTCCTGACCTTATTCTCGAGTAGGAAGGGTTCTCGCTACTAAAGAAATTTCTTCAGTTGAAGTAGCTCTTTCCTGAGATGTCTTTCAAGCTGAAGAAGGAAGGGCGCTTTTCTTCGTTGAACACAAGACAGACGGGGACAAATCCAATCCCTTAATTCTTTGATCCCAATTCAATTGTTGTTTGATGTAATAATAGAGGTGTCAGGCTCAGACTCTGAGAAAGATGACATGCGGCTAGTCCCAACTACAAGTCTCGTAGTCTTGAAACTCAGCCGTACTTCCTTTGGCTGGCCTTTCGATCCCCTCGTTCACAAAGGGGCGCAACTGAAGCTCATCGTTAGATGTTATAGTGGATGTTCGCTCCTCTTTCTCTTCCTCTTTTTCTGCTTCTGCTAGGATTTTGTCCTGATAGCGCCGTGCTTGTTCAAGAAAGAGAGAGTCCCTTTGACGGAGAGAAAGACTTCGGGGATAGATAGTCAATGGCCTATGAGGAAGGCATCTCCTCTGTTTTTGCTCTTCTTTTTGGCCTTTGGGCTTTTTGACTGTCCAACTCAATATCTTAAAATATAAGTCATCTTTCTTCAAAGGCCGTTGACTCTGCTTCCTTGATTGAATAATTGAAGGTGAATCAATCAGACAGGACGGACGTGTGATAACAACACTTGCTTTCGTGCTGGAATTCCCCTTGGCGTCACTCACCTCTCTTTCCCTTGCTTTGCTCCCGTTTACCACAATGGCTGTCTCGCTGTCTACTGGAGCTCGGATCCGACTCAAAGTGGGTTCGTGTGTATGCGCCCTGCCCAGAGCTAGCCTGAAAGAAAGTTCAATAAAAATGATTGACACTTGAAAGTAAGGTGAAGACTCTTTCCCCTAATCCATCCATGAATATACTTTTTTCGCTAAGAAAGCCTCTACTGGGCTAAAACTCCAATAATTACTTTTTTTCTGAGTTCTTCCATAACATAAAGTCATCTAAACAACAGCTTTTAGCTTGCTTCTTGATTGTGGCGATCCCCTTCTTCTGTTCTTGACTCGTACCTGAAGCTAAGCCGGACTCAAGGAGGCTTCAAAGCCAGATCTTCGTCTTTCATATAGAAAGGAGACCTCTCCTTCTCAGGTTATCCCATTTTTTGCCGGCCGTCAACTTCTTCAACTGCTGATGCCGCTGACCTATATGGTGTGCTTTTCGTTCCTTTTGCTTCGAGCGCCCTTTCCCCTTCTCCGCACTCAAGTTGCTGTCTTTCCTATGGCTTGGACCCTTTCCGTGCCTCTGAGGAAAGATTCTCGCTACTCAAGAAATTTAGTAAGTGAAGTTCTCCTATCAGCTTAAAAAGGGCTTTCTCAGGTCGACCTTTCTTTAGGTTAAGTGGCGTGTAGCTAATCTCGCTAATATCTCAGATCGGGGGACAACTCTGTCTCCGCTTCTGCTCGTGCACTCGTTAAAGCAAACTCATGGCCTAGTTGGTGAATGAGCCTACAAGTGGTAACCGCTCTGTATCCGTCATCTCTTTTGAAGAAGCTGCTGAGCTAGATGCGGCGCTTTCAAAATCCCGTGACTCTCAGTCATCTATCTTCTTTTCACCTGAAAATGTTGGATTGGGGGAAGGCTTTCCTTCTTTGTTGACTTCAACTGATACCGGCCGATAGCCCAATCTCTTAGTCTCGGAACTAATTGTCTATCTAGTAGCCACTCCTTGCTTTGATGAGTTAAGTGAAATGAAAGTCGATTTTGATCCTATATCGCAGCATCATGAATCGTCAATGAAGCCGACATGGGGCTAGAGTCATCACATCAAGTATTGGGCACGTGGGTGAGTGAACTCTAGTTGTGCTTGAGTTGCGATCCGCTCCGGTCAAGTCGAACCTTGCCAATTAGCTTCTGGAGATCGGGTTCTCACTACCAGTCCAAGTGGGAATTCTTCTAAGAAAGCCCCTTCTTCTAGTCTTTATCTTGAATCTTTCTTATTGTCTTTCCCTTTCATCTTGATATCAACTCTGACATTAACAAAGCATCGGGCGGGGAAGCTTTCAATATTATGATGAAAGAGACTATCGGAGAAGGTCCCACTCTGCTTGCGTCCGCTAGCTGACGACGTGTGTAACGCATGCTCCTGTTCCGTGGTTGGTGTTATATATAGAAGTTCTTGGTTGAGAGTATCGGGTCTTCAATTAGGGCTGATCTCCTCAACGCATCCGCTGTTCAATCATCTGCTGCTGATGGTCTTGTTGTCGCAGACGGTCTTCTGTTGGCAATTGAATCAACTCTTACTGCTCGAGTAGACGGTCTTCTTGGTGAGTGAATCATCTTCATCCTATAATAAATAAGGACATTTACACCACCTATTACAGGTCAGGTCCTAAAATAGTGTAATTCCTTGTGACTATTGACAGGAGATCCTTCTATGCTTTCACCGATAATCACATCCAACTACATCCAGGAATCGCATCTGCCAGATGTGGTTTCGGGACCAGGCGTGTAACCTCGATAGCATGTGCCCTAGCCACCCAAGCCTATTAGTTGCTTAGATAAAGAAGGAAGCCCTTCGGGAGCTATTCTTTCCCTGATATTGGCAGGACTTACTAGCCCCTAGCTGTTTCAATGGTAGGAGCAGGCGCTTGAAGAGGGACATCCGTGCTAAGAAGAAGGGACTGCAGCCCCAAGGTGTAGCATCAGTTCCAGACAACCGCTCAAGTTCAAGTAATTCTGTCCTAGGAAGAAAGGCTCGAAAGCCTAAAGCTATGATTTATACTTGCTCTCTCCCTGAAGTGGATGTGGAAAAGCGGGCGCTAATGCAAGGAAAGGAGGTGTTGTTCGTCCACTTCTGCTCCAGCTGAGAAATGACCTTGTAGTCAGAGGAAACTCAAACGTAAGCTAGAACCGGAGAAGAGAAGATACTTTTGGTTTAGTCCTATTGCCTGGAAGTAGAGGGGAGTTCACTCACACCCGGGGCTGCTTCATTCTCCTAAGCCTCAGAATAGACACCTTGCTGAAGCCCTAGGAGGGGAAGGAGTTAGTCTTCTAGTTTATCCCAGACTTATTGGAAATGAAAGCCAGGGGAATGCTACCAACTCCCTTTACTCCCACGAAGGAAAGGAGATCAGAAAAATAGGCGGACGACTTATAGTATAGGTCGGATGTTTCCGTGAGCAGTAAGCAGCAGATCCCCCCTTATTTTGGGAAAGCTGGTGGCCGCGTGTGAATTTTTTCAAGGCAAGGGGCGGCCTGATTCGAGATTGTTGTTTACTCTGATCCGGTCGAGGTGGTTTTCACCAGCGCGTAGGTGGTCTAAGTTCCTATGACCGAGTCTTTCTGGCCCCTGTGAACATCTTTTCTTAATGTATTAAAGAGGGCCTCTCTAACCGGTGAAGGTGGGTGTCCACTAACGGCCATTCCTGGCTCGGCTCCGATAACGCAATTCCGGGAGGAGTCGGTAGTTGGGCACTGGATCCCTTCGGACCTGGAGAACGTGTGACGCTGAGTCGGGGTTTGGTGAACCAACAGGTCGCTCCTCTAGTTGAAGTATCGGGCCCCTTTTTTGTTGCCTAGGTTACACCTTCGGAATACCCCAGAAGGGAATTTTTCTCTACTCCCCCCAATCTTCACTTTACGCCACGCCGACTCCCCTTTCGTCATAAGGCGTGGAATTAGACCAAGGGGAATCTCCATAGGAACAAGTCCCTTAGATTTCGCACATAGGAAATCGAGACACAGCCCCAGGGCTATGGGGAAAGATGTAGATCGATCACCCTAGATAGACAACTACATAGAGGGTCTCTACAAGTCAGTCTATATATTTATTCTTTGATTTCGT